>JAODAL010001384.1:0-233848 GCA_025379985.1 Phyllomedusa bahiana
TTTTTTCGGTACCTATTTTTTACCTCATCAGGGGAGGGAAAATCGTGGCTGGAGAAATTAAAATATCCCAATTACACACATCAAAAAAGCAACGTTGCAGAGGCAAGTGTCCCATATATATGACCAGACACAAACTTCCCTGCATAAATCCTGGCGTTGAGCATATGGCTCAAGTATGGCATTCAGCTATGGTGTGCTGCGCAATTAAACTATGAGAAAATCCGGTTTAAATACCCGGCGCTTTGGCCCCAAATACGGCAAGGACATGCGTCACAAAACCCAGGAAGTAATATATGCGCATGCCTAGTTAGTTGCTAGGCGCTCAAAGCGAAACCGGAAATGACGCATCCAGCATGAAGACGAGGCTTGGAATACATGTTGGCTCTATACACTGTCACTGAAAATGGAAGTGACGTGACGGGCATATGCAGCGTCTCTGATTGCCGAGCGCTAAAAATTATCATGCTAATAAAGCGTCCGATATAACGCATGCAGATTCTATAGATTAAAATGTATTTTATATGCTGTGGGTAAGTCAATATATGAAAAAAATGCTTTTTTACTGACCGGTAACTACAAAACTAGCTCTGTAAATGCTGACCCTAAAAAAGACCAGGCTATTGTGTCAGAAGAGATCAAATTATACACAAAAAAATAAATGATTTAAAAATTAGTCACTGATAAATTACAAAGATTAATTATAACCTTATTGGGAGAGGAGATAGACTGTTACCATACTACAAAAAGCAATTGAAATTCAGTTGTTCATTTAGCCCATTAGGGTGTGCCGTCCCCAAAGTGTAAATCCAAAACGATTCCTTGACAAATAGATTTATTCAAGTCCCTTTTCGAAGTGTGGTTGTTTTCGATCAATGCCCATGAATTTTAAAAATCGTGCTTCACCATTATGTTTCATACAAAACATGTCTGGCTACACTGGTGTCTCTCTTTTTCCGGATATCGCCCAGATGTTCACCAATTCGCCTTCGAAATTCACGGATGGTTTTACCAACATATTCCTTACCACAATCGCATCTAATAGGTAAATGACACCTGTAGATCTACAATTGTTTAAAATGCCTAATAAGGAATTCTCGGCCGGTAAACTGATTCAAACCTTTTACCAGTCTCAACAAAGTTACAGCCAATACACCCACTGCATTTATGACAGCTACCGGTTTGCCTCTGAAGCCACGTGTTGGTGGCCGGAGGTGGAGTGTATGGCTTTTCACAATTTTGTCTTGTAAATTTGACTGCCCCTAAATGTAATTAGGGGGCGTGACCGCGCTTTTTCCTTAATGTCTGGGTCAAGGAGCAAAATACCAATGTTTTGGTAAGTATCTTACGAACTTCATCAGACGCTTCATCAAAGGTGCCAATAATCTGGCTATGTCTTCCTTTTCTTGGGTATTTTTAACCCGTGGGGTAAGTAATTTGGTTCTATCAGTCGAAGTGCATGGGTACCCTTTTAAAATAACATCTTCCGGGTAACCCTTATCCCTAAAACGACATTTAAGATCACAATGACTGTTTTTTGTATTCTGATTTACTTGAACAGTTTCTGCATAGACGCAGAAACTGTCCTTTTGGAATACCTCGCTTGAAGGGGTACCGGTGGCGTGCTGCGCCAATGTAAAAAGGGAATTAGAAGCCGTTGGATTACGGTAAATTGTTGTCGAGATAGTACATTAGAATCCACAAATTATTACATCCAGAAAGGTAAGCTAGTCAGGATAATCTCAAAGTAAACTTGAGACCACATGGGTTTATCATTTAGTTTGGTAATGAATGTCAAAAAATCTGTATTAGGACCTTCATATCAAAAAGTCATTCAATGTAATGGAATCCATAGCCCAATCTGATCCGTCCAATGTGCAAGATGTTCTTCAAAAACATAGAGGCTCTCCCACCAGCCGAGGTACAGATTGGCAGTGATTTATGCAGGTAAGATTGTGTCTGGTCAGATATATGGGACACTTGCCTTCTGCAAGTGTTGCTTATTTGATGTGTGTAATGTGTATATTTTTACATTTCTCACAGCCTACTTGATTCCGTCCCCTGATGAGGTAAAAGTATCACCGAAAGCATGTTGGGACTATTTGTGAGTTGGATTTGCATATTTAATGTAATGCCGCATTTCTTTCTAAATTTCTATGACTACATCTGTGTAAAATTTGAGGTGCCATCCTGTAGCAGGCGTAATAGATATTTTGCAGGGACTAGGTTCAGACAGGGTTCGTCCTTATTGGGACATTTTCCCGTGAATTTAGGTAGCATAACATAGATAGTGCTCATAATAGTGCCAACGTAGGACATAGGGTGCGAGGCACTAACAAGTAGGCTGTCATAAATGCAGTGCTGTATTGGCTGTAACTTTGTTGAGAACGGTAAAAGATTTGTAATCAGTTTACCGCCGAGAATTCCTTATTAGGCATTTTATCAATTGTAGATCTACAGGTGTCATTTACGTATTAGATCGATTGTGGTAAGGAATATGTTGGTAAGCACCATCCCTAGAACTTTCGAAGGCGAATCGGAACATCTGGCATATCCGGACAAAAGAGAGACACAAGGTAGCCAGACATGTTTTGCATGACATAATGTGAAGCACGATGTTTAAAATTCCCCTGTTTATAGGGTATTATACATAAATCTGTGCTATAATACATCCTCAACCGTTTCAGATTTTTGCTCGATGGGGTTGTTGGGTATGGGTGAAGGTGGAGAGGGGGGGGGGGGGGTAGTTTTCCAATTTTTTTGTTTAAAAAAACTAAAATAAATAAAGGTTTATATTTTATTATTAGTGCGCATTTTTCCATGAATTATTATCTATATATTTGACTAAGCGTATTGGAAATTAGCTCAGATCTAATTAAATCCTACTATTGAGCTATTTAACACATTCTGAGAACAAATCAATACAGACCAGCACATAACCCCACTCGGGGAAGTTGTATAAAGTCCATTTGTACTAGGAGGGAGAGAGATTTTTGGACCGCACATCTTCACAATATGTGTTGATCTAATGCTTCTCACACAAGAACTTTACAAAAATGAACATTAGGATATCTTAGTATACTTTTGATTAAAATGTATAGGCCCACTAGCCACTTCAAACACGGCGACCTCTGTAAAGTGGGTCCCCACACTAATGGATATAGCACTGCATGGCGGCCATCATCACAGCAATAACCACACAAGCAAGGGGCACAACCCAGCCTAGTCCCCCGGTTCTGGGCTGCACCACCCCATAAGCACAGCACCACAGCAGCAATGGCCGCCACACAGCACTAACACCAAAAAAACAGGTTGACACAGCTCACCTCTCCAGGGCTCCCTGCCTCTCCCCTCTGCGTTTGTATATACATATCTATTTCTTTCTACACATGGATCAGCACTCCTCCCCATTTGGCTCAGGTGTTTTTAATTAGCAGTAGTCCCTTAATAAGGGTTAATTTCCCTGGTTTCCTTTTCAGTCTGCTTGCCAGTGAGCCCATGGAAAGGGTGAGGCTTTGTCTACCTATCCCTTTTTTATGTGGTCTGCTGTTGGCGGGCCATTGCAGCTGTGATTCTGGCTGAGTGGTGGTGCAGCCCAGAGGCCCATGGGGCAAGGTCAGAGTCAATGGTGTCTGTTAGGGCCACTGGGCTGGTGCCCCTCATCTGTGTGGTTTTTTTGCGCAGCGGTGGGCCGCCATGCAGTCTGCCCCCATTTAGAGTTAGGGACCCAACTTTATAGAGGTCGCCATGAAAGGGGCATGAGGGTCTATAGTTGTTGAATCACACAGTGTACTAATGAACCTCCTTTAAATTTTTTGTAATTGTTTTGTTGAGAAGCATTAATAACGTATAGTGTGAGGATGTAGGTCCTATGGCCTCTCCCCTCCGTGTTTATAAAATCCATTTGTAATCTTTGGAAAAGATAGTCTGGTCTTGGCATGTGTCTTTATGGGGTCTTCCCACATCATTCTTTGCCCATGCCATGTATCCTTGTGTATACTTGACAACAGCTGCTGTGAACCCAGGGGCATACCAGAGGCTGTTGACTAGATCCACCATAGCAGTCTACGACTGGTGTGTGTTATCCCTTTCCAGGCTTCCCATCATCCCCCATATATTAACCGTTTCCAAGGCCCCATACAGCCAAATCAAATGGGGCCGGGCCCAACCCATTACAAGTTTCCATATTTTAACATATCAGTGGGCCCCTTTTTGATTAGGTCCCCTGACGGAGCACTGCCCGTACTGCCCTATTGGCACCCCTGACCATGAGTAGCTTATGTCATCATGGGGTAGAGAGCTCTCGGGAGGCACAATCGATCTCCGACTGCCCGTAGTCCTTCTGACGTCAGTGTCCCTTTCTTCTCTTGCCAGTTCTTTCCTTCTTCCCCTGCTTGTTCTTGTAACTTTCTCAGGATGTTGAAGTCCAAGGGTGGCTGCAGCACTCCTTTTTTTAATGCCAGGGCTATGACAGCTTGTTTCAGCTGGGATCGTGCTGCGGTCTCAGCTACGTGGTTTCCTTTGGCTTCCATCGTGTCTCCTTTTGTCCTTTTATTCTGATGACTGCCACCTTAGCTGGTAGTACCAGTGCTTCCATCAGTGCTTGTACTTGTTTTAGACTCTTGATGGATTTTCCCCTTGCTGTAAGAAGTGATCTTACTTTCCATATTGGCCCATAGTCATGAGCAATTCCAAAAGTGTAAGGAGAGTCTATATATATAGTTGCTGTATGTCCGGTAGTATCTGCAGGCTTTCACCAAAGCTTTTAGTTCAGCTTCTTGGGCAGGAACCTGTGGTGGCAAGGCTTCAGCTTTCACTTTCTCTGAGAGAGTCACTACTGCATAACTAGTGTAAAACCTCCCGTTCATGTTATACCTCGATCCATCCACAAAGAGCTGAAAACCAGGGTTGCCTAATGGCTGATCTGTAACATGACTAAACCCAACCACCTCCTGGCCCTTAAAGACAGAGCATTTTTTGGTTGACACTTTCGTTTTTTACTCCTCATCTTTCAAGAGCCATATCTTTTTTTATTTTTCCACCTAAATAGACATATGAGGGTTTTGATTTTGCGGGATAAGATGTATTTTATTAATGATGTCATTCACCATAACATAGAATACACTGGGAAACCGCAAAAAAAGTGGGTCAGAATGTGAAAACAAACTTACTTGCACCATGCTTGCGGGTTTTTTTCTTACGCCGCTCATCTCTGGTATCAATGATGTGTTCTCCGTATTCTGAAGATTGATACGATTCCGCTGATGCCATATATGTAGGGATTTCGTTTTGTTATAGTACCGGAAAAAAATCCAAATATTTTCTATTTTTAAAAGTTGCGCCACAGCGCCATTTTCTGCAACCAATAACTTTTTTTGCACTTCCAACCATGGACCTAGGTGATGATACATTTTTTGCGGCTTCAAGTGTAATTTTTATTGGTACCATTTTAGGATAGATGTGACTTTCTGTGATCAGATACCCATATGAAAAAGGAAGGGTTATTCGGTATCGAGGCTACTCTGTCCCTGTAGCCAAAGAAACCTTTCTTCAACCCTTAGTGGGATATTCGCCCTGAGAAGAGTGGTCCCGTAAAAACTGCACTTATTGAACCATAAACAAAACCCCGATAATGTAATTCCTGGATTAAGCTCACCCACGCGTTTCATTCAGTGGTAGCTGAGCTCTTCAGTGGGTAGCAAAAAATAATGCTTAATAACAAAAAGGTTAACAATCATGTTACTATGGGATAATAGGCTAATATGCCCAAAAAAGAACTGTGACCCTCTAAGATGACCCAAAGCAAATGGGTTTAAGCCCCTCTTAAATACAGGCGTTAAATACAGGCTCCAATCACAGAGCAAATCCACAGTTCTACCGATCCACAATAGCCAAAAAGACACCCTTTAAAACAAACACATCCATCCATAATAGTTAATTTGTAGTTAATGCATTATACTTTGCCCTAGTGTATAACTTACATCCCCCAAGTTTCTCTGCAAGAAATGGGACCCCTGATGTTCTTCTCGCTCCCTTGCGCGTCTTGCTTTTCATACTGCGACTGCGAGTGGTTAGGAAGACTTCATGGTGGCCATATACTTCCCACTAAAACTTCCGTTGAGATTATTGCTCAATCCCGCGTCCCCGTATGCTCACTGAGACTGTGTGAACTTTCACTTTAACGGCAAGGGCAAAAACCGTGCCGAAAAATGTGTCAAAACTGTCTGAGTATCTGCTTAAAAGTAATCTGACATTGTAGACAGTGGAGCTATAGATTAAAATTGGCCTTTTTTCACATATTTGTGGGACAGAATTGCTATATTCTACACTTTATATAGTGCAGAGTATATGGCTGAAAAGGGGCCAAACATAGTCACAAGCTGATAACGTTTGGTCTAAGTACTGAGGATTTTCTTACAGGCTGTGGGTCAGGGCCATCTTTATCATTGGGCAAGGTAGGCGGCTGCCCGGGGGCCCCATAAGCACAGGGGGCCCATTTACGGTTGCTCCCTCGTCAGTGTTATAATCTGAAGGCCGGTACTAGCATTTATTCTGTGTTGGCCCTATTCACTGCCTGCAGATTCTGTTGCTGTCTCCTGCTCTTTGCAGCTTTGGCGGGCGGGACTGTGACAGCTCCTGCTCCTTCAACACTGACCGCAGCAGAGACAGAGAAGCCGGCAAGGAGTTTGAGTAGGCGCTGATAGCTCCTTAAATAAATACATCGTTCTATTGTGCTCCCGGAATGTCCAGCCATCCCTACAATGTCCAGAGCAGACCTGGACAGCGCTACACTCCAGGAGCAGTCAAGCTGATCTGATTAAAGGGGTTGTCTCATCTCAAAGTTTCATAGGATGCATGAATGAAATAGTGCTGCTTTGCTCTGTCACTTCCTGGTCAAGCTGTCTGTAATTATCATATGAGCTCTGTGTATTCAGACTTCTGCTAATTAGATAAATCTCCTGCTGTCAGGACCAGTGAAGCTTCTGAGTTAAAGTAATCAGTAATAATTGCGATCTTTTGTCTGAAAGATCAGATAACAAAGCTCTCACTGTCCAGAGTTCTGTGCTGTGCAAGCTGGTGTGATGACGTCACTCTCTGCTATCAGATAGAACAAACAGCAGGGGGGGAGAAGTACACAGATCGGTCACTTGGGGAACCAGAGAGAGCACAGAAGGGGATAAAATCACTTGTAGCTCCTTAACAAAAAAAAATTAACAACGCAATATATTTGGAAAACATCTTCATTTAGTGTTCCCAACATGTTGAAAGTTAATCTTTGTAGCGAGACAGCCGCTTTAACACCTCACCCTCCACAAAACTGGCTGATAAGACCTGGAGATCAAGGTCATCAGGTTAGAATGAATGCAGATGAAATCCCCATCTCAGCTGAGGCAGTGTCTGTCCTCTCCTGTCTTACTTGTTGTTTATTGTAAACTTTCCCCCTTCTGCATATATATTATGATTTATATAGAGTGTATATATATATATATATATGTATATATACATACACAGACATGCATACATATACACAGAACCACTCACAGGAATATCTATAGCATAAACTCATATAACAATTTCATGTGGTTGGCCACCCTAAGCCCCCAGGACACATCCACTCATATAATATACTTATTTATAGTTGTCTTCTCTTTACCTCTTGTTTTTAGTGGTAGTCATTTCTGAAGCCACTGATTGGCTTCAGCAGTCAGGTGCCATTGTCAGACTTCACCACTCCAAGCAACTCACTTTCATATGGTAACGTCTGACAATGGCACATGACTGCTGAAGTCAATCAGGGGCTTCAGAAATGACGACCACCAAAAACAAGAGGTAAACAGAAGATAAGAAAGCAGCAGCTCTCCTGTCTTCTGTCGCATTGAATTCCTTGATGAATATCCGCAACAAAACTTGAATTTTGGAGTCAAATTTAAAAAGGATACAAATTCCAAGTAAGTATATTATATGAGCGGCCGTGTGGCCTGAGGACTTTAGATGACTGCTCCACGTGAAACTGTTATATGAGTTCGTTATCAATAATTATATTTTTCCTGTAAGGATGGGTTCAAGTTACAATACTGTATATGTCTAAGGTATCTGTCGGGTAGCGTGAAAAAAGGTACCTCGGCAGGCACTGTGACAGAATCATAGGGAATAACCGAGCAGATGTAGCCCTATGTGGGATACGTTTTGCTCTATTTCTCAGTGCAAATGCTTATTTTACGGAACTCAGTAGCATAGTTATTATCCCCAATGGGAATGTCGTGGTATCTGCTGCAGTACCTTTTTTCATGGTACCCCAACAGATACCTTGAAGGAATGCAATATTGTAGTGAGAACCCACCAAAAGTGCTTGTGTTGCTTGGGGGGCCCAGTGCTCAGCTGAGAGTTATTTTTACTGGGCCGTGGGGACCCGGCCTTAAGCTGTAAAAGGCTTCCAGAGCTTCCTCACTTAACATGATACTAGCTGTTTGTGCAGACTTTAAGCAGTCATACAGAGGTTGTAAAAGGACAGAAACTGACCTGATCCATGCTCTGCAGTACGACACAGGGCCCAAAAAGGTCCTCAACTGTTTTATATTTCTTAGTACTGGAATGTTTTGTATTACTTCCACATGTTCAGGTGTTAAATGCCTGACACCATATGAAATACAATGTCCTTAGAAAATTACTGTCTCATTACAATATTGGAGCTTCTTCTTTGAAGCTTCACAGCCATTTTCATATAAAAACAAAAGAATAGCCATAGTAGCAGTTTTTGGTGCTTCCTTGTCTGCGGCACACATCAGGAAGTCGTCTACATACTGTATAAGGGCTACCTGTCCATTCGGAGGAACCCATTGTTCTAACACAGAGGCCAGTGCAGTAGAGTACATTGTTGGAGAGTTTTGCGCCCCTTGTGGTAAAACCATCCATGTGTACTGACTATCCCTGAAAGTAAAGGCAAAAAGATGCCTAAAATCTGGGTGCAAAGCTACGCTGATGTTATGGGGGGGCTTTTTAGGACCCTACTTAACTTCGTTGTGCGGTTTCCAAATTAATCAATAATCGATAATTAAGACATATGCATATGAATGAAAAGAGATGCTGACACTGTTATCAATGCAAATCTTCTGGTTTACATGAGTTTATATAACTTCTGTTTAAGGCGGATCATGTTTTTAATATATTAGTAAAACAATATGTCATTATACATCATTATGCATGGATTACATATTCTATTGGTCAAACAACTTAATTAAGCCTTTCCATAATTATCATACCAAAGCCCACCCTGATACGTTTATTGGTTGGCATCAATTAAACCTACCCCATAACCATTATTCTATATGTGATTGGTGGAGGTCTATTCTAGTCTTATTTAAACACTTATCTTAGGAAATATAACATTAAGCAAGAGTTGACTGCAGTTTGTATCTGTCAAAGGTCTGCAGACAATCTGTGGTTTCCTATTTTACTTTGAATCAGTTTCTGGGCGTAAGGCCAAAAATCAGGAATGAGGAGAATATAAAATAGAGAAGTATCCTCTTAGCAGATAGAGGAAGTATCTGTCAGCATAGCAGAGTTGGTTAAATATAAAGGATCAGCAGTACTGAGTACTCACTTAAACAATAAAAATGGAAGAGGCAGATTACGATGGAAGTCACAGCCATTTTGTCTCATTAAAAATTACAAACTTAATCACCAAGTTAATCCATAGGAACAACAACATAAAATAACCTAATTTCCATAACACTGAAAAAGGCATTCGTTAGATCTACTACCATAAAAACAGTAGCCAACGAGGGTATTCCTGCCAAGATAGTATACAGGTTTGGTACGACAGGTGTCATACTCTAGGTGACTGCATTAATTGCCCTTAAATCTTGCACCATTCGGTAATCGGCCTGTTCTTCAGGAGAAGCCTTATTTTTTTACTGAATAAAGTGGTGTATTTGCTGGTGAAGATGTTTCTATTAAGGCTCCAGAAATGAGTAGCTCCTTTATCTGTTTCTCTACAGCTGTCTGTTGGGACATAGAGAATGGATATTGTTTAAGACAAAGAGGAGTACACCCAGGTTTCAAATGAACCATTTGAGGTAGCACGGGCAATTTGCCTATGTCTGTTTTTGAGGATGCCCAAAAGGCATCAGGGACATCAGCCAGGGAAGGGAAATCTATAGCAAAAGGCTCTACTACTATGTATGTGACTAATGCTATGAACTGGCAGCACTGAAGTTCATCCAATGCAGAAGTTAACTCAACTGTTCCATCTGGCTGATATTGGATTTTTGCTAATATTTGTGACAGTACATTTGCCTCTTTGATATTAACAGGTAAATCTTCTGCTGCTATTAGCTGTGACATAAATATTTGACCCATTATGCCTAACTGTACAGTTTTAGTTAGCCTTTTATCATTGGTGTTTCCATTGAATCCTATACAGGAGACAAATTCATCAGATAGCATGTGTTTTACATATTGGTTATCTAAACTTCGGATACATGAAAAATTTTTGAGGTTCTTAGGGTCACATTTTTTATCAAAACTGCTTAAGCCCATCTCCAAATCAGCAAGGGGGCCTCAATACAGGTGGGAACCTACACTAACGTTACATCTCTTTAGGGTCTGTTCAGACCTCCACATTTCAGGGAGAGAAGATTCCAGCTACAAAGTACTCTGCATTAATTTAAAAATCTGTGCAGGTGGGTGGAGTGCAAAAACCAACAAGAGGGCAGTCACTACACCATATGAACAGTCTAGAAAACAATATTTTATTCTGCAAATCCCAAAAACTGTTTTGAAAAAAATGAGCATAGGTGCACACTGGTGCGGCAGTAACATACAGACACAATCCAATATCAGCAGCACACTATTAATTAAAAAACTATCAAAAGGTACATAGGAATTTTTGGAAAAGCATTTCTGCTACTTAGGATACATAAAAAAGTTTTGAGGATCTTAGTTCACATTTTGTTCAAAACTGCTTAAGCCCAACTACCAATCAGCAAGGGGACCTCAATACAAGTGAGAACCTACGCGTTACCTCTCTTGGTGCCTGTTCAGACCTCCACATTTCAGGGAGAGCACAGGTTTTTAAATCAATGCATAGTACCTTGTAGCTGGAACCTTCTCTTCCTGAAGTGTGGAGGTCTGAAAAGGCACCAAGAGAGGTAACAAGTAGGTTCCCACCTGTATTGAGGTCCAATTGTTGATAGGAGGTGGGCTTAAGCAGTTTTGATCAAAAATGTGTACTAAAAACCTCAAAAAATGTTCATGTTTCCTAAGAAGCAGAAATGCTTTTCCAAAAATTCATATGTGCCTTTTGATAGTTGTTTAGTGTCAATAGTGTGCTGCTGATATTGGATTGTGTTTGTATATTACTGCCATACCAGTGTGCATCTATGCTCATTTTTTTCAAAAAAGTTTTTGGTATGTGCAGAACCAAATATTGTTTTCTAGGCTATCCATAACTGTACCCACTCCTCCTGTATCTATTAAGAAAGGCACGGTCTCCCCACTTGGCAAGGTAGCATCAGCTGTGGCCTTAGGGGAGGATTTGGGCAACTTTACCATATTCATGAATTGCTATTGTGAGCCAGGGGTGCTAGAAGTTTCCTCAGGTTGTCCTGATTTGTCTCCATTTTTGGGAGGGGCGTGGCAATATCTCTTCATATGCCCTGGTTGACCGCATTTGTCACATGTGATCCATTTGTGTAGCCCTTCTGTCTGAAAATTTCTTGGACCACTGTTCTGTTGCCATTTAATGTTCACCCCCTTTGTTCTTCTATCTTCCTCTACGCCTCTTGCTATTTTCACTATATCCTCCACTTTCATATTCCGCCATTCTGGACGAGCCAGTTTAGTGGCTTCACATATATCTGGTCTCAACCCATCAACTATTGCTTGAACTAAAACCCTCTTGTCATGATTGTGCCTGGCACGCCCCCTGCTTTTGGTTCTGGTCCCTGGCCACGGCCGGTACGACGTAAACCATGGTTTTTAACGTAATACCTTGTATTCTTATTCACTGGTGTGAACTGGTCCTTCTTTCCCTGTAGGTAATTGATTCCTGGCCAACGCCCGTGGCCAGGAATCCTCCAGCACTCTTTCAGTTAACCAGTGTTCCTCCTTGATTGACAGCCTTGTTTCCCTATCTAGTTTTGTGTTTCTTCCACCAATCACCTCTGCTCTGTTTCCTCCCCTTCCCTATTTATAGACACCAATTCCTTCCCTCATTGCCTGCTATGGGTTTTTGCTACCTGTAGTATGCCCGGTTTTTTTTTTGTTTTTTTTTTCATATTCCAAGCTTTTATTAAGTAGTCAAATAGTAAGTACAAAACAGCATACTGATATATCGACAGTTGGTATACAAGAAGGTACACATCTGGTCATATTCAGCATAAAAATCATCAATACACATGGCGCATGAATATTGTGCATGTAGCAACAGTAAGTGAAAGCTGCAAACAAGTCAGAGGAAAACAGGGGAGCTACATTGCATGTGTTGTTGATCTGAGAAAGAGGAGCAAAGTCTTGTTGTTGAAGAGCAGGGATAAACCCTGCGAGTCACAACAATTGCCCTTTTACACCAAGCAGGTAAAGCCATTGGAAAAAGCATTTGGAAATCATTCCTATAAATATTAACGTTCTAACATCATAACCTCAACCCAGATACTAGAGCCAGACTAAGGAGCGAGGAGAGGGCCAAAAGTATAAATATTCCCTGAGAGGAAGAGCAAGAGCTGACATCCAGCGTCGCTCGCCCCAGATATAGCTCAATAGACCCAGCAGATGGCCAAGACCATCGGGTACGGTCGCTCTACCCTTTAAGAGTCAATAAATCTGGCATATGCCTCTGAGCCACAAAAAGTCGCCCACTCCGCCCACGTAGCTATGTACTTGTCAGTCAGTTGGTTGCGGTCCGCATGCATCTCTTCCATCTGTTGGATATGGGATATCTCCTTATACCATGCTGCTATGAAAGGTGTTGCAGTCGTTCTCCACAGCCTCGTTATCAGGGCTTCGCGGCACTCAACATTAAAAACAAGTAGATGACCTTGAAGAATATTGAAGGGGCATAGGGATAATCTGTAGCAGAACCACCATAGGGTCACTCTGCCAGTTTGATTCCCGTCACTACTTCAATGATCTGCAAAACTTTCCCCAGAAGACCTGCAACGATGGGCGATGACCACCAAATGTGGGACATAGATCTACCGCTGTTTCACATCTCAACAGACGTTAGGAACCTGGGGGAAATCTATGTAAGAGTGTGGGTACCCTGTACCAGCGGGAGAGTATTTTGAAGTGGAGTTCCTGCAGTCTACAAGGTACGATGGATTTATATGCCAATATGTTGGCTTTCCGCCAGTCCTCATCAGAAATGGATCTTCCGAGTTTCCTCTCCCAGCCATCCCTATAAGTGGGCCCAGACCCCGACATAGAGGATATGATCCGTTTATATAGCTTGGAGATCAAATGACTTCCAGATGAGCTGTCGGAGAGCATTGTTTCCAGGGGAGTTAGGTGTCTGTGAAGTTTCAAGACAAGTTTATTAGAAGCGTAGTAATGCAGGAGTTGTAGGTATCTAAACCAGGGCACAGGGAGGAGGGGGAGTAATTCCCTCATCTCTGCCATGGGTCTCAATCCCTGTGAGGTAAGAAAGTCAGATAACCTTAATGCTCTCCCACCCCTGTCATCAGTCGTCGGGATAGAGGGCCAGCGTGTTCCCAGTGAGAGGTTCCCAGTTATTGGTGTTAGTGGGCCTCCGGAGGGGAGGTTACCTCTGGTAGACCCATATGACCTCCAAGCCAGAAACGTGTGACTCGCCACCCATGGGAGCGTCCGCATCAGTTGCAATGGGAAAGCGGCTCGGGGCAACCACGGCAGATTGGCCAAGGGGGCATTATATATATCTTCTCTAATCGTACCACAGTTTTGTGAATCTGTGATGGTAAAAATCAAACACTCGTGTGCTATTGACGCCAAATATATGCTTTTATGTCCGGGTATGCTAGGCCGCCTCCTGCCTGCCCCTTATCAGTACCGACTTGGCGATTCTCACCTTCCTGCCAGCCCATATGAATTTGCTAAGGGTTTTGTCCACCAGTTGGAAAAATAATTTGGGTAAGAAGCATGGTAGAGCCTGCAATAAATACAATATACGGGGTAGAATATTCATCTTAATTATACTAATCCTCCCCAACCAGGAGAAATCCTTAGAGTTCCACCGTGCCAGATCTGCTGTAATTGTGCGCAGTAGGGGCGTAAAGTTAAGATCATATAAATCTTGTGGGTCCGGAGGGATATGAATTCCCAAATATTTGAATGATCGCCCGGTCCATGAAAAAGGGAAATCGTCTTTCAACAAGGATATGGTGGACTCTGGCAGATTTATTCCCAGTGCAACAGACTTAGTATAATTAATCTTAAAATTGGATAGCACCCCAAACCTCTCCAGAGAAGACATAACATTCGGGAGAGATGTGAGTGGCTGGGATATATATAACAACAGGTCGTCGGCATACGCCGCACATTTATATTGCATTCCTCCCACTTGAATTCCCTTCACATTAGTGTTATTCCTCAAATCAGATAAGAGGTGCTCCATTACAATAACATACAAAATTGGTGAGAGGGGGCAACCCTGCCTGGTGCCATTTCATATCAGGACTGGTGCGGAGAGGGTACCATTGTTCCGAATTTGAGCCCTGGGATTATGATACAGGGTCATGATCCTTTGTATCATGAGTGGTCCAAGGCCTATATTCTGTAAGGCGGCGTGCAGAAGGACAGTCGACTCTATCGACGCCTTTCAGCGTCCAGTGAGAGCAGCATTCCAGGCACCCCCTTATCCCCCATCCGTTGCATTATAGAGATTGTTTTCAGAGTGTTGTCCCTTGCTTCTCGGTTAGGGACAAAACCCACCTGATCCAAACCTATCAGGTCCTCCAGAATGGTGTTGAGCCTAAGGGCCAGAAGCTTAGCAAATAGCTTAGCGTCCGTGTTTAGTAGTGAAATTGGCCTGTAACTTTGGCAGGATAGAGGGTCTTTCCCTTCCTTTGGGATAACCGTGATGTGTGCTAGGAGAAAATGTGGCGAGGGCATTGTCGTAAAAGGATGGAGAGTTAAAGGCTCAGCAAGGGCACTACTAGATCTTCACTGAGTGTTTTATAAAATTTGGCCGTGTAGCCGTCTGGCCCTGGACTCTTGCCCGTTGGGAGTGAGGCAATGGCTGATTTCAGCTCATCATCTGTGAAAGGGGCTTCCAGGAGAGACAGCCTATCAGGGTCCAGAGTAGGGAGCGCAGTGTTCTTGATGTACTCCTGCAGTCCATCCGGGCAAGAGGACAGTCTCGGCTTGGGGAGGTTATATAGCTCCTGATAATATGCGTGAAACGCCTCCAGAATTTCTTCTGTAAAGTGTACCACTTCCCCCTTATTATTTTTGATAGATGACACGAATAAGGACGCCCTTTTGTCCCTCAAGGCACGAGCCAACATTCTGCTCGGCTTGTTACTCCACTCGTAAAAAGAGTGGGCGCATAGCTGCCTGTATCTCTTGCTTTTCCTCTCTAGCACTTTATGTATGTCATGTTTAACTTGTGTCAATTCACTGAGGACAAAGTCATTGCCGCTCCTTTTATGTGTTGACTCCAGTGAATGCAGGCAAGCAAGTAGGTTGTTTAAATGTGTTGTCGCCTCTCTTTTAATCCGCGAGCCGTGTTTTATTAACAAACCCCGGAGCACACATTTCAGGGCGTCCCATTTCACGTGGGGAGGCGTGATGTCTGTCGCGTGGTCTGCAATGAAGTGCGTGGTGGTCTGTTTTAGTTCTGCAAGACATAGTGAGTCGTTCAGCAGTGTCTCATTCAATCTCCAGGAGAAAGATTTCCGGGAGGTCTTGGGCAGATTCAGTAAGCAATGCACCGGCGCATGGTCCGAGTGCAAGATATCGTCTATTCGAGCCCCTTTAACCCGAGAGAGAAGGGAGTGCTGAAGAAATACATAGTCTATGCGACTGTAAGTTCTGTGTGGAGGAGAGAAGAACGTATAGTCCTTGTCCTCTGGATGAAATATACGCCAAACATCACTCAGCTGCATGTCATGCAGCAGTTTTTTCATTTTGTTCAATTTGTTCAGCGGGAGGGTTGAGCGGCCCGACGCCGTGTCCAGTACCAGCTGGAGTGCCACATTGAAGTCACCGCATAATATCACCTCCCCCTGCGCAAACAGAATCAGCTCTTCTAAAACCTTAGAGAGGAAGGACAGTTGACCCTGGTTTGGGGCATAGATGTTCGCTATGGTGTAAGGAGTACCTGAAATGCTGCACTTGACAAAGAGGAATCTCGCGTTGGGGTCTTGTTTAATATCGTGGACCTGGTGTGGGAGGGACTTGTGAAAGAGGATCGCTACCCCCTTTGTCTTAGCGTCTAGATTACTACTATGGCACCAGGCAGGGTAATATCTGTTTTTCAGAACTGGGAGATGCTGGAGGCTGAAGTGCGTCTCCTGCAGGCATAAGATATGTGAGCGAGCTTTGTGCATCTCGTAAAGGATTCGAGAGCGCCTCTCAGGGATGTTAAGCCCCTTCACGTTGAAGGAGGTAACTTTTATAGATGTCATGGGGCTACTGGTAACCTACACCCCATTGTAGTCAAAAAAGGTCCATCTCCTCTCGAAAGGTCTCCTAGGTGGCTCAATACAAACCGAGGAACAAAAGTAACTCTGAAGGAGCTAAACTGGGCTCCTCCGAACTGCACCAATGGCACAAAATCTAAAAGCTGCAGCATGGCGGCTGCGAGGGACCAGCTAGTAGCGCAGAAGTCCCACCCTATTTGGGGACAGGGGCCACTAAGCGCTCTGGTAGAGTTGACACATCGTGACAACAACACGAACCATGGGGCTAAGATAGCTCTCATGGGTAACTAAGGTGTACTACATTGTATAGGGCAAATATCAAATAGTACACATGCCTGGGGAGGCCCAGGCATCCAACATTGATGGGGGTGCATTGTCAGTAATGCTAAGGTGAGTCGGACCCTGGGAAGGGGGAGGGTCCATAGAGGGGGGAATAACAAACGAAGAGAGGGAACATGAGGGGGAGAAAAAGAAAGAGAAAAAATAAATAAATAAATAAATAAATTAAAAAAAAACAGAGAAGGGGGGAGGGGAAAAAGGACAAAAGAAAGAATCCCATAGGTCAGATACCTTTTTGGTTACGGGGTCAAAGAGGAATATTTAGCAAACATCAGAGAACAGATAGGCAGGCACAAACAAAGTAAGGCATGGTATGGTCAGAGAAATTGGTACTCTCACGGTCAGTCGCCTGTCGAAATAGTCCGTGCAAAGTCTCTCAGGTGGGCTCTGTCTTCGGCTCTCCTCTGGGGTCTGTGGTCCCTCTGCGGAAATGGTGACTTCTGAGAGCCAGCCCGTCTAGAAGAGGACTGCAAACCAGTGTTGGTACCTGTAGAATGGGAGACAAACATCGCCAGCCACTCCGGGATTGAGACAGGAGGGAGATCCAGGGCCGCCAGGAAAGTCGGCAGATCCTCAGGGGCACGTAGGGTAATCAGCTCCTCTCCCTTGCGGACTTGCAGGGAAAACGGGAAACCCCACCGGTATGGGATACCGTGGGATTGCAGGATCGACAGAAGAGGCTTCAGTGTTGTCCGGAGTCGAAGTGTGCATCTGGAAAGATCCGGAAACAGCGCCAATTTGGCGCCTTCAATGCATATGAGCGGGGCACGTCTGGCTTTTTGCATGATAGCTTCTTTAAGGGAATAATAATGAACGCGGCATATGACGTCCCTTGGCTTGGCCTCATCCAGACTGAGTGGGCGAAGTGCGCGGTGAGCCCTGTCAATTTCTATGGGCTCCGCCGTGTCTCTACCCAGCAATCCATTAAAGAGGCTGGTGAGGGTCAGTAGCAGGTCTTGTGGCTTTATGGACTCAGGGAGGCCCCGGACTCGAATGTTATTCCTCCGGTTACGGTTCTCGAGATCGTCCATGTGTTCAATCAGATTTTGGTGGAGGTTTTTCTGAGAATCTATTGTCGCCTGCATAGAGTCCAATCGATGGTGAACCGACTCTTGTTGTTCCTCTAAAGACTTGACTTTGTGCTTCAATAAAGAAACGTCTGCTTTAACAGGTTGAAGATCCCTACCCCACGCAGATTTAAGGTCCTGAGCAAGGGCTGTGAGGTCATTCTTGGTTGGTATCAAAGTGAGCAAGGCCCGGAGCTCAGGGTGCCCCTGGAGAGTTAGCAAAGCTTCAGCCTCTGGTGTGCGTGAGGTGATGCATTCTTGGGGCATTGGAGCGCTCGCTTGTGTGAGGCCTCTAGTTGGGGTGACCATGTAGGGACTATGACTATAGTTTTGAGGGTGTTGCCGTGGGTGACTCTGGGCATGGGGCCCTTCTGATTCAACAGGTGATGCTGCTGGGCTTTGTGAGGGGAAGAGCGGTGGGCTCCCTCTGAGGTCCATCACTGGGCTCTGGCTGGCGGCGGGCTCCAGGCACAGGTTATTTCCCCCCCCCTCAGACATTCTGCCTGCATTGAGGCATTCAGAGGATGCAGGGCTGTCCTCAGTGGGGAGCTCAGGCGAATCCCTGCTATTCAGCCCAAGGCCTGCCTCAGTCATGGTGGGTTGTAAATCCTCCCCCATCCCCTCGGCCTGTGTACCTTTCTGCAGGGGGTCCTGGCAGATTGTTGAGCCTCTCCGTCGGTCGCACAGCTCCGCGGCCAGTCCCTGGGATCTGGTGCAGGGTGCTGCAGACCCACGAGGGCCCAGCGTCTGTTCCTCAGCGCGCCCCTCCTTCTCCGGCGCGGGAGTCACGGCTCGCTGCAGGGTCTTCTCTTTCTCTCCTGTACTGGCTGCGTGAGACTGAGGAGGTCCAGGGGAGTTCAGCTGGAGGTCAGCCTGGCGTGCTCTCCTCCTTCTGCTCCGTGATAGAGACTGCTCTCTGGAGCTGGATTGGAGTCCCGCAAGGGGTGCAAAAAAGTTAGAAATGGGCACTTCGCCCTCCTGGGAGTCTGCTGCAGCCCTGCTCCTTCTTTTGTTCCTCTTTGATCCCATTTTCAGGGTGGTTAGCCCCACTTTAGCAATGAGCCCTGGAGGAGCTCTCTCACATGCGTCCTACCCGGTGCATAGCAGGCCACGCCCCCCCGTACGCCCGTTTTTTGCCTGCTGCTCTTTATTGTTACTAGAAAACAGGTAAAAAGTGCTTATGCCAGCTCACCCATATGATGTCAGCAAGCGGATCGTTCCCATCTGTATCCCGCCTGGAGAAAGCGTTGCAAACAGTCCACGTAGAAAGAAGAGGTTGATACAGGAAGACTGGGCTATCCGTTAAAATTCCCAAAATTTTTTTATTGGCTTTGCAAAGTAAAACTTGTTGCATATCCAAACAGTGGCACTCCCCTATAAGACATGCGAGCCGAAGGCTAACGCGTTTCGGGCGTAAAAACGCCCTTAGTCATAACACCAAATACATATAAAAACATCCTTTATATACATTTAGTATACAAGTAGTGATTGAGCTTACCTGTGTCCCGTTTCACCGGCACGCCAAGGCACTTCCGGTAATCTGCATGCAATCCGGAAACACGTCACGGACATGCGCAGTGAGTGATACCATGCTGCGATGGGTAAGGGCAAATCATCACAAAATTACGTCATGCGCATGCGTACTGGACGCAAAGACGGCAGAGCCGGATAAAATAATAAAGATGATAGCAGATATAACACTGTAATAATAAACGGAAGTAAGAACTATAATGTCCTGCAAAGTGCATACCAGCGTGCCGGGAAAACAGGACACAGGATACAGATGTAATAAGGCTAGAACAGACAATAACATTAATAATGGAACATTATTTCTCTTTTATGATTTAAACCTTTGGGCTGTGTAGTATTCAATGTCAAAATCCAATAGGCTTCTTTGTCATGTAACAATCTTTCCATGTTTCCACCTCTAGGGGGTTTATTAACTCTATCAATGCCCATAACTTTAAGACTCACGAGGTTATTATCGTGGACATCCCTAAAGTGCTGAGATAAGCTTGATCTATTCCTGATCGCTGTACTCGTTATATCGTTAAGATGTTCTAAAAATCTTATTTTAAGTTTGCGGGTAGTGCTTCCCACATAATACAAATTGCATGCAGTGCATATAGCAAGGTAGATGACAAAATGGGAATTGCAGTTAATAAAATTGTTTTATAGTATAATTTCTTGTGTTGTCACTATTATTAAATTCTTTTGTTTTAATGGCAAAATTACATGTTCTGCAATGTCTGGACCCACATTTAAAGAAACCCTTGTTATCCAGCCAGGTCTGTTTTGGCTGGTCGCAAAACAGACCTGGCTGGATAACAAGGGTTTCTTTAAATGTGGGTCCAGACATTGAAGAACATGTAATTTTGCCATTAAAACAAAAGAATTTAATAATAGTGACAACACAAGAAATTATACTATAAAACAATTTATTAACTGCAATTCCCATTTTGTCATCTACCTTGCTATATGCACTGCATGCAATCTGTATTATGTGGGAAGCACTATCCGCAAACTTAAAATCTGATTTTTAGAACATCTTAACGATATAACGAGTACAGCGATCAGGAATAGATCAAGCTTATCTCAGCACTTTAGGGATGTCCACGATAATAACCTCGTGAGTCTTAAAGTTATGGGCATTGATAGAGTTAATAAACCCCCTAGAGGTGGAAACATGGAAAGATTGTTACATGACAAAGAAGCCTATTGGATTTTGACATTGAATACTACACAGCCCAAAGGTTTAAATCATAAAAGAGAAATAATGTTCCATTATTAATGTTATTGTCTGTTCCAGCCTTATTACATCTGTATCCTGTGTCCTGTTTTCCCGGCACGCTGGTATGCACTTTGCAGGACATTATAGTTCTTACTTCCGTTTATTATTACAGTGTTATATCTGCTATCATCTGTATTATTTTATCCGGCTCTGCCGTCTTTGCGTCCAGTACGCATGCGCATGACGTAATTTTGTGACGATTTGCCCTTACCCATCGCAGCATGGTATCACTCACTGCGCATGTCCGTGACGTGTTTCCGGATTGCATGCAGATTACCGGAAGTGTCTTGGCGTGCCGGCGAAACGGGACACAGGTAAGCTCAATCACTATTTGTATACTAAATGTATATAAAGGATGTTTTTATATGTATTTGGTGTTATG
Source organism: Phyllomedusa bahiana (assembly GCA_025379985.1). NCBI lineage: Eukaryota > Metazoa > Chordata > Amphibia > Anura > Hylidae > Phyllomedusa > Phyllomedusa bahiana. Next base: position 21,196 of record JAODAL010001384.1, read on the forward strand.
ACTAAGGGCGTCTTTACACCCGAAACGCGTTAGCCTTCGGCTGGCATGTCTTATAGGGGAGTGCCATTGTTTGGATATGCAACAAGTTTTACTTTGCAAAGCCAATAAAAATTTTTGGGAATTTTAACGGATAGCCCAGTCTTCCTGTATCAACCTCTTCTTTCTACGTGGACTGCTCTTTATTGTTACCTGACCTTTGGCTTTGCTTCTGACTATTCTTCTGCCTCCTGTATCTGTACTGTGTCTCCCGGCTGTTACCTGGCCTTTGGCTTGAACTTCGTTTATCCCTTGTCTCACGTTTTTGTACTTCGCTGCCATTTCAGTTACCGACTTTGAACCGCCTGACTACGTGAACACCTCTCTCCCGTTGCTGCCTTATTTAACACTATGTCCTTCCAATCTGTTGCATTCGAGCTTCAAATTATTCTACTGTTTGATCCTTTCCTTGCTTCTGATCCATAAAAATTATGAATTGTTCCTGAACCGGTTCACCTGCCTCATCCATCAATTTTTCACAAAATTTCTTTACCGAATTAACATCTTTTAAATTAGGCATTTTATCTAGAATCTTTGTAATCAATGCTTCACACAGAGCATCACCCATTTTTAACTTAACTAAAGGTTCCAAATCTGCCCAGTTGGTATTATATGTATGATGGATCTGGGTTATAGCTTTTGCAAAAAGCATGGTTCTTTTCCTAGGGTCAAATATCATCATGACAGTGTTTGTTCTCTGTCCGCAATCACCATTTGCAACCGTCTCTTCCCGGGAATGGTGTCAGGTTATTAGGGTATGTTCACACTGCGTAAGTGCTCCGCGCATTTAGCCATGTATATACGCCGCAAATATGGTAATCCATAGCTCTCATACAGAATTATGGATTAAGCCTCGTCCCCTTGCGCGTACAATTCGATGGTATTGTACGCGCGGGGAGATAAGTGACATGTCATTTATTCACGCCGCGAGTAATGCATGTCTAGGGGGCCGGCGGGCTGAGGCCCCGCCGTGCCTCGGGAGTACGCAAGCTCCCGAGACACACGATGTATTGCAGCACTTACTGTACGCTCCACAATACATCTTGTGAACATGGCCTTGGTTACATAGTTACATAATTAGTACGGTTGAAAGAAGACACGTGTCCATCAAGTTCATCCTAGGGTGGGGAAAATGTGGGTGAAGGGAGGGAGACAAGGATTTTAAGCCCAGCCTCCCCACTGGTGAATGCCCTGGAACCCACAAGGCAAGAACCAATCTTAGGATATAACCTTTTTGAAGTCTGACGATGTGAGCGGGAAGCACCACATGCAAGGCAAGTATCCATCCAATCTGGATTTTGTTGGCCACAACGTGTTTATGTCCACCCTTCAGTTCCCATAACCTTAGGATATGGGGGTGTTATTGCTGTTGCTATGGGTAACTTCGTTACTTCTTGTTTCTCTGTTTTACTTAAACTATCTGTAGGGGTTCTTTCTTCTAAGGGATTTTATGCAGTGATATTATCAAAACAATCATACCACATTCTATTCCCTTGTCAAGTTTCCTTGCACCCTCCATTAAATACATGCTGCCTCCTGCCATTTCTGTGCCACTGAATCACAATCCTTATCTTCCAACCACCCTTTATGTGTTAAGATATGTTCACACGGCATATTGCAGCACACATTTCGCCGCGTATTGTGCTTTATACGTGGCGAAATGCACGCCGCAATTACGGTAATCCATAGTTCTCATAGAGAGCAATGGATTATGCGTCGTCCCCCAACGCGTACAATATGATTGTACTGTATGCCCGGGGGGGGAGAATTGACATGTCAATTGTTCACGGCGATTACGCGTCGCGAACAATGCATGTCAATGGGGCTGGCGTGCTGCTGGCCCCCCTCCCTCCCCGTGCTTTGGGAATACGCGCTGATCAGCGCAACTCCCAAAACACCTGCCGTATTGCGGCGCGTACTGTACGCGCCGCAACTACGCCGTGTGAACATAGCCTTAGTCTAATCTGCCTCCATTTTTCGTGATCTAGTTCTCCATCTTTATGCATGCCTGCTTTTTTCAGGATCTTATCTACATCTTTCAGAGCGTCTTTTCCCTGTCCTCCTTTTGAGGACACTATCCATGTTGTCCATATAGGGTGACATGCATGAAATTTGTCGTGTGAACCCCAAATTTCATGTGCATAATAATGGGATAGAATGCGCCTGATTTATGAACCCGCTATACAGCGGGTCATAAATCAGGTGCATTCTAGTGCTAGGGTGACATTTCTGGATCAGGTAAACCACTTTGAAAGTGCTCTACCTGTTCCAGCTGTAATGCGCCTGGATTTGCCATACTGAAGCTATAAATCTATAGCTTCGCTATGGTTCTAGTGTGCCCCACCTCCCGCACACATCCCGAAATCAGGGGCATTACAAAGTGCAGTGAGCGCTATGTAATGTGCCTGATAATGGCATGTGGGCAATTTAAACATGTATGAACTATCATGGGGGCTGGCGCGGGTGCCGTCGTCCCCCGCGACCGCCCTCCTGCTCGCAGGGGGTCCGGCGCGGGTGCAGCGGCCGCCCGAGACCATCCCCCTGCTGCCCGGGTCCCGGCGCCTGCTCACTTACCCGTCCACGCTCCTGTGCACACTGCTTCTGCTTGTCCCGGCCGCCGCTCGCGTACCGGCTGGTCTGGATTTAAAGGGCCAGCACACCGGTAATTAGTCAATTGTCGGCCGCTGGTCCTATATGGTATACGCCCCCTGCACTCTCTGACAGATTGTTGGTGTGCGTTCAGTGTCTTTAGAGAGTGTTGGAGTCCGTATTGATCACCCGTGTACCAGTCCTTTCCGCTACGTTTCCTGACTTTGCCTGTTTGCTGCCTGCCCTGTCTGTCTGCCTGTCTCTGACCACGAACCTCTGCCACCCGTCCTGACCTTCTGCCTGTCCCGACTACGTCTCCGGATTACGATTCTGTACCACGCATTACCCCGGCCGCCATCGCAAGCAAGTCACGTCAGGGGTAGCGACCTGGTAGCCTCATGCCGCAGCAAGTCCATCCCGCTTTGCGGCGGGCTCTGGTGAATACCGGGGGCTACTTAAACTCCGCTCCCTGGTGTGGCTTAACTATCATCGCTTGCGGTGGTCCAGCGAATCCACAAAACCCTTAAAGTACAATCTGGCCATGGATTCCGCCAGGGTACCTTTGCCCGAGCTCTGGGACATCAGGACGGCCGTCGCCCAACAGAGCCAGCGTATTGACCAGCTCGCGGCCATGATGCAGAACCTTGTGGCCCATCTACCTCCGCCTGCGGCTGCTTCCGCCACGCCAGGACCAGTTGCTTCTGCAGCCGTGGCTCTACCTGTTCCTGCACCGGGACCATCTCTGCATCTGCCGCTCCCCTCACGCTATTATGGAGACCCCAAGAAGTGCCGTGGCTTCATCAGTCAATGCTCCATCCATATCAAGATGTTGGGGCATCAATTCCCTACCGAGTGGGCTAAGGTGGCCTTTATAATTAGCCTCTTATCGGGGGAGGCCTTGGCCTGGGCCACTCCGCTATGGGACCGAGGACATCCGTTGACGGCGAATCTGCAAACCTTCCTCCAGGGGTTCCGCACCGTCTTCGAGGATCCTGGCCGCACCTCCTCCGCTGCTGCTGCTCTGCTCCGTCTCCGTCAGGGCGACTCTACCGTGGCAAAATTTTTGTCCAAGTTGGATTTACGCGGAACATACAACTGGATTCGTGTCCGTGAAGGCGACGAATGGAAGACAGCCTTTAATACCCGAGATGGCCACTTCGTATATCTCGTCATGCCATTTGGCCTCTGCAACGCTCCGGCGTTTTTCCAGAACTTCGTCAACGAGATCTTCCACGACCTTCTCTACGTCTGTGTTATTGTTTATCTGGACGACATTTTAATCTTCTCTCCGGATCTAGAGACTCACCGCCACCATGTCCGCCAGGTGCTCAGACGTCTCCGTAGCCACCAGTTATATGCCAAACTGGAGAAATGCTTGTTTGAACGTTGCCCTTCCTAGAGTACATCGTCTCGGATCAAGGTCTCCAGATGGATCCCTCTAAACTTTCTGCGGTCTTGCAGTGGCCTCGACCAGTTGGTCTCCGGTCCATCCAGCGCTTTTTGGGGTTCGCAAACTACTACAGACAGTTCGTCCCGCAATTCTCCAGGCTCGTGGCCCCACTGGTGGCCCTAACGAAGAAAAATGCCAACCCTAAATCCTGGCCTCCAGAAGCCCAAGGAGCCTTTGATTGTCTTAAAGCAGCATTCGCTGCGGCTCCTGTTCTGTCTCGCCCGGACCCGCAGCGTCCATTTGTCCTAGAAGTGGACCCTCCTCAGTAGGTGCCGGCGCTGTCCTCCTTCAGAAGTCCTCCTCTGGGAGATTGCGTACTTGCAGTTCCTTTCCAAGACCTTAACCCCAGCCAAACGAAATTACACGATCGGTGATCGCGAACTACTGGCCATAAAGTTAGCCCTAGAAGAATGGCGACACTTGCTGGAGGGGGCTCGCCATCCCATTGAGAGCTTCACAAAAATCTCCTTTATCTCTAGTCTGCTCAGCGATTGAATCCTCGACAAGCCAGGTGGTCGCTCTTCTTCGCCCGCTTTGATTTTCTCCTCCACTTTCGGCCAGCCGAAAAGAACGTCAGGGCGGACGCCCTCTCTAGATCCTCGGACACTGTGGGCCTAGAGCCGCCTCTGCAGCACATAATTCCTCCAGAACGTCTCCTCACGGCGGCCCCTGTGGATCTTCAACATCTACCTTCTGGGAAGACCTACGTCCGCCCTGCCATGCGGCCTTGAATCCTTAAGTGGGGACATTCCTCACGAACAGCTGGTCATCCTGGAGTACATAAGTCCCTGCAACTTATCTCTCGCTACTATTGGTGGCCCACCCTCGCTCAAGATGTTAGAGACTTTGTCCTGGCTTGTACCTCCTGTGCCCGTAATAAAATCCCTCATCTCAGACCCGCGGGTCTGCTTCAGCCTCTCACGGTGCCCGAAAGACCTTGGTCCCATAAAGCCATGGACTTTGTTACAGACCTCCCGGCCTCCTCTGTTAACACGGTCATGTGGGTGGTGACCGATAGATTCTCGAAGATGGCTCACTTTGGTCCCCTGCCCGGGTTACCCTCTGCTCCTCAGCTGGCCCAGCACTTTTTCCATCACATTTTTCTGTTACACAGTCTTCCGTTGCATATCGTCTCGGATAAGGGAGTCCAGTTTGTTTCAAGATTCTGACGGGCTCTATGTGGTCAGTTGCAGATTCAGCTAGATTTCTCGTCTGCGTACCACCCTCAAACCAACGGGCAAGTAGAGAGGGTTAACCAAGTTTTAGGTACCTACCTACGACATTTTGTATCCGCCCGTCAAGATAATTGGTCCGACCTCCTCCCCTGGGCGGACTTTTCATATAATTCTCTAGACTCGGAATCCGCTGGAGCCTCTCCTTTTTTTGTCGTGTTTGGGCTACATCCCCGCCCGCCTCTCCCTCTGGCTACCTTGTGGCATGTTCCTGCCGTGGATACCCAGGTGCTTGACATCAAGGCACTCTGGCAAGCCATACGACAGGCCCTTCTACGGGCCTCCGCTCGCACCAAGGCCCAGGCCGACAGGTACCGTAGACCTCCACCCCTATTTAAGCCAGGTGATAAAGTTTGGTTGTCCGCCAAATATATTCGTTTCAAGTTGCCCAGTTATAAGTTAGGCCCTAAGTATTTGGGCCCTTTTGTTGTACTTTGGCAACTAAAACCCGGTGTCCTACAAGCTCCGCTTGCCTTTTACTCTGCGTATCCCGAACGTCTTCCATGTTTCTCTCCTCAACCTGTGGTGCTGAATCGCTTCTCCCGTGGCTCTGTCTCGCCTTCTCCTGTGGCCGACTCTGATAACATCTTTGAGGTCAAGGAGGTGCTGGGGGAGAAAACAGTGAGAGGGAAGCGGTTCTTTCTGATTGACTGGAAGGGGTTCGGGCCGGAGGAGCGTTCATGGGAACCTGAGGCTAATCTGTCACCTGACCTCCTCTCTAAATTCCGTAAAAATAGGGGGAGACCTAAAAGGAGGGTACTGTCATGGGGGCTGGCGCGGGTGCCATTGCCCCCCGCAACCGCCCCCTGCTCGCAGGGGGTCCGGCGCAGGTGCCGCAGCCGTCCACGACCTTCCCCCTGCTGCCCGGCCCCCGGCGCCTGCTCACTTACCTGTCTACGCTCCTGTGCACGCTGCTCCTGCCTGTCCCGGCCGCCGCGCGTGTACCTGCTCCTTAGGGCGCGTGCGCTCGATGGCTGGTCTGGATTTAAAGGGCCAGCACACCGGTAATTAGTCAATTGACAGCCGCTGGTCCTATATAAGGTATACGGCGCCTGCCCTCTCTGCCAGATCGTTGGTGTGTGTTCAATGTCTTTAGAGAGTGTTGAAGTCTGTATTGATCACCCGTGTACCAGTCCGTTCCACTACGTTTCCTGACCTTGCCTGTTTGCTGCCTGCCCTGACCGTCTGCCTGTCTCTGACCACGAACCTCTGCCGCCCGTCCTGACCTTCTGCCTGACCCCGACTACGTCTCCGGATTACGATTCTGTACCACGCATTAACCTGGCCGCTATCGCAAGCAAGTCACGTCAGGGATAGCGACCTGGTAGCCTCACGCCGCAGCAAGTCCATCCCGCTTTGTGGCGGGCTCTGGTGAATACCGGGGTCTACTTAGACTCTGCACCCTGGTGTGGCTTAACTTTCATCGCCTGCGGTGGTCCAGCGAATCCACCAAACCCTTACATGAACGGTGCTGTGCCTGATATCGGGCTGAAAAGACGCCAGATATCTGCCACAGACCCATCCATACATGTCACCCTTAATCTCCCTCTTGGAGACTAAAGGTGACATGTCCGAAAATTGGCGGCATCATGGCAGTTTTTAAGTGCATTAAATCAGTGTAAAGTGTGGCGGAAAGTACGATCCTCTCAAAAATCTGGTGTCTGGTCTACCTTGCATAGTAAACATAATGCGCCTAAAAAGGTGCATTGAGCAAATTTCGGCACATAGCGTATCATTGGTAGTGTATGAAATGCGCCTCAATATGTGCATTGTGAACAGAGACACATAACATATCATTATAAGTGTATGAAATGCACCTCAATAGGTGCACAGCACATTACAATGTGTTGTTTCTTGTAGTTTTGGTATATTACAGCTCATTTACATCGAGAATAGGGCGTCAAAAGTCTTTTGGCGCAAAATAGACCAAATTGGGACATGTCGCCCTAAATCTTATATCTCTAGGTTAATTCAACACTTAAATTTAATATTTTACCCGCACTTATGAAATTGAGATTTCAGGGACAAGAGTTTAATTTATCCCTTGTCACTTAACACCCCGGGATAGAGTTAATGTCTATCACTCATTACAGGGATAAATACTTACGTATTATCGCTCACTACCCAGGGATAGAATCTTCTCTCCTATCTCTCAATACTCAGATTAACCTACTGTAGGTCCAGGGGATCCTGCTCCCTTTTTCTGATCCTGAACTGCTCTCCACATAAGCCACACAAAGAAGACGACGAATTCCAAACACAGAAACACAATCAGAACAACTTCAAAAAGAAGTATACCCAATGCCATAGGAGGACCTTCAAAAAGGGAAAGCAGTCTGAGACCAGGTTCTTTGCCCTTATTCTACACAATCTCAGGACCCGATTTCTATCAGGAAAACATTCCACTTACCTGCAGCCAACCACCGGGAGACTCATGGAGAGAGTACGTACAAGGTGGACATTGAACGGTTGCCTCACCCCAGCACTGTTTGTGTAGTCTATCCATGAGCCAGTCGGGGGTCCTAGTGTGCAGGCAGATGGTCATTTCTTTGTCCTTCAATCGAGTCCCTGTTGCTCGCGCCAGAATTGTTATCACAGCCTCAAAGACTATTGCATTTGGGATTCAAATTAGATATGTCAGGAGCCTGGAGTAATGCAAACACAACACAATATCAGCAACACTCTACAGGCACAAAAATTGGTCAGAAAGGATATAAGAATTTTTTGGAACAGCATTTCTGCTACTATGAAATATATGAAAAAATTCCTAGGGCCTAGGGAAAATTGTATGAAAACTGTCTAGGTCTAAAACTCACTTTGTTGCCCATAGCAACCAATCAGAAGCCATAGCAACCAATCAGAGCTCATAGCAACCAATCAGAGCGGCCCTTTCATTTCATTTAGTGGTCTGGTAAAATGAGAGGGGCGCTATGATTGGCCGCTATGGGCTCTGATTGGTTGCTATGAGCTCTGATTGGTTGCTACAGGCTCTGATTGGTTGCTATGGGCAACAAAGTGAGTTTTAGACCTAGACAGGTCTCATACATGTGGCCCTTAGTGTACATTTTTGAACAAAACTGTAAATGCCCACCTACCACGGCAAGGTTACCCTGGGGTAATGACACACAAAACAAATGCCTGTGAGTCAAGACTGCGTTATTACTGTTCAGATGAAAATATCTATAACACAGATTGTGTCATAGAATATTCCTGGAAAATTACTTGTCTGAAGTCTGGAATCAATCGTCACTCCCCAACTCATAACAAGCATTCAGCTTACAATCACAAATATGTTGGCACAAAGTTATAAGATTAATTACTCTGTTACGATGCTTTAACAACAGCCCGAAAAATTATACATGCAAAAAACAAATAAACACAGGAAAAAACATATGAGGTTACATGACTAATTAACACAGAACATGCATAATAATGACATCTGTGTTAGATAATGGAGAATGGAGAGCACAGCGATCCCCTGTACTTGGAACTCCCCTGGAACAGAATGGAGAGAACACAGCGCTCCTGTGTACCGAGAACTCCCCCAGAACAGAATGGAGAACACATTGCTCCCCTGTACCGGGAACTCCCATAGAACAGAATGGAGAACACAGCGCTCCCCTGAATGCTCCTCCTGGAAAATTACTTGTCTGAAGTCTGGAATCAATCATCACTCCCCAACTCATAACAAGCATTCAGCTTACAATCACAAATATGTTGGCACAAAGTTATAGTTACAAAACAATGATTATGTATAATATCCTATTCTCGGAATTACTCATAATGATTTATCTGGAAAAGTTAACTTCCTTGACAGATATAAGATTAATTACTCTGTTAAGATGCTTTAACAACAGCTCGACAAATTATACATGCAAAAATCAAATAAACACAGGAAAAAACATATGAGGTTACATGACTAATTAACATAGAACATGCATAATAATGACATCTGTGTTAGATAATTCTACATTCCATAATCTTGGAGTTTTATCCTTCAGAATAATAATGTAAAAATTAGTCATAGCTGAAAGTTCTGCCAAACTAGAATCAATTTAATCAATTCCACATTTGTTTCTAAAAACCAAAATGACACAGCATCTTATCCTTGCTATAATGAGACCAAAGTACAATAACTCTTATTAACCCCGTCATAGTTACTCTATAAAGTGGTGCTACACCTGCTACCTGTAAGCTGCTACCACAAAGGCCACTTCTAAAAGTTGTTAAGTATGGATGTAACTCAGGATCACTACAGGATAAGTAATGTATGTACAGTGACTGAATCAGCAGAATAGTGAGTGCAGCTCTGGAGGATAATACAGGATGTAACTCAGGGTCAGTAATAATAATAATAATAATCTTTATTTATATAGCGCCGACATATTCCGCAGCACTTTACAATTTGGAGGGTGTAAGTAATGTATGTACTGTGACTGCACCAGCAGAATAGTGAGTGCAGCTCTGGAGGATAACACAGGATGTAACTCCGGATCAGAACAGGATAAGTAATTTATGTGCACAGTGACTACACCAGCAGAAAAGTGAGCGCAGCTCTGGAGTATAATACAGGATGTAACTCCGGATCAGAACAGGATACGTAATGTATGTACAGTGACTGCACCAGCAGAATAGTGAGCGCAGCTCTGGAGGATAATACAGGATGTAACTCAGGATCAGTACAGGATAGGTAATGTATGTACAGTGACTGCACCAGCAGAATAGTGAGTGCAGCTCTGGAGTATAATGCAGGATCAGTAATGAACACTGGTGTTGGGTGTGAATCTTCTTCTCTTGCAGAACCCTCTCACCTTCGATGACGTCACGGTCGGGTTCTCTGTGGACGAGTGGGAGTTACTGAACGAACACCAAAGGGCGCTCTATTTAGAAGTAATGAAAGAAAATGATGAGCATTTCATCTTTCTGGGTAAGTTCTCTTTCCTTGGACCTGGTTCTTCCATTGCTTTGAACTTCAGACACCTGAGGACATGAGCCCTGGGTTTGGCGGACGCCCAGAACAAGCTCTGCAATCTGCCATTGATGAATTCTTTTATTGCCTGATGACCTGAAGGTTTAGTAGATGCCACACACAGAATATCCCTCTTATTAGCTACAGCCACAGACAGCATATAGCAATGTTTATATACATCCACATGACTTGGAGGGAATGGAGGGGAGAATGGTGGACGTGGATAGTCACTGAGGCGCTCTCCTGTACTTGGAACTCCCATAGAGGAGAATGGGGAACACAGCGCTCTCCTGTATTGGGAACTCCCATAGAGCAGAATGGAGAACACAGCGCTCCCTTGTACTGGAAACTCCCATAGAACAGAAGGGAGAACACAGTGCTCCCCTGTACTGGGATCTCCCATAGAGGAGAATGGAGAGCACAGCGATCCCCTGTAAAGGATCTCCCATAGAGGAGAAAAGGAGAGCAACCCGCGATCCCCTGTACTTGGAACTCCCATAGAACAGAATGGAGAGAACACAGCGCTCCCCTGTACTGGTAACTCCCCTGGAACAGAATGGAGAGAACACAGCGCTCCTGTGTACCGGGAACTCCCCTAGAACAGAATAGAGAACACATTGCTCCCCTCTACCGGGAACTCCCATAGAACAGAATGGAGAACACAGCGCTCCCCTGTACTGGCAACTCCCATAGAGCAGAATGGAGAGAACACAGCGCTTCCCAGTAACTGGGAACTCAAATAGAACAGAATGGAGAACACAGCACTCACCTGTACTGGGAACTCCCATAGAAAAAGAATGGAGAACACAAACGCCCCCTGTACTGGGAACTCCCACAGTGGAGAATGAGAACACAGCGCTCCCCTGTACTGGGGAAATCCCCCTAAGGAGAATGGAGAACACAGCCTCCCCTGTACTGGGAACTCCCATATAACAAAAATGGAAACACAGCACTCCCCGTTTCGGGGAACTCCCATAAAAACAAATGGAGAAACACAGCGCTCCCCTGTACTTTGGGGAAATCCCACAGAGGAGAATGGAGAACACAGCGCTCCCCTCTATTGGGAACTTCCATAGAACAGAATGGAAACACAGCGCTCCCCCTGTACTGGGAACTCCCACAGTGGAGAATGAGAACACAAACGCTCCCCTGTACTGGGAACTCCCATAGAGGAGAATGGAGAACACAGCTCTCCCCTGTACTTGGAACTCCCATAGAACAGAATGGAGAACACAGCACTCCCCTGTACTGGGAACTCCCATAGAACAGAATGGAGAACACAGCGCTCCCCTGTACTGGGAACTCCCATAGAGGAGAATGGAGAACACAGCGCTCCCCTGTACTGGGAACTGCCATAGAACAGAATGGAGAACACAGCGCTCCCCTGTACTGGGAACTCCCACAGAGGAAAATGGAGAACACAGCGCTCCCCTGTCCCTGAATCACCGATTCCTCTGCTTCCTGCGTTGTAAAATTTCACTTTACGCCATAGATCCAGGGGCGTTGCTAGGGTCCCAAAACATCCGGGCCTGGGCCCTTTGTCTTAAAGGGGTTGTCTCGCTACAATGATTGGGTTTTAATTAAAAGATCTTTAAAAAACAAGCAGCTTTGCAATATATGTTCATTACAAATGTCCTACTGATTTTGAGCTAGCCCTGTTAGTAGGAGTCCATCAGCTTCTCAAGTTTCTATAGCAGCCGACCTGTTGATCCTTATCTTACTGGCTGTCAGGTCTGTATGACTCATCACCTTTGAAGACAGGTCAGAGCAGAGAGCCCCTCCCACACAGAATGCTTCTGGAGGGGGAGGAGGTGGAGGGAGGGGGGAGGGAGGACTCTGGCGTCTGGGTCCCAGCAGCCTGGATTAACCCTGTGTGTGCCTGCTTCCTCCTGCTCTCTACACAGATAGATGTGACAGCAGTGACCCTGTGTGTTACTATAATCATGATGTGTCTGTGGAACTGTCACTATACTAATACTATACAGATCAGGCATGTGAATACTTCATGCTGTGCTGTACTAGTGACACATAGTAACACTTCCCAGCTGCCCTGTGTCTGTTCTGACAGGGTTTGTTGTTGCTGGAGATGTGGAGACTTGTAAGCTAAGCAGGGGATATAGGAACACATGCATCCCCTCTGCTATTAGCATACACAGCAGCTTCACAGACCTCTCTACACTCATAGATCAGCCCTCTCCTGCAACAGACCTAGGCAGGCACACACAGGGTTAACTCTGGCAGCAAACCCCCTCCCCCTTGCTGTATAGAAGTTACAGAGCTGCCAGTGTGCTGAGGGGAGGGGGGAAGAGGGAGCAGAAGAGACAGACCAAGAAGCACGCCCCTCAATTCAACTATCAGGCTCACTGACAGGCTGAAAGCTTGTAATTAGACAACTCCTTTAAGTTTTGCTCAGTAGGGCGGGGTTCACACGACGTTTTTCACGCCCCATGAACTGAGGCAGATATTTTTACAGAGAAAACCTGTGTCCAGCGCGTCCCTCTTAAGCGCTCACTGATATTTATTCTCCCCAGAACAGGTAATCATAGCTCTCAGTGAGACCTATAAATTACCATAATGTCGGCCCGTACATCGGACATATTGAAGCGCAATTACACACTGAAGTACGTACTGACATTACGTGGCGTGACCATACACAGAGAATTTGGGCGGCATAACTGTGCTGTAATGTGCCCAAAGTGCGCCCTGCAAATATGGTAAAATAATAGCGGTGAGTGCTATGATTACCTGTTGTTTTTCCTGAAAACACAGAACCCTCCCGTAAAAATAAGTGACATGCCGCTTCTTTCGGGGGGAAAAGTAAAGGTGCACGGGAGGTGGCCGGAGCGCTGCTGAAGTTACATACTAGATATCGCTTACTTCCAACCGCAGGTGTATAGCGGTGCACACAGGTATGGGACACTATACGCTGTGTGAACATACCCTTAGGACAGTACGTGCTGCAGTACGCTGTGTGTTTTGGAAGTACACGCAGTTCAGCACATATTTCCAAGCACATGGGGGGACAGTCCATTCATTTCCAGTATCAGCGGCATGTCACTTCTCTCCCCCGGTATACAAAATGATCGTATTGTACGCCGGAGGAGTCAGACATAATTTATAGCTCTCTATGAGAACTATGAATTACTGTAACTGCAGGATGCATGTCGGGCGTATTGAAGCGCAAATACGCGGCGAAATGCGCCCTGCAATTTACGCAGTGTGAACCTAGCCTTAGGCTGCGTCCCCACGACAGAGACAAATGCCAGTTGAGTTATCCGACTTGTATCTGTACTGTTTTCGGGCCGTGCACATGGCCGCAGGGGGACGGCTTTTCTCCGCGGTCTGCGGAGAAAAGCCCTCCACTTTCACCTTGACTTGTTCATATTACACCCGAAAACCGGGTGGAAGAATGAACATGTTCTATGTTTTTCGGGCTGCCAGCGATCTGAAAAAACATCTGGCAGAAAATCCATGCAGTGGAGGCTGCTGCACAAATTTTCCATAGAGGTCCCTTCTTGGGGTTGACAGTCGATTTACAAATGGTTTTCAAAACCGAAAACCGTCTGTACAGCCGTCCAAAAACCCTTGCCGTGGGGACGGGCCCTTAGCCTGGCTGTGGTAGCTAAAAACATATATAACCCTGACAAATGACAGGTATAAAAAAAATTATATTCAAATATAATTCATCAGCAAGTTGTAGTTTACATGTCTAAGGGACACACCGGGCAGGATTATGTTTGGGGCGATATTGTGGATATGTGTGTATATACACAAATATACACTCACCGGCCACTTTATTAGGTACACCTGTCCAACTGCTCGTTAACACTTAATTTCTAATCAGCCAATCACATGGCGGCAACTCAGTGCATTTAGGCATGTAGACATGGTCAAGACAATCTCCTGCAGTTCAAACCGAGCATCAGTATGGGGAAGAAAGGTGATTTGAGTGCCTTTGAACGTGGCATGGTTGTTGGTGCCAGAAGGGCTGGTCTGAGTATTTCAGAAACTGCTGATCTCCTGGGATTTTCACGCACAACCATCTCTAGGGTTTACAGAGAATGGTCCGAAAAAAGAAAAAACATCCAGTGAGCGGCAGTCCTGTAGGCGGAAATGCCTTGTTGATGCCAGAGGTCAAAGAGAATGGGCAGACTGGTTCGAGCTGATAGAAAGGCAACAGTGACTCAAATAGCCACCCGTTACAACCAAGGTAGGCAGAAGAGCATCTCTGAACGCACAGTACGGCCAACTTTGAGGCAGATGGGCTACAGCAGCAGAAGACCACACCGGGTGCCACTCCTTTCAGCTAAGAACAGGAAACTGAGGCTCCAATTTGCCCAAGCTCATCGAAATTGGACAGTAGAAGATTGGAAAAACGTTGCCTGGTCTGATGAGTCTCGATTTCTGCTGCGACATTCAGATGGTAGGTCAGAATTTGGCGTCAACAACATGAAAGCATGGATCCATCCTGCCTTGTATCAACGGTTCAGGCTGGTGGTGGTGGTGTCATGGTGTGGGGAATATTTTCTTGGCACTCTTTGGGCCCCTTGGTACCAATTGAGCATCATTGCAACACCTTGTGGAATCTATGCCACGAAGAATTGAGGCAGTTCTGAAGGCAAAAGGGGTCCAACCCGTTACTAGCATGGTGTACCTAATAAAGTGGCCGGTGAGTGTACATACACATATATACACTACAGTACATACGAATATACATACATACATATATATAATACATAAACACAGACACGCATGTACACACATTTATACACACACACATAAACACACATATACACACGTATACACACATGTATACACACATATGTATACACACATACACACATATACACATATACACACGTATACACATGTATACAGACACGCATATACACACATATACACACATGTATAAACACACAGATATACACACATGTATACACACATAGACACACATGTACACACACATATACACACATGTACACACACATATACACACATATACACACATGTACATATACATACTTTAAGGCCGCAGCTGGAAATATCTGCAATGGTGTGTATATCCCAGCCAGGTTCTGGGCGTATGCCTGATATGTTTAAGTTGTTAGTTAGTATGGCTTCCAGCCATTCCTCGGTCGGCCTTTCATTAGGAGTAAGCATCATATTCCATGCCAGGATTTCCCTGGTGTATTTAAGGTCAGCGGGCAGCTGACTGGGTGTAAGCTGTATCTCCAGTCTACCATTCAGGCTGGAGACGTTCACACTGGTGGAAGCCAGTGTCTGTTACACCGTCACCCCAAGGTGCTAGTGAGGGAACTACACCTCTGTATAGTAAGCGTTCAGATGAGCAGGAGTTTTGTTTATGTTTATATGTTTGCTGTGCATGTATTGCCATCTGTTTTGTTCTGCTTGTGCAATAGACACATGGAAGGAACCGTTTGTACCTGATATCTGCCTCTGTCTCATGCGTGAAGGACTTGTGCGGTGATCCCAGAGCTGTGCAAGCTCACATATGGTGGAGGATGCGGGCATTTTAAAGAAACGCTTCTCTTAAAGAGACAGGCAACAAATGTGGTCGCAGCATATGTCTTGGATTAAAGCAGTAACTGTACAACAAGCGGAGACATCCAAAATAGATGAGCTGGTGAAACAGTTGATCCAGGCCAATACAAACCTCCAGCTGATGGCCGCAAGCCAGCAAAAAGCCCACAAGGAAACTGTACGGGCTCAAGCGGAGACCAACTGCCTGCTGATTGAAACACACCAAGCAGCAATTAAAGAGCCGCAACAGGTAAACCTGGCTCTACAGCAGTAGCTCCAGGTCCTAACTATAAGGCCAGAGGGGGCAGCAGGTGGGCAGTTCGCGCCCTGTCAAGCAGTGCTTCAAGTCCTGCGCAAGATGACCTAAGACAACGACGTGGAAGCGTATCTCGGCACCTTCGAGAGGATCGCAGAGAGAGAGCAGCTTCCAGTGGACCCGTTGGTCGACGTCCTGGCTCCCTTTTTAACCGGCGAACTCCAAAAGGCTTACTTCGATCTGAGTTTTGGATAAGCCAAGGACTACACCAGGCTGAAAGGGGAAATCCTAGCCCGACTGACGGTTACTCTGGCGGTTCAGGCCCAGAGAGTCTACACCTGGGAGTTTGAATCAGCAAAGCCAGCTCGGTCTCAAATGTATGACCTCTACCACCTCACCAGCAAGTGGCTTCAACCCGAGAGTCTTTCAGCTGCCCAGGTGATTGAGAGGGTTGTCTGTGATTGCTTTGTATGCGCCTTACCCGCAAAGGTCCAGCGCTGTGTGGGGTACACAGACCCCAAAGGTCTGGACGAGCTTGGCTCCGTTGTGGAACATTACAGCGCCACTGAGGAGTTTCTCTGCGGACTGCTTCCACCTACGACAGCACGGGGTAAGAAGATACCTGCCCCAAAAGGGGAAAGTAGATGTCCTGATGGGAGGGGGTCACGGTTGGGTGAGAAGGGGGGACCCAGAATAAAACCCCTCTGAGCTTGAGTTCACCTCCTTTCCAAAATGCAAGGGGAATTTTGGTACGGAGCAACTGAGGGACCCAAACTTGGAACACGCTTGGGGAAGCGTCAAGGTAATAGATGGGAAACCCCAGGAACCAGGCGAAGGTCTGGTCTACCCTCATTTTGCGGTTAACAATAATATGTTATTTCGGGTAAAAAAGACCCCAGCCGAGGTGGTGGAGCAATTGGTGGCACCCAAGTCACATGTCCGGCAGGTGTTGGAGCTAACCCACTCCCATGTGCTTGGGGGGACACTTAGGGATGGAGAAAACCCCAGGAGACAGTGGAGCGTAATTTCTATTGGCCAGGGATTTATAGGGCAATTGAAGACTTCTGCCACTCTTGCCCGGAGTGCCAAATAAACACCCCTAGGCCCCATTTTCGGACCCCCCTAATCCCTCTGCTAATAATAGAGGTGCCCTTTGAGAAGATCGGCATGGACCTGGTAGGGCCGCTCCCCAGGTCAGCCCGAGGACATCAGCACATCTTAGTGGTTCTCGATTACGCCACCCGCTATCCCGATGCCATTCCACTTAGGAACACCTCCTCAAAAGGGATTGCCAAGGAGTTGTTCCAAATGTTCATCCGCACGGGTATCCCGAAGGAGATACTGACAGACCAGGGCACGAAGGTGACCAAAGAACTCTGCCGCCTCCTCAATATTACCCATCTCCGTACCTCGGTGTATCATCCCCAGACCGATGGTCAGGTGGAGAGGTTCAATAAGACCCTAAAGGCGATGCTTAAAAAGGTGGTGGATAAGGATGGGAGAGACTGGGACCGCCTACTACCCTACCTCATGTTCTCTATACGGGAGGTACCGCAAGCGTCCACAGGGTTCTCGCCTTTCGAGCTCCTCTATAGTAGACATCTCCGGGGACACCTGGACATAAGCAAGGATACCTGCGAGCAGGAGAATACCCCCCATAGGAGCATTATCGAGCATATTGCTCAAATGCAGGACATAATTGCAGCCGTCCTGCCTATAGTGCGAGAGAACCTGCAGCAGGCGCAAGAGGCCCAGGTGAGGGTATATAACAGGTCAGCAAGGGTCAGGGTGTTTCAGCCCGGTCAACCGGGTGCTAGTACTTGTGCCCACGTTTGTGAGCAAATTTCTGGCAAAATGGCAGGGCCCCTATGAGATTAAGGAGCGGGTCAGTGAGGTAAATTATAGGGTCTTCCAGCCCGGTACAAGGAAATCTTATCAGATATACCACATTAACTTAATTAAGCCCTGGAAAGTCTCACGGCGGTCAGGGAACATAGGGGTGCCTCAAACGGAGAGTTACCACCTGTCCGTATCTCCGAGTCATTGTCAGAAGCACAGCGGCAGGAAACCAGGGAGTCCCTACAGAGGAATAAGCGGGTCTTTTCCGATCTGCCCGGTCGCAATAAGGTCATTGAACATGACATCATCACAGAACCCGGCCAGAAGGTGCGTTTGAGTTTGTATAGGGTCCCTGAAGCTCAGAGGCAAGCGATTGCCGAAGAAGTCAAAAAGATGCTAGAGCTTGGGGTCATAGAAAAATCCCAAAGTGGGTGGTTGATCCCCATAGTGCTCATACCCAAACCCGATGGCAGCTTACGTTTCTGCAATGATTTCCGTAAACTTAACGAAATCTCAAAGTT
Organism: Phyllomedusa bahiana; assembly: GCA_025379985.1. NCBI lineage: Eukaryota > Metazoa > Chordata > Amphibia > Anura > Hylidae > Phyllomedusa > Phyllomedusa bahiana. The sequence goes on from JAODAL010001384.1 coordinate 39,629, forward strand.
TGATGCCTACCCGATGCCCCGGGTCGATGAGTTGGTGGAGAGGCATGAGACAGAGGTAGATATCAGGTACAAACGGTTCCGTGCTTCCGTGTGTCTATTGCATAAGCAGAAAATAACAGATGGCAATACATGCACAGCAAACATTTAAACATAAACAAAACTCCTGCTCGTCTGAGCACTTACTATACAGAGGTGTAGTTTCCTCACTAGCACCTTGGGGTGGCGGTGTAACAGATACTGGCTTCCACCAGTGTGAACGTCTCCAGCCGGAATGGTAGACTGAAGATAAAGCCATACGCCCAGTCAGCTACCTGCTGACCTTATATGCGCCAGGGAAATCCTGGCAGGGAACATGGGGAGTAAGCACCCACCCTGCTCTATGCTTACTCCCAATGAAAGGCCGACTGAGGAATGGCTGGAAACCATACTAACTAACAACTTAAACATATCAGGCATACGCCCAGAACCTGGCTGGGATATATACACCATTGCAGATTTTTCCAGCTGCGGCCTTACAATACCCACACATATACACACACATATACACATATATACACACATTTATACACAGACATATACACATTCAATACAGTTCACATTCATGAATATTATCGTGTTTCACCTCTATTATACTATTCAGTACTGGTCTCTACAGTGAGGCTACTCACTCACTTGACTGAGACCTCCAGGATGGGTGAAGTCTGTGGGAGCTGCTGCTGCTGCTGAAGCCATAAGTAATTTAGCTGCAGGAGATGGTCGGGGAGCAGAGATTACAGCACAGCAGGTGGCAGAGCGTCTCACGGCCGGACAGCGTGCTGCTTCCTGACTCAGGATCCACAGTAAGCAGCCGGCCCCCCCTCCTTCCTCATAAGCTCCGTCACCTCCTGCAGTCGCTCTCCCTCTCCCTCCCTGCCTGCATTTTGGAGCCACCCTGAACTTTATCTGCGTCCAGAGGACGCACATACAGCTGAATAGATCAGAATTGTATTGTATTGTAAATAGAATTATATAATGCACAGGTATTTTTTCACTTGTGTATCAGCATTTATAATTGTTGCTTTATATTTTAGGGTATGATATATGTTTATTTTTATATTGCATTATTGTGTTATAATATATACTTTCTGTGGTATATATACATTATGTATTAATTGTGTTTGGTAATATGGATTAAGTATCACGGTTTTTTGGACACAGCGCACTTTCACTTTGCACTCGGATTATTTATATGATAATTATAGTCACGTCAGGGATGTTGTTGTTGTCTTTTATTATTCCGGCCGTTGATACGCATATGCGTTCCATAAGATATACTTATGTATTTCTGTCTTCAATTTGGACTGTTGTCCCTATATCGGAGAAGTAAAGATGGCGCCGTGTGCTCTTCTGGTTCCGGCGTTTGACACGCATTGCGCATTTCCGGTTCCGGTTTAGGCAAGGCGATATATATTTTCTTATATTATGTCGTTTAGAACTTTAAGATATATATGCGGTTTAATAGGTTTAGTATTCATTGTGTCCAGGGTGTGAGGGTAATGTTTATAATTTTGTGAGTATATGATTTTATATATACTCTTTATATACTTTCCATCAAAGTTTTCTTTGTTCTCTCCAAAAAACACTAATGTCTTTGGAATGTTAGTAGACATGGGTTCCCTTGTCCAGAAATTGGAAACATATGGCCTGGAGGTATGGAACTATTCAAAAGAACAAGATTCTTTGTTTGAGAAGGAATACACCCAAGTGGGCTATGTGAAATGTTTAGCTTTAAACCAGCGCATAAGGAACTAGCTATGTTTTAAATTGATTGTCTAAATGTATTCTTGCAGAAGAAGGGGGCTATTTGAAAACATGAATTGCAGTGGGATGGGCAGACATTCTTGAGCATATGCAATGATGATGTTATGTATGTTGTGTGTCTCACAATGCTTGCATTGAATAAACCTGGATATTTTTACCTTCAACTGATTTTTAATTTGAAAACCCGATCAACATCTAAAATGCTTTATGAACTATGACAAAATGGCGCCCAACGTGGGGCAGACAACAGATTTGGTCATCCGACAACCAAAGGGGACAATCAATACTTGAAAAGTAGAATAAGCAGCTGCACATCAAATCAAAAAGGTAAGCAAATATATTTTATATCTGCTTACTATATATTCTGTCTCTTCAAGTATTGCTTCCCTGTCCGGGTCTCTAAGTCACTATAGTAAGTCTGATCCAAGAACTTTTGATAAAAATATATGAGATGATTTAATTGTGGTTGGTTCTATATTCATGTATATATGTATATGTGTTTGCTGGGTACCTTTTGTGTGGAGTGAATGGGCTGCATGTGTGAGCTTTACTTTCTGTGAAAGGTGAAAGGTCTCATGCCTGCAAAGGGGGGTTGAAGCAGTGAGCTGGATTTAGAACAAAGGAAATTCTTGAGGGAGGGAGGAGTGAATCCCTCCATGAATGAATGAATCAGTAAGTGTGTCCTGCTCTTTATGATAGCATATAGTGGTTATTGCAGAAAATAGGGATTGATTAGAGAAATTATTTCAGTCCCTTTGGTTAAGCCAGACAGACAAGATTATTGAATCTTGTTTTAGGTAGGACAACCAGGGTATTTTTGTTTAATAGTTAGGGACCTGAATGAGTGGTTTAGAATTTTTAATCTAGCCACCTCAGAGGTATGATGCTAACTAATTTGTTTAATAGTTTAGGAACCTGAATGAGTGGTTTAGAATTGTGAATCTAACTACATCAGAGGTAGGACGCTAACTAATTAAGGTGTGACAACACTGTAAAATTGGAACGAGTAATGGGTAACTCGTTGGGCAGTGAAAAATTATCTCTATAAGGAAAGACTGCAATAGAAATTGTGTGGAAAGAGCAGTAAGTTAGAAACAGTTGTAAAATTGTAATGTTGAAAGTTGGATGTTTGAAATTAGAAAAATGATGGAAAGTCTTCATATAAGTGAACGATTTTAGTTGTCACCTGTATAATGGCTTAATAAGGTGATGCTTGAATCTGAATTCAGTAGAGTTGAAAAAAACGAATAAGGTTATTCCTCCATTTCTGGACATTTCTGTAGTGCGAAAGAAAACTATTACAGGGAAGGGGGGAAGGGGTAACTCCAGATCTGAGACTTATTGTGTTTTTTTTCTTCGTCGTTGATTACTGCACTTATCTTGTTGAACATTGATGAAATTTTAGTTTGTTTGTGTGTAATTGATATGTTTTGTCTTTACAGGTAAAAATTCTGCAGATGGTATTTGGTATATACAGGATATATTCTTTACTCATGTATGCTTTGTTGTAAATATAGAATATAAGTTATATCTGGTGTATAAGTTATAAAGGATATCCTCTTAAATTTGGTTTAAGTAAAAATAAGTCCACGTGGCAAATTAAAGAGCTCATTTAAAATAAGCAAATAAATTGGGGATTGTGCACAAAAGTTGTCAAAATTTTGAACTATTTTTATGTTTTAACCACTTTTATATTACCAGGAATGTTACTTACTGTTGTTTCCCAAATGTTTCTTTTAGCTGGAAAAGAGCAAAATTAAATATTAACCTTGTGATCTCTTGTAGGAATGACAAGATGAATTTTTACTAATTTTTTATTTTGATTTGAAGTAAAAGTCTAGGGGATATTTTGATTGTTATCATTGCCATTGTTTTGCTTTTTGTGTCATTGATATTTTGTTTTTTTGTTTTATTTTTCTTCTTTTCATTTTGTTTAGTCTGAAGTTTTTTGTGTTGTATGTGTGGAATGTGTGAAGGATCCTTGGTTTCTTTGTTATTTTGATGTTAACTCTTTGTTTGTCTGTCCTGTTATATGTAAAGCCATCTAGCCCTAAATGTTGTTTGCAGCTGGTGAGCTTTTTACAACTGATGGTAAGATAGGGAGGTACAGGCTGCCAGACTCAGGGGGCGGGCCAGGGGAAGAGCCAATAGTTGTAGATCTTCCAGAAACAGGCTCCGGGTTGTGATTGGTCAGCTTTTTGGGACTAGCAGGTTACTGTAGAGAAAGGGTTCAGTTAGTCTTCTCTTCCTTATGTATTTTTCCTGTAGGATGTATTACAGATACCTTAACATTTAGCCTGAGATGCTTACTACTTACAGCAGTTCTGTCCTCAGTGCTGTAACAGTGGACACCACCTGACTTACGGACAGTATTATATATGGATGACTAATCTGGCCAGTGACAGCGGAAAATGTTTAGAGGCTGCACTATCTCTGTTTTATTTTTGTTTATTTTAGCTGATCGAGGCCCTGAGTCTCAATGGACAAGTAACAGTTTTTGTAGACAAGGTTACCTTCTAGGACACTGCTTGTCAGCTGGTGCCAGATGCCTGACCAGAGACCGAATACAGATAATACAGGACCTGACTTCGGGGAGTCTAGAGCAACTCAGGATATTCCTGGTTTTTATATAATATTGTAATATATTTTAATATGATCAGCTTGTTTGCTCATGCAGCTTCTGTATGAGTGTTTGGCTACACAGCCATTTGAGCTGATAGAAGAGGCACTTAACAAATTCCAAACTCTGAAGATTTTAATTTCCTCTGCACCTGCCCTGGGCACACCTGACTATGACAAGCTGTTCTCGCTGTACTGCACTGAGATGGTTGGTCATGTCACGGCAGTCCTTACACAGTCACCTGGTACACAACAGAGACCAGTAGCTATTGCTCAGCTAGATTAGATTCAGTGGTGAGAGGAACCCCTATGTGTACGAGTAGCCACTGTAGTACAAGTACTTATACATAAAGCCTCAGAGGTTGAACTGGATTACCCCATAACAATACATACCCTGTATGATGTACATGATATTCTCAGGTGCAACTATGACATATCTCTATGGTCTGTTAGCTATGCCTGCAGTGTGCGTTACTGATGTCCCAAGTGTTTCACTGACTTGGTGTAGAACCTTGAACCCTACCACTCTGTTACCCTAGAACTTAGACCAAAAGGGGGAAGAAGTAGATAGTAAAGATGAGGAAAAATATGCTTGTATGGTCCTAATGGCACAAGAAACAACAGGATTTACCCATGTGAAGGTCTTCCTAATCACTAATTCTAACCTTTGAGCTTTTTATTGAAGGAACCAAGTACTGGGAATATGGCAGGTATCACATTGGATATACGGTAGTCACGCAACATAAGGTAATAAAAATTGAACCACTTCCGCCTCATTTGGTATGAGGGGAAGTTGAGGGCATTACTAGAGGCATGAACAGCGGCCAAGGGTAAGACTGCAAACATATACACAGACTCATGGCATGCATTTGGAATAGCCCATGATTATGGTCCCATATGGAGAACCTGGGCATTCTTAACATCAAATAGAAACCCATCAAGAATGCAGAAAGTGTCAGAGACCTAATGGAAGCCCTGTTGTTACCTACAGAGCTTGGAATAATTAAGGTCAGGGCACACACAAAATCTGACAGCCCCAAAGTAAGGGGAAATAAGAGCAGACGAAGTGGCAAAACTGGCTGCGACAAAGCCTAGGATCTTGTGACTGTACAGGCCATGTCCGCCATAGACCCTGTTACCTCTGATGTCCTTATGACCCTTCAATCTCAAGCTCAGAAGGTCGAAAAGGGGGAGTGGGAGAAACAGGGAGCTCAGTTATATGAGGGTGGCCTGTGGAGTGTGGGCAATAAGCTCTGCCTCCCCGGGTCCTTTTCCCAATGATGGCCTAAACAGCCTATGGAATAACCCACCAGTCTAAGACCGCTATGTATATGTTTGCTAGTAGACAAGTATTGAGTTGCTCTTGGCTTCAGTACAGCCGCAGCCAGATACTATCAAGCCTGTATGACGTGCAAAACATAGAATAGGTAAAGTAGGAAAGGTCTCCCCGGAACACATACCTCCACCGCTGTATCCATTCCAAGGAGAGCAAAATTGTCGTTGGCGTAGATCTCTTTCCTGGATGGCCTGAAGCCTTCCCAATACAGAAAGCAACAGAAAAGTGATCAAAAGTTGATTAATGTGTTGATTTGAGCTACCAGAAGCAATAGAGAGTGATAGAGGAACACACTTCACTGGGGAAGTCATGAAAGAAGTGACATGTGCTTTAGGTATAGAATGGGCCTACCATGTTCTAAGCAGTGGAAAGGTAGAATGGCAAAATGGAAGAAACAGGGAAGCCATGATCAGAGTGTTTGCCATTAGCTTTGTTTTCAGTCTGTTGTACACCTTAAGGAAACTTAAACTGTCCCCCTATGAGATCTTAGTTGGTACTCCCCCAAGAAAGGGCCATATTTCCTACAGGATATATACAGTCCCTGCAGAAACACCTTAAAGCAGTACATAAACAAGTTTTTGATTCCATTCCAGATCTGAGCAGTGACCTGAGTAGCCACAACCTTGAACTGGGTGATTGGGTGGTCCTTAAAAGACACACGAGAAAGAGCCTTGAGCCTATCATTACGACGGTCCTTTCAAGTTCTGCTGACAACTGAGACTTTGATGAAACCAGAGGGAAAGAACAACTGGGTCCACGCCAGCCACTGCAAGAGAATCACTCCTTCCCGTGATTAGAAAGATAAAGATGCTGAATAAGTTCCTGCAACATCATAAAGTATCATATGATTACTATTGAATATGTGCACACCCCAGCAAGTGCTAGAACTTTGCCTCATCCAGCAATTCTGTCAACCTGGGAGGAACTGTCTACAATGTCTTGCTACCCCCTAGAAACTACAGCTCGCAATTTCAATGGACTAATGATTGAACATCACTGAAGTATATGAAGTATGAATGTGTTAATATAGGAGGGTTGGGAATGTAAGAGTACCAGTACCGTTAGTATAGTTGAGAAAATATGAGCTCCTGAGTTGAAAGTCTCAATAGGAAAGGCCTCCATTTATGATAATGTAGGGATTTATGTTGGTGTAGGAGCTACTTGTTTAGTAGTAGATACTCATGGATTAAAATGGGAAGAGAGTAAATATTTCTTTTTAATAGATGTGACGAGTGTTCTGCATTAGGAAATGGGACATTTATTAATCATGCCCCTCAAGATAATGGTGATAACTTCGAATGTGGATTTTGGAATACAGTTAGAGGATTTGGGGATAGTAAAAGGAGATGTGTGTTAATTAGAATTGCTCCTTTGTACATGATAGTAATCTGTTACATGGGTCCACACATCTGAAAGACCTACTAGAAGACATGTGATATATGCTGCATATAAGTGGATAGGTGACAGGGATATTACAGATGATTATGCAAGGTGTATTGCTAATATTAATAATGTATGTATGTATCAAATGTTTAATGCTTGTCATAGGTAGATGTTGGCAAGTAGAACAAAAGTGGATTGGCACCAGGATCTTTGCTAAAATCCAAAACGGTTTATTTGAAGAACACCAAATAACAAATGCCACGAAAAGACAAACATCTACCGTTTTTTCATAGTTAGATGTTGCAGAAAACTAAAGAAGCAAATAGTTATATCTCGTTGTGACTTAGGGTAATATTATATATTCAGGGTATAGACAACCTCAATATGTTTGATAAGCTTAATTTGTGTAGGCGATCCTTTTTTTCTGAGAAATCCAGCATGGTGAAGGCAGGGAAAAAAGAAGGACGTATAGGACATAACATCATTACTAAAACTCACCGGAAGATAACTGCAGGCAACACTATATTACATCATCGAAGTTATCATCCAAAACACACACATAAGGCTATACCAGTTGGGGAGATGACTCGTGCCATGCGGAATTGTAGCTTACACAGTGATTTTGAAGTTGAATGTAATGCCATATGTAGGAGGCTTACCAAAAGGGGTTATCCATCATGGACCCTCAACCGGGCTTCTAATATAGTACGAAACAAAAATAGGGAACACCTTCTTTTCCATAAAAAGTCAAAAAAATTGAAGAGAGATAACACCAATAACAACATCCTAGTGTTGGATTACAACACTCAATTTCAAAAAATCAAAAATATGGTCCTGAAACATTCATATTTTATGCGAGGATCCCGTTTTAAATGAGATTCTGTCAGATGGTTTGAGAGTAGTATCTTGCAAATCTAAGACCATTGGTAGTTTGTTAGCTCCTAATTCTAGTGTTCCACAGCAATCCAAGCCCAATTGGTTAAAATACAAAGGGTTTTACAGATGTGGTTCTAACCCCTGTAGGGTCTGTGGTTTTGTCACCACAGGCAAGTTCTTTCATGACAAGAAACATACTAAGGCTTATACCATTCAAAATTACATCAATTGTAACTCACACCATGTGGTGTACTTGGCCACTTGTACCGAGTGTAACCTTCAGTATGTGGGTAGCACCACCAGAAGGCTCAAGACACGCATACTCGAACATCTCAATGACATCACTAATGTATCTACACGTAATAGATCCCATCTCTCATTACATTTTAGAGACAAACATGGAGGCAATTGTGACAATTTTACAGTCATGGGTATAGATAGAGTTAAAAAGCCCGGTCGTGGTGGTGATATTAACCATATTCTTCATGATAGGGAGGCCTTTTGGATTTGTGTCTTGGACACTGCTGCTCCTGCTGGCCTTAACTCAAAGAAAGAATGGATGTTTCATTATTAATGATTTGAGTAGTAAGGAGCTGGGATGTATTTGTGTAATGTATCATGTCTTTCATGTATTGGCTATATTTTCTGGATTTTTTATCTTCCCGTTAATATTGTAGGTAGGCTGTCGAATATTTAGTGGAATAGAAAAGGCAGTATAGGAATCTACAGGGAATATTGATCATCATTATATCTAGTACATTATTATGCAAATATATTGTATTTCTGTCCTTGTATCCAGGTCTTGGATGTATTTCTTTTTATTTTGTGTTGTTTTTATAATTTTCACCGCTTCCGCTCGTTTCCCTTCCTCCCTTTTCTTTTTCCACTTCCAGTGGATGGCATTGGCTGTTCCTTTATTGGATTGCCAGTGCTTGTTTCTCGGCCGTCTCCAGATAGCGTCGTTGGTTGCCATGCTGGCGCCTATGTCACTTCCTGGATACGTCCGATGTTGTCGGGCTGGTTGCCAGACAGGACACCCATGTGTTTCCGGTGGCGTTCCGGAAGCCGGTGTTTCCGCTATGGGACGGAGGAGCGAGCGCAAGCAGGTGAGTGTAGTTGGCAGCGTTTATTTTTTGGTATTTAAGGGATTTTATATCAGCACTATTTATGCCATGATTAAGGGTGGTTCAGCCACCTGAAATGCGTCGGCATTCAAGGGGCTTTTTCTGTCTGTTATGCCATCACGGGTTACCCTGCATTCAAAGAACTACAATAAAGGTGATTTCTTTTACTCATTGGTACCTCTGTATCATCTACTTTATGCTTTAGGGAAAAAAGAAGCATGTAACTAGGAAGTCTTGTAGTGCAGGTTAGCTGAATTAGAATGTACTTAGAAAAAACCTAAAGACATTGGATCTGATCACACATATCTGCTCAAAGGGGGAGAATTGTGAGGGTAATGTTTATAATTTTGTGAGTATATGATTTTATATATACTCTTTATATACTTTCCATCAAAGTTTTCTTTGTTCTCTCCAAAAAACACTAATGTCTTTGGAATGTTAGTAGACATGGGTTCCCTCGTCCATTAACTGGAAACATATGGCCTGTAGGTATGGAACTATTCAGAAGAACAAGATTCTTTGTTTGAGAAGGAATACACCCAAGTGGGCTATGTGAAATGTTTAGCTTTAAACCAGCGTATAAGGAACTAGCTATGTTTTAAATTGATTGTCTAAATGTATTCTTTCAGAAGAAGGGGGCTATTTAAAACCATGAATTGCAGTGGGATGGGTAGACATTCTTGAGCATATGCAATGATGATGTAATATATGTTGTGTGTCTCACAATGCTTGCATTGAATAAACCTGGATATTTCTACCTTCAACTGATTTGTAATTTGAAAACCCAATCAACATCTAAAAAGCTTTATTAAGCTACGACAAGGGGCATCTTTTGTATATGTTTTTATGTGTGTATAATGTATTGAGACTATGTCATTTTATGTGTATTGTTTGTTATTGGTCCATTATGATGTTTACTTTTGAACTTCATGCTCTGATTGGTTACACATTTGGATATATACATATCACATTCAGTGCTGGGTTATCCCCCTTCGGGAGGCGTTAAGCGAAACACGCGTCGCTGTGCTGCCCCTCTCCTGACACGGGTTGGCTCTGTGGCTAAGTATGTTATATATATTTTCTATTGAGACTTACACTGTATTCCTTAGCCTAGTCACTAAAGTAGTGGGCTTATTAACCTTGTGGTCTTTTGGAGGTGGGTGGTTTTTGTTGGGTGGTTTTCTGGTTCTTTTTGTAATATTTTGTGTTTTTGTTATCATGTATTATTTGTAATTTTATTGTATGTTTTACATAGTTTATATTGTTATATATCAATAAAGATTAAAATCATTTTTTAAACCAATGTAATTTTTTGTTGCTGTGTTTGTCTTATTATGGTGGCATCCAGGCTCGGACTGGTACACAGGGGAAACCCCAGGTGGGCCCTTGAGCATGGCAGATCTGAGGGTTCTTTTAAAGTGTGTATACAAGCTTGTGAGAATCAGGAAGGTATTATAGGTATGTACAGGAGCTTTAGCGTGATCCCCTGCATCACCTCGACTGGTGAACTCCAAGAGTATTAGAGACAATTATAGTAGCTGTAGGGTGTGCCTAGAGAACCAGCTACACTGGTGGGCCGCAAGAATTGACTGCACTGGTGGGTCCCAAAAATTGACTCCACTGGTGGCCCCAAGAGTCAACGGCACTGGTGAGCCCCAAGAATCAACTCCCCTGGTGGGCCCCAAGAATCAACTCCACTGGTGGGCCCCAAGAATCAACTCCATTGGTGGGCCCCAAGAATTAACTCCACTGGTGGGCCCCAAGAATCAACTCCACTGGTGAGCCCCAAGAATCAACTCCACTGATGAGCCTAAAGAATCAACTGCACTGATGAGCCCAAGAATCAACTCCCCTGGTGGGCCCCAAGAATCAACTGCACTGGTGGGTCCCAAGAATCATCTCCACTGGTGGGACCCCAGAATCATCTCCACTGGTGGGACCCCAGAATCATCTCCACTGGTGGACACCAAGAATCATCTCCAATGGTGGACCCCAAGAATCAATTCTACTGACTGGCCCTAGAATCAACTCCACTGGCAAGCCATAGGCACCCCAATCTGACACTGGAATCATCAGTGTTGCCGCTATAAACCTGCGATATAGTCCTCGTTGTGCGGTTTCCAAATTAATAGAAGAATGGGCATATGTCAGGGAAGATTGGCAGCTGACAGCCGGTTTGTTTAATAAGCAAAATTATTTATTTTGAGTAATAAAGTTTTTATACAGCTTGATCTGGAGGTATGACAAACATCATCATCATCATCATCATTACTTCACACTTGACTATAATGTGCAATACAATTGGTTAGTTTAATCATAATACACTATGATTGGTTACTTCTATTTAACAGACTTTAGTGTGAACAGTAACCTTTACATTATCTTTGTTTTGCTTTAATAATCATTAATTTGTAGAATTAATTAATTATTATTCTTTTAATTAAAACAAGAAATGCAGCTTCTCTAACCATTGTTTAGATGTATTAACCCCTGAAACCACCTTGAGGTTCCTGAACGTCATGATGCAGTGCCTGTTAATGCACCATGGCAAACAAGAATGTCGTGGCAATTGTGCAGGCACAAAAACTGTGCTCGCATGATCGCTGCAGGAGCCAAATAATATTTGACAGCCGGGCTCTTCCAGTTGCGGCCCGGAGCAGAGATAACTCTGTTTCGGGCCGTTTAACCCCTCAGCTTCCACAATGGCCTCCAGGTTGTCTATGACATATTGCTGTCAGATCCACCCGGCGGCGGAGTCTGACAGGATGATTGACAGTTGGTATAATACACTGCAGCATAAACCTGCTGCAATGTATTATACCTGTGTTATAACAGTGATCTCCCGATCACTGAGTATAGTCCCATAGTGGGATAAGAGGGGGAAATAAATGAAAAGCAAAAGTGCAATAAAAATACAGTAAAACACGCACATGGGCCATTACCCATTACAAATACTAATCACCCCCAAAAAGATCAAAAATAATAAAAAAGTGCACATATTTGGTATCGTGCCGCGAGCGTAATGACCTAGTCTTCAAATCTGTCATGATAATTAACCCATGCAATGAATGGCGTTTAAAAAATTTTTTTTTTTAAATGGCAGAATTGTGATTTTTGTTCATCCTGCTGCACATAAAATGGAATAAAAAGGGATCAAAAAGTCATATAAACCTCAAAGTGGTACCAATGAAAACATCAGTTTGTCCTGAAAAAAAACCCTTACGCAGCTCCATTTATGGAAAATGAAAAAGTTATGGCAGTCAGCGAGAACGATTCATAAATAATGTTTTACACAATTTTTTTTAAGCCGCTACAACATAAAAAAATATATAAATTGGGTATCACCGTAATTGTATCAACCCACAGAGTAGAACTAACTTGTCTTGTATACTGCACGGTGAGCACAAGAAACACAACACTAATAGGATTTGCTTCACCCTGGCTTCCAAAAAATGGATTTAAAAGCGATCAAAAGGACTTGTCTCACCAAAAAAGATATCAATGAAAATGTCAACTCATCCTGCAAAAAACAAGCCTATACACATCTTCATAAACTGAAAAATGAAAAAGGTTATGGCTCTCACACTGTGGCGATGCAAAACCGTGTTTTCTTTTCTAGATAAAAGTGTTTTATTGTGTAAAAGTAGTAAAACATAAAAAACACAAAAATTGGGTATCGCTGTAGTCGTATCGACATTCTGAATATCGCTAGCATGTCATTTATACCATACGATGACCGCTGTAAAAAGTAAAACTAAAAAGCACTACCAGGATTGCTGCATTTTGTTCCACCTGACTCCCAAAAACCTTGATAAAAAGCGATCAAAGCGTCATATGAATTCTATAATGGAACCAATAAAAACATCAACTCATCCTGCAAAAAACAAGCCCATAATCAGCTCCAGATGCAGAAAAATAAAAAGTTATGGCTGTCAGACTATAACGATATAAAAACCAAATTTCTCACAAATGCATTTCAATTGTGTAAAAGTAATAAAACATAAAAAACTATAGCAAATTTATATCATTGTAATTATACCGACCCCCATAGTAAATTTATTCTGTCACATATGCCACATGGCGAACGCTATTAAAATGAAGCCCAAAAAACAATGGCGGAACTGCAGATGGTTGTTTTTTTTACATGACCCCAAGCTAAAAAAACTATGGCACACTTGTGCACCCAAATTGCACAATGCACCCCTACATGGCACTTTGGGAAGGTTGCAAAATAAGACTTAAAGTTATCTAGGACTCTGACATATAGGTGGCGAGAGAAGGTGAGAAGGCACATAGGCACAAGTCCATGTATAGATTTTTGGCTTGAAGTTAGGCTAGGTTATTTTTTGTTGTTAGAGATAAGTTATCAAGATTGGCTTATTGTGAACATTGTATGTAGAAAATTAATGACGCTGTTATACATGTCCACTACTATATATCTGTATGGATTGATTTTGTGTCAATAAAATGTTGTTTAAAAAAAAAAATACACCCCTAGATGAGATCCATGAGGGGTGTTGAATCCAAGATGGGGGGAATTATGGAAAGTTTCACCTGTTCTGCTACTTTGGGGGCTTTGCAAATGCGACATGGCTCCACCAAAATCTACATTCCAAAAACCAAATAGCGCTCTCTCCCTCGTACGCCCTGCAATGCACCCAAACATCAGTTTACACCCACATATAGGGTACTGTCGAACTTGGAAGAAATTGTGTTACAAATTTTGTTTTTGTTTTTCCAGGATTCCTTGTAAAAATTATACATTTTCAGCTAAAACTGCATTTTACTGGAAAAAAATTAAATTTGTTAGTTTCGCAGGCTAACGCTAAAAAAAATGGTGAAACACCTGTGGGGTCGATATACTCACTGCACCCCTGGATATATTCCTTAAGGGGTGTACTTTCCAACATGGGGTCCATTTAGCGGCGTTTATTAAGTTTTCACACCTTAGGGCGCCCGCAAACCTGGAATGGCGTCTAAAGAAAATCGTATTGAAAATGAGACCCCAAAGTGCAGTAGGTGCTTCTCCTATTCTGAGGCTTGTAGATGAGTCAAATAGCACACTAGGGCCACATATGGGATATCTCTGAAGACAGCAGATTCGGGGAATCAAAATTGAGTTGCATTTCCTTGTTATCATCTACTGCTTTCTAGTAAATAATGGATAAATATAGAAAATCTACAAAAAAGTTAAATTTTGATATTTCACCTTTTTGTTGCTTTAATTTCTGTGAAACACCTAAAGGGTCAACACAGTGTTGTTCTGAATACCTTGAGGGGTGTAGAGCCCCATAATGTCCTAAGAAAACAAAAGACTACTTAGAAAATGATGCCAACGTAAAGTAGAGTTTTGATAGATGTTCATTATTTCCTTTTATATGGTATGACTATCTGTCTTTGATGCAGAAATTTTTAAACTTTGAAAATGGCAAATTTTTCTAAATTTTCACATTTTGATATTTTGCACAAATAAACAGGGATTGTTTTGATGAAAATTAATTGCTGACATAAAATAAAATGTTTCACGAGAAAACAATCTCAAAATCATATGAATAGGTAAAACCATTAAAAGTTACCCTGTTTCCCCAAAAATAAGACAGGAACTTATATTAATTTTTGCTCCTAAAGACGAGCTAAGAATTCATTGTTGAACAAAAATCAACATGTATTAATATACTGTAGTGATTTCATCACAAACATCAGCATGAGCAGCATAAAAAAATCCACTAGGTCTTATTTTCGGGGGATGCCTTATTTTCGGGAAAAAAGTGATACATGTCAGATGTTAATAAAAGGGCTTGGTCCTGAAGTCCAAAACAGGGTTAGATGTTAAAGAGGACCTATCACCACTGAGCATAGTAAGCTAAATTGCTGTAGGGAGGATATAAATATGAGTAAAGATAAAGTAAAATATCTTTGGGAGCCTGATGACTGGAAATCCAGTTATTATTTTATGAGGCGGTTAGCCAGTAAACCGTTTATGGGAGCGGCCATCTTGGGAATGGCAGACTAGCGCGTTGTGTCCATATAGGCCACGCCCCCTGATTCTAAGCTTGTATGCTCCAGGATTCCAAGCTTGTATGCACTGTAGTCATAGCCTCCAGTCCTGTTATTTTTATCTTCACACCCATATATCTAATCCTATGATTGTAGGGATCAGCTTA
Organism: Phyllomedusa bahiana; assembly: GCA_025379985.1. NCBI lineage: Eukaryota > Metazoa > Chordata > Amphibia > Anura > Hylidae > Phyllomedusa > Phyllomedusa bahiana. Next base: position 54,931 of record JAODAL010001384.1, read on the forward strand.
GATGTATCAGATGAGTTGCATGTTTGATTCTGTGCACTTTACCTATTGTTTATGTTCAACCTACTGCATAAAGCTCTATGTGTGCAATTGAGTAAGTGCATCTGTATCACACCGCACTCTGGGGAACATCATCAGTGTATCCACCACTACAACAACCAGCACATACAGTATGTTGCACCTGTCAAAATGAAAAACACCGTGACGGAAACCTGAGAGACCCTTATTATAGTTTAAGTGGTTTTCTGATGCTACAGGAGGCTCATCAGTCCATCAGGGCATGATGAGAAAAAAAAGGAGAATACTTACCTCCTGGACGCTCTTGTTCTGTCACTGCGGCCGTCCCTGTGATCTCGCCTGTAGCTGTGAATGTTCATACTTTATGGGACAGGTGCAGCCGATCACAGGCCAAAGTGTCATGTGCACATGGACATTGCGACCTGTGATTGGCTGCACCCGTCACGTGAAGGATGAACATTCACAGCTACAGGCGAGATCACAGGGACGGCCGCAGTGACAGAACAAGAGCGGCCAGGAGGTAAATATTCTCCTTTCATTTCTCATCATGCCCCACCGGATGATGAGCCTTCTGTATCATCAGAAAACCACTTTAATGAAGTCCATCAGGCGCCATTGGTGTCTGTCAGGAAACAAATCCAGATTCGCCGTTATTTCCGTTTTTCTGGTCCTATGATGAAACCGTAAAACGGAAATAATGCAGATGTGAACTCGGCCTAAATAGCACATCCTCAAATATCATGGGATTAGATACACCTGTCACAAAGAATCACACATGATAGATACGCTAAACCCAAGGTGATCCCTTATTTGATAGACACGGATGCCGCCTAATGGATCCCACTGATTATAATGGACCGTTCACACAGGATTTTTGGATCTGTGTTGAAGCCGAAAATCGTATCCCAAAATGCTGCAGCAATCGGATCCAACACGTATCCAACATACAGCTGTGTGTTTGGATGTGCGTTGGTTGCAGCAGGATCTCACACTATACTTTACTCTAGGGCTCCTGCTGTGTCTTTCGGACCAAGAATTGACACGTCAATTCTTGGAACAGACGAAAGATGGATCCAAAAGACACAATGAGGCACGTATTGGTGATCACTCATGTGAACGCCAATGCATGTTTCATATTAAAACCAATTTAAATCACATTGCTATTTATTAGATGCGTGTTTGGGTCCGTTGGGGTCCGACAGACGGATCCAAACACATATCTAAAAGCGTATGTTCATATGAACTCAACAGACTGTGTGAACTTACCCTTAGGCTATATTCACACGGCTTATTCTGGGACATATTTCAGTCCGTAATTCGTGCCGTACTGCTTTCCCATTAGGAGTTCAGGAGATTTGGCAAGTAAGCGCATATTGCTTGTGTGTCCTGAGGACATGCAAACAGCTAAAAAGCGAATCCGGGACTGTCCTGAAGGGGATGGATGGATGGATGGAATGATGGATGGATGGATGGATGGAATGATGGATGGATGGAATGAATCCGGGACTGGTTGGAAGGGACAGATGGATATGCATACCTTTCAACCAGCTGGATCCTTCAGAATAGTCCAAGTCCTGTATACATAGATAGATATTCCCGCCTTTGAATATGATTGGTCAATTTTTCTCTATAGGATATAATGGGACATTGTCGCTCCTATTCTGATTGGTCAATTCTCCTCCATAGGTTATAATGGGACATTGTCGCTCCTATTCTGATTGGCTGGTTTATGCCGACCAATGAGAATAGCTTAAACAATTTGAATTACTGTATTTCCCGGCGATTCTCTCTATTGCAATTCCCTATGTAGCGCCGGTCTTGGCGACAAACGCGTTGTTCGGGTTTTTAACTTCGTTATTTGTAAAGAAGGGTTTGGCTCTTTATCTGATAATGTTTTGCACTTAATAAAAATGATTTTTTGATTAATACTTCATGCCGCACGGCGCTGAGAGCCGAGATTTCAGAGCGTCCATCTCTCCATAGACTATAATGGGAGAAGTAGCTCGCGCTCTGATTAGCTGGGATATCCAAGCCACCGCTAGCTCAGCCAATCAACTCTTTTCTGTCTTTTTACTGTATTTTGAACTGTCCCGCCTTTGATTTTGATTGGTCCAAACTTCTCCATAGGATATAATGGGACTTTGTTGCTCCTATTCTGATTGGTTAATACTCCTTCATAGGTTAGAATGGGCCACTGTTGCTCCTATTCTGATTGGTCCAAACTTCTCCATAGGTTATAATGGGACATTGTCGCTCCTATTTTGAGTGGCTGGCTTCTGCCGCCCAAGGAGCATAGCTTACACCATGTGACTGACGGCATGTCCCGGCTATTCTCTCTATTGCAATTCCATATGTAGAGACGGTCTCGGCGACAAACGCGTTGTTCGGGATTTAATTAATTTATGTTTATAGGAGGGTTCTGATCTTTATGTGATAATGTTTTACATTTAATAAAAATAATTTTTTTTTTAATACTTCATGCCGCACGACGCTGAGCGCCGAGATTTCAGAGCGCCCATCTCTCCATAGGCTATAATGGGAGAAGTAGCTCGCGCTGTGATTGGCTGGGATAGCCAAGCACCCGCTAGCTCAGCCAATCAGCTCTTTTCTGTCTTTTGACTGTATTTTGAAATATCCCGCCGTGGATTCTGATTGGTCTAAACTTCTCCATAGACTAGAATGGTTCACTGTCGCTCCTATTCTGATTGGCCGGTTTATGCCGACCAATGAGAATAGGTTTCAGAATTTGAATTACTGTATTTCCCGGCAATTTCCAATATCATAATTCTTGATATTGCGCCGTTCTAGAGTTTTGGAAAGTGTTTTTTTTTTTTAAATTATGTTTATTTTTTACGTTCAGCTCTTTTCTGACACTGTTTTCCGCCTTTATAAAGGCGATTTTTTCGGAATCATACTCCTGCTGCACGGAGCGGAGCGCCGAGATTTCTGTCGCGATCTTCTATCTGCTTCCTCGCATGTTCCGATCCTGCTTCACTTCGCCTCTGTCGGAGGATTTAGACCAAAAAAAACCAGGTCTGCTTGTCGGAGCTGCCGAGCGCTGCACTGCGCCTCGCTTTGCCGACTCGCCATCGTACATGCCTCGGAGTTTTCGAGCGCGCCGCGTCCCGCCCCGGAACGCCTACCCCGCGCCCACACCGTGCCCACTGCCCGCCCCTTCATGCGGGGCGCAGCTGAAAGTGGCGAACGCTGCGCCTAACACCGCATCCCTGCCTCCGACAGCGGGATTCGGGCTGGGAGGCGCAGTATACGCCAAAAAACGGGCGAAAAGCCCGATCATACATGTCGCCCTAAATGTTTAAAACTTGAATAGTGAATAATAGAGAAATCACTTAAAGGGGTTGTCTCGCTACAATGATTGGGTTTCAATTAAAAGATCTTTAAAAAACAAACAGCTTTGCAATATATGTTCATTACAAATGTCCTACTGATTTTGAGTTATCCCTGTTAGTAGTAGTGCATCAGCTCCTCAAATCTCTATAGCAGCCTGTTGATCTCTATCTCACTGGTTGTCAGTGCTGGATGACTCATCTGTTTCTGAATACAGGTCAGAACAGAGAGCCCCTCCTGCACAGTATGTGATGCTTCCTTAGGGGAGGGGGAGGGCTCTACTCCCTGTGTGTAGCTGAGATGCCTGGATTAACCCTGTGTGTGCCTGCTCCCTCCTGCTTTTTACACAGATTGAGGAGAGCAGAGGTGAGGCTGATCAGCAGTGAAGTGTGTTACTATAATCATGATGTGTCTGTGGAGCTTTGACTATACTAATAGAACAGATCAGGGGGGAATGTGAACAGTTCATATCCCTCCCTGCTCTGCTGTATTAGTGACACATGGTGATTATAGTAACTCACTTCACAGCTGCCCTGTGTCTGTTCTGACAGTGTTTGTGTTTGTTGTTGATAGAGATGTGGAGATTTGTATGCTAAGCAGGGGGTATAGGAACACTTGCATCCCCCCCTGCTCTGCTATTAGCATACACAGTTTCACAGACCTCTCCACACTCATAGATCAGCCCTCTCCTGTCTCCTGTCTCCTGACTCTATGGAGAGGAGCAGCAAGAGCTCAACCACAGTACAGTATGGCTGATTTAGCAGCAGATCTAGGCAGGCACACTAAGGGTTAACCCTGGCAGCAAACCCCCTCGCCCTCTCCCTGCAGTCCAGGAGGAGAGCTGTCTGTGTGCTGATGGGAGGGGGAAAGAGGGAGGAGAAGAGGCAGACAAGAAGCAGACAAGAAGCACGCCCCTGAATTCAAAAATCCTTTGCTGCCAGACACTGAGGTAGGCTGAAAGCTTGTAATGAGACAACTCCTTTAACCCTATAACTTCTCTGACAACTCCCTCCTGTTTGTTCTAATTTCTAAGAAACTGCAAAAGCTGCTTTCCTACGAAGGGGTGCCCCATCCCACAAGGGAGATTGGTCTTCATTCAGCCACGCCATGTTATGACTGGAACATTCTGCGTCATCTCCGTCCCCCCATTCATCTCTCAAAAATCATAGATTTTTTTTTTTAAGTTGTGGTCTCCAAAGTGGTATAACTTTCTTCTAGAAGGTATAGAGAAGCCGTATACACAGTGTAAGAAATATTAATTATTATTAACAATATTAATATTCAAGAATATTAATATTGAATAATAACAATATTCCCACCTAGATTCTCAGGGGACGGTCAGCAAAGAAAGAGATATCAACAACAAATGTATAAAAAGAGATTATATTTTATCCAGAATGAAATGGGGTACAATGGGGTAAAAATACACTAAAAATAATATACAACAAAATGGTCACAAGAACAATAAGGATTAAATCAGTAACAAGGAAAGAATATCAAACCATAGCATATCAACACCTATATAATCACACCCTGTTAAACAACACAACAACAAAAGAGAATAAGCAAACAATACAATAACTCCAGAAACAAAACAACAACACCTAGAATAGAGAGTTATGCAAAAATATCTACCGGAATCTGAACTAGTTCCTGCTGGTCTATTTATTAGATGCGTGTTTGGGTCTGTTGGGGTCCGACAGACTGATCCAAACACATATCTAAAAGCGTATGCTCACACGAACTCAACAGGCTGTGTGAACATACCCTTAGGCTATGTTCACACGGCTTATTCTGGGACGTATTTCAGTCCGTAATTCACGCCGTACTGCTTTCCCATCAAGAGTTCAAGAGATTTGGCAAGTAAGCGCATACTGCTTGTGTGACCTGAGGACATGCAAACAGCTAAAAAGCGAATCCGGGACTGTCCTGAAGGGGATGGATGGATGGATGGAATGATGGATGGATGGAATGAATCCGGGACTGTCCTGAAGGATCCGACTGGTTGGAAGGGACAGATGGATATGCATATCTTCCAACCAGCTGGATCCTTCAGAATAGTCCAAGTCCTGTATACATAGACTTGTATGTATGTACAGTTATGTAGATTTGTATTTATGTATAGGTGTGCAGATATAGATTAAAACGTGTGTCTGTATGTGTATATACATATATATGCAGTAGATGTGTATATGTATAATGTGTATGTATGTGCATATCAATGTGTGCCTGTGTTTGTATATATATATATATATATATATATATATGTATATAGATATATTTTATATACATACTGTTAATAAAAAACACATATATACAAACACAGGCACACACACATTATGCATATACACATCTACTACATATATATATATATAGACACACATTTTAATCTATATCTACACATGTAAAAAAAAGTACCAATCTATATAACTATACACACATACAAGTCTATCCATATATACACATAAACACATATAGGGCTTGTTCACACAACGTTTTGGATCCGTTTTGGATGCGTTTTACGGATCCGTTTTTAACCTGCGAAAACTGGATGCAAACTGCATCCAAAAACCGGATCAAGAAAACGCAACAGCTGATCCTTTTTTGGATGCTAATTGGATGCGTTTTGCATGCGTTTTACGGATCCGTTTTTTGGATCCGTTTTTTCAATGCTTTATTTAAATCAACCTATAAAAACTGCAATTTAAATATAATATAACCTATCAATGACCAAGAAAAAACCCTTTTTTTACCTAGTGTCACGTCAGCTGTATATACACCTATTGATTTTAGAACCCGCCCTCCCCCTATTTTTTTTTTTTAAATCAACCAATAGTTTTCAAACCCACCCCATGTAAATTAATTAATAACAATCATGTATAAACTAAATAATTTCTAAACTAAATATTTATAAATGAAATATATATTCAGTATACATATATATATATATATATATATATATATATACTATTATATACTATTATATACATTATATACATTTATAATATTATATACATTTAAACTTTTGTATAGAATTTATATATAATATATATATATAAAAACTATTATATACATTTATATATATATATATATATATATTTACATACATTTATAAACTAAATATAAGCCAAACATAATATTAAAATTTTATATTAATTTAAATCCAATGCGTTTTAGATGCGTTTTTGGCATCAAAAACGGATCTAAAACGCACCCAAATGTATGCTGCGCTTTTGCATCCGCTTTCGGGATGCCAAAAGCGCACTCCATTATTTCCTATGGGGATTTCTCTTGCGTAAAACGCAAGAAGAATTGACATGTCAATTCTTAAAACGGATCCGAAAAACGCATCGCGAAAAGCTCATCGGCAATCCCTCGTGTGAACAGCGATGCGCTTTTGCCATTGAAAGCAATGTTAATCACACTGACAATTGTCAGATCCGTTTTACAGATCCGTAAAACGAATCCGTAAAGCGGATCACAAAAACGTCGTGTGAACAAGCCCATACACTTAACTAAACACTTGTAAACCTTTAGGCTATGTTCACACGGCTTATTTCAGAACTGATTCACATCGGATTTCCAACGTAAATACGTTCTGAAATCAGTTGCAAATCAGTTGCAAATAAGTGCCACTAAGTGTGGCACGTATTTGGAACTGATTTCCCGACGGATTCACCATCCCCATTCATTATAGGTGGTGAATCCATCCGGAAATAATTCACATGCACATTGTTTTTACGGCCGGATTGCGGCCGCAATCCACGGCGGCAATCCGGAACGGAAATAAGTGTCGTCTGAATGTAAAACGGCCAGTTACTTGTTTGTCACTGATTGCGCAACGGATTTGCGGCCGTAAATACGGCCGCAAATCCGTTGCGAAATAAGCCGTGTGATCGAGGCCTTACACTGTATGCATTTATTTTTTCTATCTGTGCACTACACATTAATACCTGTTCAAGCAGCAGACAGACCCCTTCAGTGACAGGTGTGTGTGTGTCTGTGTTGTCACTGAATTGAGATGGGGGAGGCGGTCCTGCAGACCAGCACTGTACACAGCCAGTCTGCTGTAGTTTTCCATCTCTCCTGCTCAGGGAAAGCTGCTGCTTCTCTGTTTGATCACTCTGCATGTTTACATAAGAATGGGCAGAGGAAGCCTCAGCTGATAAGAGTCGCCCCTGCTCCCATGTTTCTGCCTCTCTGCTCCCATGTTTCTGCCTCTCTGCTGCAGGTCACAGTGAAGTTCAGAGCAGGACGCTGGGAGACTGATCTAGTGCGGCTCCTCCTGAGCTCTCAGAGCAGCAGTTCAGCCCTAGCCGTCCCGCACTGAACCTCCGTGACTCACACACATCTAGTTCTATCTCACAGGTTTCTCCCTGTCCCCGGCAGTCTGTGCCACTGGGGATTATGGGAGTGTGACGTCACACGAGCAAGGCATGCTGGGAGCTTCCTGGAAAGCTCCATGGCGGCGACTTCAGGCAGAAGTCGGGAGACACAAGCCACACACGGCGACATTACACTGTGAAATGGTCACTTTTTTAAATGACTTCTAATTAAATACTTTATTGTTTTTTAAACCGCTTCCAGTGTATGAATTAAAAAAAAAGGTGATAGGTACTCTTTAAGGGGTTAAATACTGGGAAAACAGGTTGTTTATTGTTGGCAATAGCTAGTTAACCTGGAGGACAAGGTCCCAGAAGATTCTGGGAAATAAGTGGTGGAACGTTACAGTAATTATCTCTGTCGCCAAACATATATAAGCAAATGTATATTATCAATGATTAGAAATTAGAAGGACAAAAAACAACCAATGGGAGAATAACTTGAGATGAACCATAGACAAAATCCTTGTGCGCCTGTTGAAAATTTTGAACAATTTAATTTAAGACTCGAGAACTAAGAAATATTTATTATCTCGATAACTATGTTAAGGTTCAGGGTCAAGGACAGAAAACAAATTCCTCTTTGAACACTTAGAAATATAAATGTTTAAAACTTGAATAGTGAATAATAGAGAAATCACTTAAAGGGGTTGTGTCTCTACAATGATTGGGTTTTAATTAAAAGATCTTTAAAAAAACAAGCAGCTTTGCAATATATGTTCATTACAAATGTCCTACTGATTTTGAGTTATCCCTGTTAGTAGTAGTGCATCAGCTCCTCAAATCTCTATAGCAGCCTGTTGATCTTTATCTCACTGGCTGTCAGTGCTGGATGACTCATCTGTTTCTGAATACAGGTCTGAGCAGAGAGCCCCTCCTGCAAAGTATGTGATGCTTCCTTAGGGGAGGGGGAGGGCTCTACTCCCTGTGTGTAGCTGAGCTGCCTGGATTAACCCTGTGTGTACCTGCTCCCTCCTGCTTTTTACACAGATTGAGGAGAGCAGAGGTGAGGCTGATCAGCAGTGAAGTGTGTTACTATAATCATGATGTGTCTGTGGAGCTTTGACTATACTAATAGAACAGATCAGGGGGGCATGTGAACGGTTCATATCCCTCCCTGCTCTGCTGTATTAGTCACACATGGTGATTATAGTAACTCACTTCACAGCTGCCCTGTGTCTGTTCTGACAGTGTTTGTGTTTGTTGTTGATAGAGATGTGGAGATTTGTATGCTAAGCAGGGGGTATAGGAACACTTGCATCCCCCCCTGCTCTGCTATTAGCATACACAGTTTCACAGACCTCTCCACACTCATAGATCAGCCCTCTCCTGTCTCCTGTCTCCTGAGCAAGAGCTCAACCACAGTACAGTATGGCTGATTCAGCAGAAAGAACTAGGCAGGCACACAAAGGGTTAACCCTGGCAGCAGACCCCCTCACCCTCTCCTGCACCCCAGGAGTTGCTGTGTGCGGGGGGGGGGGGAAAGGGGGAGGAAAGGGCAGAAAAGAGCACGCCCCTAATTTAAAAAACCCTTTGCTCCCAGACACGAGGTGGGGCAAATTTTGAATAGACAACTCCAAAAACCCCTTAATTTCTCTGAAAAATCCTTGTTTGTTCAAATTTTTTAAGAAACGAAAAAAGGCTTTCCTACAAGGGTCCCCCATCCCAAAAGGGGGATTATCTTCATTCACCTGCCATTATAAAGGGAACTTCTGCGTATCTCCGTCCCCCCATTCATCTCTCAAAAATCAAGATTTTTTTTTTTAAGTTTTTTTCTCCAAAGGGGTATAACTTTCTTTCTAAGGTATAAGAACCGTAACCTGAAGAAATATTAATTATTATAACAAAAATAATATTCAAAAAAATAATATTGAAAAATCAATATTCCCACCAAGATTCTCGGGGGCGGTCAGCAAAGAAAGAGATATCAACAAAAAATTTTATAAAAAAAATTTTTTTTTATCCAATAAAAGGGGAAAAAGGGGTAAAAATACACAAAAAAAATATACAACAAAATGTCCAAGAACAAAAAGGATTAAATCAGTAACAAGGAAAAAAATAAAAACCCCAAAGCAATCAACCCCTAAATAATCACACCCTGTGAAACACACAACAACAAAAGAGAATAACAACAATACAATAACTCCAGAAACAAAAAAAATACCAAAAGGGGAATTTATGCAAAAATATCTCCCGGAATTGAACTATTCCTCCTGGTCTACTACAAAAACCCTTTCCAATGGACCCCTTCCTCTCAGAGCTTGACCTCAAAACCTCATCTCCCCAGCTCCCCACAGCCTCCTGTCTCTATCCAGGTCTGGCTATAAAACCCTTTTTTTGGACTCAAACTTTTGCATAACAAAAACTAATATCTTTTGAATTGCTGAATCATGTTTGCTCCCCCAAAATTTTAAATAAAACACCCCGGAGACACATAGACTCTTCTTTTTCCGTAACATTTTTGTAAAAAAATTTGTTTGATAAACTGCCAGTCTATAAAAATTTTTTAAAAAGGGCCGATCTTTTTTTTCTACACAAAAAAGAATAAATTTTAAATGCCGCTACCCTGAAAAGTCTGATAGGTTCTAATAGACCTTTTTTTTTTAGAAAAAAACAAGCATTTATCTTTTTTTATAATTAGGGACCATATTTTTAGTTCAAAAAAAATTTTCCTTTGAGTGACTCAAACTAACAGACAATACCCCAAATTTTAAAAAGCAATTCTCAGTTTTTAACAATTTGTGTGTTGTGGAAAACCTGTTCAAACCCCCCCAGCCCTTTTGGGGTAACTTCCACTTACAATAATAATAAATTTTAATTTTTTAAAAACACATATTTTTTTAAAATCACATTTCAGATTATTTCCCTTTAGCATATCTTACAGTCCTCCTTAAGCGAAAGAACTTCAGAGAGAAGCTCTCACTTTAAAAATTTTCTATGCACAATAGATTTTAGCGTTCCAAAAAAAAAAAATAAAAAAATGGAAGAAAAAAATGCTTCAAGAGTCCAAATCCAGTCTCGGATAAGAAGTCCTTTTTGCTTCTGTGTGGATAAGGGGTTTCCTTCAATGTTTTTTTTATTGGCAAACGATCTAGATTCCATTTTTTTCCCCAAAGAGTGTTAATATTTCCCCAAAATTGGGAGTTAAACTTTTGTAAAATATGAACCTTTATCAGCAGTTGATGCTCAAAGCACTCTTCATTATAAATGAAACCCCTTCAAAGGCTTGCCTTTGGGAAAATTTGGGCATTTTAATCAAAACTGACGGACTGACTTTGTCTACAATGCGAAGGGTCCTTTCCAAAGGGAAAATGAACAATGTTCCTTTTTCCCCCAAAATTCCCCACCCTGGGTAAATCTCCCAAAATTGTATTCAAGGGGTTGACTTTTTTTTATCAAAACTTCTTTATCTGCTTTTTTGATCGCCAAATTTTTTACAACAAAAAAATTTTTCTTCTGGATGTAATCTCCATATTTTTTAACCCCTTTTAAACTGCCTTGTAAAACTTGAGGTTAAGAGGTAACAGGAATTGACCCGGTGTGCGCATTATCTCCCTGTCTCACCTGATAAGGGCTGACTCCATTTAAGAAGTGGGTGGACCTCATTGATCAACCAATGGAACATATCTTTTTAGGGGAGGTTTTTCCCCAAAAAAATTTTTAACATGGGTTTTTTATTGTGCATTTCCCCTTTCAACAGCCCAGAGGATGTGGGAAACAATTAGAAGCTCTTTCTTAACATCCAATAAACCCCTGCAATGCTGAAACACTTTTCAAGTAAAAGCTGGGCCTCTGTATGGGTTCCTATGAGCAGTCCCCATTTAAAAAAAATTCTAAGGAATTTTCCTCTGTGAGGGCATTTTGGTTCTGGTTAAGGCTTCAATCCATTTACTAAAAAATCAACAATAACCAAGCAGTATGTATAAATCCGGTTTTTGGGAAGTGGGCCAATAAAAAATCAATTTGAAAGTGTCCATAGCCTCAGGTGGGGGTGCTATTCAAAAAGCCTTGTTTGGGGAAATTGGGGGGTTTTTCCGCAGAAGGTTATACATTTTAAACATTTTTTAATGAACTTCCTTCACTGTGGGCCCCATACTGAATTCATTAATTTTTGTATGGTCTTGCCTGCTGCATAGTGTCCACCCACTGGATGTGAATAGCAAAATTTGGAAGAACTCATCAGCACAATCTGGAGGCACACAAACCAATGGAAAACCTATATCCTGTTGATACATTAGTATTGGTTTACCTGACACACAAGGGATCAATTCAGTACACTCTGCCCATGCTGTGGGTATAGGCAATGGCTTACCAGTAAGATGCCATTCTCTAACTAGCTCATATGGCAAATAGGACTTTTGCAAGACAGTAAATCTGGTGATGTGGCTTTTGTTAGGGCAGAATTTTCGGGACACTCAGGAGGATGCCACCAATTTGCTTCTTTGGCCGCTTTCTTTGCACACTGATGAGCAAGGCTATTCCTTTCTGAACCTTTTGAATGGCCTTTAACCTTAATCAGAGCACAAAGAGCAGTCCTTTCTTGCAACAGGTTCCAAATATAATGTAATAAACCTGCATGCACTAAAGGTTTTGGGTCTGGGATCTAAATCCATTAAAACCTTGGGGCCCAAATTTGTATGAATCCCGAGGGTGGGGGCGCCCCTTTTTTCCGCTATTTTTTCCCGGCGGAATCTGCGCCTGATTTAGTCGGCCGGGGACGCTCAAAAATACTATTAAAGTCCGCCGCGCCTCCCCTGTGTTTAGGCGCAGCCCCGGGCCGGGGCGCAGTGCGGCGCTGCGCCTATTTTGCTGGGGGTTTTTGTGGAGGGGAACAAAGGTTAATATGTTGACCCTTTTGTCTCTTTTTTTGTATTATTTATATATACCTCACATATCATTATATATACTTAATGGGCACACATTTATATGTACAGAGAAAAAGTGTAGTTATCTTTTTTTCATTAATGGTTAAACAAAATGGCTCCCTGTGTATTTTGTATAGTTCGTCGTGTAATCCAGAGGCCCCATCAAAGTTACACCTATGTTCAGCTTTCCTAAGCTGTGAGGAGTGTTCCATAAAAGGACTGCCAATAGACCCTCACAGCCCAGCTAACTTTTGCCTTTTTATCTCTTTTGCAAAGAGGTAAAAAAAACCCCATTTTGTGAAAAAAAATCAGAAAAGTTTTTATAGCGCACATGTTGTGATGTTTTTTCTGGGTGACCTTTTATTATTTTTAAAAATTAATTTAAACCCCCCACAGACAGGATACCCTTTGGGCTACTTTCTTCAGTGACGCCTTGCAACGTGGGGGCATGGGCTTAGATCTGATTATTAACCAAAAAATGAAGGGAAGCTTCTACTGGCGGACCAGATGAGAATAAAGGCGCCATACTCTTCTAAATACCCCGGGAAAGTAAATTTTTATACTTTGCTTTCCGAGAATTTTTTTGTCAAATGGGAGCTGTACATGTTTCATTGGGGTTAATTGTTAGATCACCTGACGGAACCATTTGGGCCCCATCTTTGACCTATGCCCTTCAAAAAAACCCCTTGGGGGGTTTTTTTCTTTTATTGTATTAAAATGTTTTAAAACTGATTAAAACAAAGCGGGGAAAGCAAGGTGTTAAGTCAGCTGGGATTCCCCGGGAGCCGAAACCCCTAGAGGCGCTCAGTGATTTATGAAAATCTCCCGAGGGGGAAAATAACAGGGGAATTCTGAGTCTGCTCGCAGTAGTAGAGGGTCGCTGGCTTGGGGAGAAAAAGATCTTGTAAAAAATTGAGAATTCATTTGATGGTGGAATCATAAATTTTCGGGTTTTCCCCTTGGGTGAAGGGAAAAGCGAGCACAGCGGCTGAAATGGGTTTCTATCACGTTCGATACAAAGTATTGCCCTTGTAGTCCTTAAATTGAGCATGTGTTGTAGAAACAAAAAAACAAAGAATTTTGGGTTGTGATTTTTGGGGTTTAGTGCACAGCGCCACTGCTGGTTTTTAGATGAAAGAAGTAAGATAAGAGTCTCATTGTTGATAGGAAAAGTAAGTGAAGTAGTCTGAAAAATTTGCAAGTAGCTGAAGTTTGATTTAAGACCTCAGAAAGATTTGATAAGAGAATGGAAAATGTCTGGGGGTTGATCGAAAAAAAGGGTAAATTAAAGGGATTTTGGAATGTTGTTAATGGCGAATCCTGGTACAGTGTAACAGATGGATTCATAGAGAAGGGGGGGGGGCCCCCTGGGGGTGTAGCTCCAGTGTATCACCCCCCAAAAGTTTCTGAAAAAAAAAGGGAAAATGTAAATACTGTCTGACCCCTGTAATGGTGGGGGGACTTGTCTTGGGGGAGAGCAAATTTAGGGGTGTAGAAGAACGGGCTGCAACAATAGGGAACCACCCCCCCAAACAGCCCCCCGTGACACAAGTCACCTGCCCCTGACCCACCTACTGCCCGCCCTGCCCATACCCCAGACTCCTAAACCCTTTTAGTGCCACTGCCCGCCCCTTCCCCCATTTCCATTTCCCCCCCCGCCCTGCCCCCATCGGGATGTCACACCCCTCTTCCTTCGGTTAATCCCCGCCCTTGGGGGTTCACCCTTTCACTTCCTGGACCAAGTGTGGAACATAGTACGTTTCCAATTATGGTGCAGATAGGGGGGAATGGGTGACCAGACCCACCACCCTCAGGGGAGAACCTCATGGTACGGGGGGGAGAAGATACGTGGGAAAAGGCTTAACAGCATGGGGAGAAAGGGGAGAAGAACGATGGATGAGTCATACGCCCACCCAAGCAAATTTGGGCTTGTTGCGGGGGCACCCCACGGCCCATGCATAGCACCCCCCGGGAAAAGACACTGGAACAGTCAGCTGACCAGTGAGAGGCTCAGGAAGACTACGCAGCCCCCCTTTCCTCCCCGGCCTCACTGCAGGTGGAGGGGTGCAAAGGCCCGAACATATTATTTACTTTCCCACAGGTCAAGTGTCTTTTCTTAACAAGGAAATTATGGCCCCCTGAAAAAAACCCTTTTGCACTATTCAGGAAGATAGGCAGAAAACAAGAACTACACAGCAACGGGAAAATTTATGGTCCTTGTCGGGGGGCTCATTGTGGCCAAAATCCCCATCAAGCCCCAGGGATAAATGAGACACTGCTGCCTTCCAGAGTTACTGTTGGAATAGGAAACAAGGGCTGGGACAATTTTCAGACCAGGCTTTGACCTGAAGATTTCACTCGGATAAAGGGGAAACGGGAGAAATCATGCAGGGGAACTCAATGTTCTCTGATTTGGTTTTCCCCTTTGAGAAGCCCACATGCTGGGATGTGCCGGGCCTTTGGGATGGCCTGCGGGAACCCAGAGGAAGCAGTGAAGAGGTTCGGCCTGAGTACAAGACTCTCCAAAAATGATTGGTGCTTTCTGTTGAAAAAGACATCGAGAGCAAGTGCCTGCGGGACTGGGGGTAAAGGCTGCCCGGGGATGGTGGCCGCCGCAATGAGGACTCGGGACCCTACAAGCCAAACCACCGCTTACTTGCTTAAACTGCAACAAGCAGGACACGCCCCCGCAAACCAAGAAGGGAGAACCCAAAACAAGATACCGGCCCCCTGTTCCTGATGTCTGTCCTATTCCTTTGAACCCCAAATCCTGGGGACAGGGTATCCACTCTTGTGAAAATTTTCGGTTTGAGAGTGAAGAAAACTCCCTTTCACCTTCAGAAGATGCTTAGAGCCCTTCCAGAAGCTAAGAAAGCTTTGCCAGTGCCCCCCCTCACGGGCATCCTGGCCCATACCAGAAGACCTTCAATTCTTTGTATCGAAGGGAAGGACTCCCTGGGAGTTCTAGCACGGGCCCCAGGGAGGCCCAAACAGACCAGCTGAACTACCTGCAAGACGGACCAGCTGCAAGGGGGGGACCTTCCAATTTACAGATTTATTGCAGCCAAATGTGCGGGTAAAACAGCGGTATGTAGTCACGTCCCTCATCCTTCTGGCTCCACGTGACTCCCCCGCCTTTTCCAACCATGGCTCTCTCATCAGCAAGCATCTCACTTCAGATTCTCTCCTCCTGCCGGATAACGTCAATCTGCGCCTGTTGTGTTCTTCACCCGGGCCCCCTTACTTTCCCTTTTCCCCAAGGGGGGGAATGGGGATAAAGAGGAAGGGAAAAAAATCCTTGGTACATAAAAGAAAGCCATGATTGTTAAAAATCTGAAATTTTGACAAAAAGGTATGCCGTGAGCACATCAACGCAGTTTTGGGAAGCAAAAGTCTGCCATTGCATAATCAACCCAAAAAGACGGCAGAGACGTTTGGCAGGGGGAAAAAAAGACCAACATTTTTTTCGGATTCAAGATCCTTTCGGGGTCGCCCATGATGTGGACCTAAATTTTTGGGAAAAACGGGATTTTCCCCGGGGGCCGGGGAAACCCCCTAAAACATGGACCCCCCCCCCCCCCCCCCCCCCCCCCCCCAAGCCATTCAGGTCCTGATGGAGCACTGCTGCTGCCACGAAAATGGCCATATAAATGAAGGCCCATGGGGAAGCTAATAAGAAGACAAAAAAACCCTTGGGTGACCAAGCAGCCAAAGGCCGGGGGGGGGGGCGGAAAGGGGAGAAAGGGGAAAAAAAGTCAGCTGTCAGAGGTCAGGAGGAAAACTCGCACCCAACCGCAAAGGGGATGTGCCAAAATGCAGGAACAAGTTTACTGGAAGAAAAAGGAAAACGGAAAAAAGGGGGGCCAAGAAAACGAAGAAGAAAGGGCAATGGGTTAAAGGAGGGGACCCTGTTTGCCACGGGCGCTATACCCAGGTTATGCAATGGCACTGGAACGGGACTCTGAAAGAAAAGGACGCAAAAAGTAGCAAGAGAAAACAGTCATGCCCTGGCCAGAAGCCGCCCAAAGCTTGGTTAGAGTCGGGACACGCCCCGGGGGTTGTTAGCTCTCTTTCCCCATGAGATCCTGTTAAAGGGAGTGCCCCAAGGGAAAGGGGCTATTTCCCTCACGTTTTAGCTCAAAAGATCTATGCCCTTATGTATGCGTGGTTTAAAAAGTTGTCCGCTAATCTTTCTAGAGTTTCCATTCCCAAATTTCCCAAATTTAACGTTGCTGTATAACTACACCTGGGTTGGGGCTCGTGAAGAAGTTTTTGTGTGTAAAACCCTAGAGCCAGGGTTTTTAGGGGCGTACCAAAGTTCTGCTGACCACGCCACTCTGTCAAAATGGCGGAAAGCCCAATGGACCCCGCTTTACACTGCAAGATCGCCCCAGCCCCCGAGAGAGGGAGATGCTGCGTTTAGATGTTAAGTAGTTAGTTGCTTTAACTCTTGGGGCGAACCCTGATAAATTGGTGTTGGAGGGGGAAACGGGACCCTCTTGCTATTTCGGGGGGGCTGTGGGTTGGGGAAAAAGGGGAAAACTAGGGGTATAGACCACAACTGCCTTGAAAGGGGAAAGACAAAAACCCGGAAAACCCCTACTTTCTAGAAAAGGTTGACAAAGATGGAACCGTCGAAATAGGGGGAAAACCAGGAAAGCATGCCCTAAAACCCAACTATTGAAGACCCCCCCCCAGACTGATGGGGCATATTGTCCTGGACCTTAAAATGAGTGAGGGGGCAGAAAAAGTGACACAGAGTCAGGAGGGGAAGGGAAACCTCCCCAAACCAGCTTTTACCCCCATGTGTATATTGATGCTATAGGGGGCCCAAGGGGGGGCCCTGAGGTTTTTAAGGGGAAGGAACCAGGGGGGCCACTGTGTTTGAATCTCTGCTAAATTTTAAACACTGTCACCCAGGGAATTACACCTCTGTCCCCTTTTTTCCCAGATAATACGGACCCAATGGGAAGGTCATGTGGCCCCTTAAAAGTAGATGATCTTCAGAAGAAGCGAACTCAGGCATAGATACCCCTGGGGGCAGCGTTTTTATTATGGTCTAAGGGGGTTTGGGGGTGATTTGCCCAATTTGGTATTGCCATATTTATTGTGTTGCAATTCTTGCTCTATTTTCTGTTGGTTCTCCGTTTGGAAAATTTGTGAAAATGTGGACCAGCTACTCCCATTATGAGAACAGTTGTCCACCCTGGCCCTATAGGGCAGTGACCAAACCCCCCTTCAGCGTCCAAACCTGACACCCATGATGATGGGACAATAAGACCATTTTCCCTGAGAGGCCATTCGAAAAGTGCTCCAAAAAATCATACTCCCCTCTGAAAGCACGTCCTCAAAGAAATTAACCATAAAGTTTGGGAGGGGGAGCTAGGGGTTCGGGGGAAAAGGGGGGCCCCCCTTGTCAGGGCGAGGTACTTTCCCCAAAAGACAGAAAAGGGAAAGAGGATAGGGAAGATAAAAATGAAACAAAGTCTAAGGGGGGCTGTTGTGGATGGGAAAAAGGTTATATATGTGTGACCTTTTTGTTTTTTATTTTAATGTTTATTAGTAATAAATTTTTATTTATTACTTAATGGCAAACTTATTAGTAAGCATGTAAAAGCGTATGTTACCTTTTTGTTATTAATGTGTTTAAAAAAAATGGCTGCCTGTAGTAGTTTGTAATTTTTCGGGAATCCAAGTCGCCCATCAAAGTTATACCCTGTTTTCAGACATTCCTGAAGGTGTGAGGAGTGGTCCATAGATAAGGGCGTGCCAATAGACCCTCCCCCAGCCCTCATTGGGTCCTTTCTTTTACCATTTTAAAGAGGTAAAAAAAAAAACCATTTTGTGAAAAAAAATCAAAAGCATTTTCTAGGCAAGGGGAGTTGTATGTGTTTTTTCCCCCGGTGCCACCTTTATTATTTTTTAAAAAAAATTTGAAAACCCCCCCAAGGACAGGATAGCCCCTTTGAGGCTACTTTTTACAGAGGTGCGCACTCATACGCGGGGAAAAGTTCCTAGCCTCCCATGGTGTTGGGCACAGTGGGGGAATGGGCGAGTGCGGGACTTAGGGGCCCTGCGGGGCTGCGCCAAAAAAGTTCCGATGCGAGACGGGTGGGGAAAGCGAGAAATCATTCCAAGTCGGTGCGGGGTATGAATCAAAAATCGCCCTTTTTAAAACGTTCAACATTTCCCGGGAAAAAAAGGCTGAAAACCCAAAAAAAAAAAAAATACATAAAAAAATAATCACTTTTCCCAAAAACCTAATTCCAGAATTAGGATATTGGAAATTGCCGGGAAATACTTTAATTTAAAAACAAAAGCTATTTGATTGGTCGGTAAACCGGCCAACAAATAGGGGGCGACAGGAACCATTAAAACCATGGGTAAGTTTAAACCAATCAGAATCCCCGGCGGGTAGTTCAAAATACTGTAAAAATGCTGAAAAGAGCTATTTGGGTTTAAATTTCCCGGGGGGTTGGCTGCAGCCAAACAGAATAGGAGCGACAGAGACCCATTTAGCCTACGGAGAATTATTGACCAATCAGAATGGAGTGGGAAAAAACCCATTTTAGTCTATGGAAAGTTTTAGACCAATCAGAATCCACGGCGGGGAAAAATTCAAAAAACAGTAAAAAGACAGAAAAAGCTGATTGGCTGGCTAGCGGGTGCTTGGCACCCACCAATCAAGCACAGCTACTTTCCCATTATGTCTATGGAGAGATGGGCGATAAATCTCAGCGCCAGCCCCCGGGGGCAGAAGTATTAAAAAAAAAAATCATTTTTTTTTAAGTGTAAAAAAATTTTCAGATAAAGGCCCAACCCTTTTTTCAAATAAACATTAAAAAAAAACCCCAAAAAACGATTTTTTGGGCCGAACCGCACTACATAGGGAAATTTCAATAGAGGAATCGCCGGGAAAACAGTAATTCAAAAATTTTTTAAGTATTCTCTTGGTCGGCATAAACCCGGCCAAACAAAAAGGAGCGACAATGTCCCCTTTTAACCCATGGAGAAAGAATTGACCAATCAGAATGGGGCGGCCAATTTTCCCATTTTTTTTTATGGAGAAAAATTGGGGCCCCAAACATATTTAAAAGGGGAGGAAAAGTTCAAAATTTCAGTAAAAAAAGCAAAAAAACAGCTGATTTGGGTTTAAGCGGCGGGGGGTCGTTTCCCGCTTTTGCCAAACGAGCGCGAGTACTTTTCCCCTAGGTTCTATGGGGAAAAAAAATTTTTGAGCGCGCTCTTGATTGGCTAAGTTTTTAAAAAAAGGCGCCGTTATTTTTGGGCCAATGGGAGGAGCGAGGGGACCCCTCCCCATGGGTTTTTTTAATGCAATCTAAATAAAACTGTACAAAAAAAAAAAATTTAAAAAATTAAAAAACAAAAATTAAAAAGAAGTTGTCCCCAGTGATTATAAAACGAAAAAAAATTATGGGGGGAAAGAAAAAAAAATATTTAATTCCCCAAAAAAAATCATGTTTATTTTTTTTTATTTTTGTTAGCCCAAGGTTTAATAGTATGGGGTGCAACGAAAATAAAAAAATTTTAAAAATTATTTTATTGAATTAAAAATTTTTTTTTTTGTTACCTACAAAATTATCTTCATTTTATTTACCCCATCGGGACCACTTCTGGTAAAGCTAAAAGGCGGGTAACAAAAACTCTTTTTGGGAGGCGTGGCCGCTTCGATGTAGTAAAAAATGGTCTGACTGAGCTCCTGCGAATCCCCGTGGATTTCCCATGTGGGGGGATGTTGTTTGGTTTTTGGGAGGGGAATGGGGTGTGTTGTGCTTCCCAGGTCCCGGGGTCTGGCCAAAGGGATGGATAAGGGAAACTAAAATCAGTATGGCTATTGGGAGCCTTTAAAAATAAATTTCCTGGAATTTCAGGGGGCTGAAGTGAAAGGTTAAAAGTCCCTTGGGTTTTTAAAATTCCCGAGACCATACAACCCTGCATTGTGATTTTTAGGAGACCCATTGAGGGGACAGAAAGTGTTAGCCTTTTAAAAAAGGCCCGGCGGCAAAAAAAGGCAATGGTTTTCTCCAACTAGAAGGGGGGTCTGGTGTTGGGTTTGAAAGCCCCCCATTTCAGCTTATGCATTGTTGTTTGTCCTTTGGGAAATTCTGTTTTGCATGTTGTCAAGGGTAGGGATATGTTATTGAGGGGTGTATCTTCCTCCCCCTTTCCCCTTATCAGTCCTAGAGCAGCGTGATGGTGATGTTTTCTATAACCTCAGGATGCCCCATGGAGTTATTGGGTGATTTTAATGCTCCACCCGCTAGTCTACAGAATGTGGATCAGGTTAAATCCGATATTCCCTATATGTCTTCAAATTGAGTAACTGGGCACAAATGATAATTGTCTATACTGAGATATGGCGGTGGAAACATCTAGATGATAGACAGTTTTTCTGTTCTCGGCATCTGCTGGTTCGTTATCCCGCATAGAATCTGGCCTTTGGAATAATGTTATTTGTTCGACCCAAAGTGTCCAGCTATTGATTATCTCCCGAGGGGAATTTCTGGGGAACATGCTGTCCTACTTTTGTGAGGAGTAGGTCTCTAGGCATAATTTCTGGTTGTACAAAGTGTGTGGAGATCCTTAACCCAAAATGGTTGCAGGTATGAGGCGGTGTGCTGTAAACCTGCACAGAGGAGCTGAGAACTACTGGGCATGAAGAGGGTTCGGCGGTCCCATTGGTAGAATGGGAAGCATTCAAGGCAGTACTGAGGGGAGCCTTATCTAGAAAGATGTGTATTGCTGCACACATTATAGAGCCAGTCTCTGATTGGCAGGGTGTCACTAGAGGGGGACTGGCAGTATGTGCTCCCCCGGACCCGGAACATGCGAAGTTGCATTTGAAAGGATGCAGAGGGGATTATGCTATCTACTTTAACAAAGTTACACTCAAAACGACTATTGTCACAAAAGGCAGACAATTTTGCAGAAGGGGACAAGAATGGCAGGGCCTTGCATTTCTGGCTCGTATGGAGATACCACAGACAGTGGTTGCGGCGATTCGGGATTCATCTGGTGGATCCTTCTGACGGATCCCCTGCATATATCAGATCGGTTTGCTGTGTATTTGCCCTTTATATTCTACCAGACTCAAATCACAGGATAGTGAAATACAAGGCTTTCGTGCATACATTTCACTCCGGTGATTTCGGAGGAAGGTGAGTGGAGATTTTAGTGGGTCCCTGTGTACAATGGAGGAAATTCAGAGAGCTGTGGGCCGGGAATGGCCACAGGAAATGAACGGGCTCAGACGGGCTTCCGGTCGAGTGGTACAAAATGTATGGAGAAGAGGGCTGCAGTCGCCTAGAAAATCTATTTAAGAAACATTTCGAGCGGGGGGTGCTGCCATATTGTCATTGTTTGGAAGCTATTTTAGTGGTATTTCATAAGCAGAGGTTTAACCTCGGAGCTTGTGCTAGTTCAGATAGATACCTATTTATATTTGCACAATCTAGATTTTGGCAAAGGTTTTGGCCATGCGCCTTTGCTCCATAATTTTGTCTATAGTGGGGATGTAACAGTCTGGTTTCCTACCGGGGAAAACGACAGATATCAATTTAAGAAGGTTATATATGAACCTGCAGCTTCGACATGATAATGCTGGCTGCAGAGTGATTGACAATGAGAAGGCTTTTGACTCGGTAGAGTGGCGATTTATATGGGCGGTTCAGTGTATGGGGTTCCCAGCAGATTTCCTTAAGTGGTTAAACATTTTATACTTGAAGCCGGTGGGCAGAATCCGTGTAAACGGATATCTTTCCTCCCCCTTTGCTCTGACCAGGGGGACAAGGCAGGGATGCCCACTGTCCCCATTGCTATTTGCCCTGGTCATGGAGCCGTTGTCCATTTTAATTAATAATAACCCTGCAATTGAAGGTTAGGACATTAGGGGGGTGACGGAGAAGTTGTCACTTTATGCGGACAATATGCTCGTATATCTGGCAGACCCCCAAGCCTCTTTGGAGAATCTCCTTGATGTGGTGGATAGCTTTGGATCATTTTTTGGGATTAAGAGTAAATTGGTCTAAATCTGTTCTGATGCCGGTGGATGACTTAAGGGAGGTGGACATCACTGTAAGATCCCAGCAATATGGAGAAAAAATTTGTAGGGTGTAGGGTGGAGATATAAAGTAATAGGCCTGGTCTCCATATATTCCGCTATGGAGAAATGTGAAGTTGGGTGAACTGGACTCCTTGATGGACTTGAATTTTGGCCAAGAAAAGGTCTTAAATATTTGGGCCAATTATACGTAGGGGGTTGTTTTGAGAATTTTTGGACCTAATCCGCACTTGTCGGCGTTGTTCTGCTATTTTCAGCTCAGGCATGCTTGCTTCCAGCAGTTTGGTGGGGGCTGTATTAAATTGTATTGTGGACCTCTGGAAAAGATTGCCAGGAGGGAACAGCTTCAGAAACCTGTGTCTAGCTTTTATAAATGCATTTATGGAGCTTCAGCCTTTCCCCAAAGAAATCGTTTGAGCGCTGGCAGGTAATGTTCCGACTCGGAGTTCTCAGCACATGGAAAGTTGGCGTCCACATGGGGTTGGTTAACGGTTTTCAGCGCAAGAGATCGTCTGTTTACAAGTTAAGTGGCTACATAGGATTTATTTTACTCCAGAAAACGCTTGCCCAGATGGGGAAGAACTGTCACATGCTTTGCACAATGTGATAGGACTAGAGGCACATTAATGCATATGGTCTGGGATTGCCCCTTGATTCAGGGAGTCTGGTCCGAGGTCCATAGGGTCCTCAAAGAAAAACTTGGTTTTCCGGGGGTGTGTTCACCAGAGAATAGTCTGCTGGGATTGGTGGGGATCTGGTCCCATCTAAGAACGAACGTCAACTGTATCGATTATTATTAATGTTTTATGCAAGGAAATCTTCATTATTAAATTGGAAACCTCCCAAGGTGCCGTCCCTTACTCATTGGATCTGTCTTATCAACGCAGATTTACCCTTGTATAAGTTGACATACGAGGCTAGAGGGGTGCCTGAAATTTTTTGGGATATATGGGGCCGTGGCTGGAGGCACAAACAGTGTCACTCTGAATTGCCGCTTGTCTGAGCTCGGGTCGGAGGGGGGAATGGTGATGGATGGGAATGTTTGAGGGGTGATTGATTTTTGGGATGACTGTCTAGGGTTATGGATGATGGTGGCAACCCGACTTGGGACTAAATGCTATGTTTCCTTTACCCTTGCAGCAGAGGATCTCCTGGTTTACAATGGTTATAGTTTGGCAAAAACTGTATATTTCTGTCAGGAGATGGTACATTGCATTATTATTGTGCCTGAGATTGGAATGCTTCTCTGTATGCTGAATTTTATGGTTTTATTTTCTTGTAATTTGAAAATGTTTTCAAAATAAAGACTTTAAAAAAAAAAAGTCGTCTGTTTGGAAGTGATGTCCAAGTCTCTCTGCATCAACATTAAAGTCCATCGTGACAATCGTGGTGTTGAGATCATCGTTTCTCCTGGTCTCAACAACAAATTCAAAGTATGTGGGCAGTGGATTGTGACTCCATGTAGTCCTGTAATGTACGTAAAATGCTGCAGAGCCCAGAAAGTCGCCAGTAAATGTCTTTCACATGCAGTGTATTTGATTTCTACAGGGGTCAGAACTCTGGATCCATAGGCAATAGGGCGCAATCATCCATGCAACTCCTGGCACAACACAGCTGACAAGGCTTCATCTGTGGCAGCTACTTCTTTTTTTGTTAAACTGTTTTTTTTATTAAGGAATATAATTGAAATACAACAAATGTGTACATTGTCTTCTTTTGCAGATATCAAAGTTATTCCGTTTTTTAAGAATGTGGTATAAGACATAAACGTAACATCATAACCATTTTAAGCATAGTTCTGCTACCGATCTTACAACATCATTTTCAAAATCACAGTGTCATGAGTTGTTATTATTTAGGTTCAGAGCAAAGAATCATTCTTTAAATCAATTAATTAAAGACAACATGTT
The DNA here is from genome assembly GCA_025379985.1 of Phyllomedusa bahiana. Taxonomy (NCBI): domain Eukaryota; kingdom Metazoa; phylum Chordata; class Amphibia; order Anura; family Hylidae; genus Phyllomedusa; species Phyllomedusa bahiana. The sequence continues at coordinate 79,532 of JAODAL010001384.1, forward strand.
CATATAATGTCAGATTGTTCTGTGGCAGCTACTTCTAGGTGAAAGGTCTTTGATGGGTCTGGTCTTATTAGTGCTGTGGCCTGTATGACAGCTCTTTTCAATGAATTACAGGCAGCGGTATGCGTCTCTGTCCATTCTTTGCTGATGTCATCATCCTTCATCTCTTTTTTTAAAAGATTGTACAACGGTCGGGGCAAATGTCTGCAAAATGAGAATGAAGTCCCCTCTGGTATTGGACTAATCCCAGAAAAGACCTGAGTGCTGTCTTTGACACTGGAAGCTTCAACCTTTGTATTATGTCCACTTTATGCTGGTCAGGCATTTTACCATCAGGTGTGATATGGACACTCAGGAAAGTCAGTGATGTTTGCATTAACTGACATCTCTTGGAATTTACCTTTAGTCCAGCTTTTCCCAGTAATTCCAATAATTCTTTGAGCAAAGTCAAATGTTCTTCTTCAGTCTCTGTGGCCAAAAGAACATCATCCACATATTGCAAAATTGCTTCAGATTTGGAATATTTGGCCAACACTGCCGCCATCTTCTTATGGAATATTGTTGGTGCTTTGTGGAGCCCTTGTGGAAGTCGTTGCCATGTCAGCTGACGGTCTCTCCAGGTGAAAGCAAGCTTGTATTGAGATTCTTCTGCAACAGGGATGCTCCAAAATCTATTTGCTATGTCGATAGTGCTGAATATCTTCACTTCGGGAGGAATTTGGGAAAGAAGGGTAGGGGTCTCTCTGACAACTGGTGCACAGGCTGGTGTAACGGAATTCAACTTACAATAATCCAGGCACAATCGTATGATCCTTTCTGGTTTCCGGTTCGGATTTAAAGGAGAATTTGTTATGGATTCACATTCTCTCAATATTCCCTGCTCTAACAATGACTCAATTGTTTTCTGTATATAAGGCTCACTGTCTTTTTGCTTTTGAGGCGCATGGGCTCTCCCTGAACTAACCTCTTCACCTTCCATTTTCCCACAGTCATGCTTATGCTTAGCAAACACATATTCATAATCTTGTATTATCTTTGATACCCTGGCATCATCATGTACAGGAATTGCATACATCTCCTGTTTATTGATTGCATGCACCGCAGGGGAATCAGAGATAACACAATACTCTCCATTACCATGGAACCAGATCCTTTCATTTGCATAGTCAACAACAGCTCCATGTTGTCCCAAGAAATCCGATCCTAAAATAGAGACAGAGTCATGTAAATTCATCAGATATGCCTCAAGTCAAATTCCTTATTATCTATTTTTAACATAGCCCTTCTTGCTTCTATTGCCACCGCATGGGACCCCTGAAATGCTTGGAGGTTCAGCTTCCGCCCTGTAGACAAAGGGTGATTTTTAGGTTGAGGTGTGTGTAAGATTGAGATAGAGTGTCACGTCCGTGCCATTTGGCCCTGGTCATCGGCCACGGCCGCGGCGATCATAACTGCGACCTTGCCTCCTTTGTGTGAACACTTCCCTGTAGCCTTGTATCTTGATTGATTTCTGGTCGACGCTTTGGCCAGAAATCCTCCAGCACTCATAGGGGTTAATCAGCTCTCTGGATTGACAGGTTCTTCCACCTATTTCTAGCTCCTCAAACTTCCCCCCTTTTTCCTTTTATAGCCACTGCTTCCTCTTCTCAGTGCCTGTATACTGCTTGCCTTTTTTAGTTAGCCTGTCCTACTGTCGTTTCTCTGTGTATCTGATCTCTGCTTTGTTTTTGGGTTTTTCTCCTTTCCCTCCGATTTTGTACCGCACTGCCTGCCCTGTTATTGACTCGGACCATCCGACTACGGCTTTTGTGTTCTTTGTTTGTTTGTCTCTGTCTGTGCACTCTGCTCAGTGTAGCCTTGAGTCTTCTGGTTGGGGCCGGCCTGTTAAGGAGTCGGGTTCCCCAAATGGCAGGGACAGAGGCTGGGATCAGTGTCAGGGCCCCACTTGTCCGTGTCTTGTGTGCGTCCCTGACCATCCCTAACATAGAGGCTCCAGTATCAATCAACATCTGCTGCGGTGGGCCTCTTTCCACTGCAGCAAATATTATAGGTCTATTGCATCCATTTCTCTTGAACTCCACAACAGGAGTGACGGAGGCAACGTTTTCCTAGGCGAGCTTGTTGGATGGGAATTGGTAACGAGACTTTGAGAGCAATTATTAACATTAGATCTTGCAATATGGCCCGCAGACTGAATTGCTTTCAATTTCTCGATTTCCCTCAAAGCAATTGCCAATTGTTGCTGCAACTCTTTGACTGAGTTATCAACTGGTGGTGCAGGGGCTTTTGCTTGCCTGAAAGGACAATATTTTGAAATATGACCCCCCTGGCCACCCACAAAGCATTTGAAGGCTTGTCCCTTCTCCGAGGGTCCTTTAAAATATTTTAAGGGCTTCCTAACTGGATTATGAACAGGCCCTTCACTGCTGCTAACTTTAAACCCCCCTCTGTAAGTCTTTTCCTGTTCCTTCACAATTGCTTCAGCCCTTTAAAGCAATTAATAATTTTTGTGAATGAGTCTGCACTGCCACAGATATAACCAACCAACCTGGGTTTTGTCTTGGTAATGTCCTGTTGATCAATGCACGTTTGTATATGTCATCACTTTGTGAGCCCTGGGCCCAGCTGGCAACGTTAATTTATAAGCACAAAATAATCGTCAGCAAAAGCTTGGACAGACTCCCCTTTGCTTTGTGTACAGTTCCCAAAACTACTGTGATGATCAGTTTCCTCAATACCCAAGGTTTTAAGGACTTCATCAACCAAGCTTTGTTTAATTTTTGGTTCTGTAAACACTGAAGGGTGGAGACTGTCCCTTAAAGCATTATCCAGGCTGGCCACAATGATATCAAAAACATCATTATTTGGGTTCAAATTGCGATGCACTTTTTCCAAATTGATCAATTCTCATCATTACTTCAACAGGATCATCACGCAAACTAATGTGTCCTAATTCCTTACTCAAAGCCTGTATTTCTGTGTTAGACAAAGGTTTGCACACTGTGGTTTCAGAGATAGTCAGACCCATAGAATCTATTTGCCTTTCTGTGGTAATTGGTGCCATTTTAACATTATAGTCATAAAAATCATCACCATTTTCTTCCTCTACATGATTCCAACCACCAACATCATTATGCATAAATTAAATGCAGCAACAACAGCACTCTGTCTGCCTAACTGATGCTTGAAATCTTCTATCTGAGCCACACATGAAGAATGATCAACAGGTTCATAACTAGAAGTAGCCAACATCCTACTAGCAGCCTGTGCATCCTTCAATCTTTCAATTAAGCTCTCATTTTCCATGCGTAGTTCATTGTTCTCCACTAAACTTTTCTGATGACCAAGACCTAAAGCTGTAGCATTTTGGGGCTTCCGGTTCCGGCGCGCACAGGAGCAGTCGCATGGAGTAGGAGCTCCTGCCACAACCTGCCGAAATCAGCGCTCCCCGCTCCGCTCGCACCCCAAATCGCGGCGCTTGTAAGTGCCACACAAAGACCTCGCCTCCGACACCGGGAACGGGGATTTACAAGGCAGCGGGGAGGCCGCCGACACCTTCCAGCACACCATCAGCGCACATGGCCGTGGGCATGATGGCGCCTGACCTGCCGCGCTCCACCAGAAGCAAACGAGCGCTCTCCCAGACTCCGACCCGCAGATATCTCGGGCGGCTGATCTGAAGGAGGAGGAGGCGACAGCGGCTGACACAGCGCCCCTGATACAGCAGAAGGATGGACCTCACATAACTCAAGTAAGACCGCAGCATGCGGGAGGCCAGCCCAGACATGGAGGGGCACAGGTTTCCCCTGTTGGGGGAAGGGGAAGAGAGAAGCCCAGGAGGCATTGAATATGGGGAATGTGAGTACAGAGTAGAAATACCTGGGAAACCCCCAAAGCAGAAGTACCCCTGGCCCCCAAAAGGGAACCTGAAAACCAATCCCCCAGCAGAGTGCTAATGTTGCATCCCCGCCAGCCGGCCTTATGCATCACCAGCACAAATCCTTCATTAGAGAGAGAACGATCCTAAGATTTTGGGGGTGAATGATGATGTGAAGGAGTTACCGGGAATGGCGAAATTATTGCCCCGGGTTATGGCTTCTTGGAGGATCAGTTACAAAAAAGTGTTGATGCGGTCCGACGTTTATACACTATTAAAATTGTGTTGATCAACTAGGTCAATAGCGGATTGGGGGGAGAGAAAAATGGGTTGGGGAGACCCGTTAGTTTTGAGGGGCTCCATGGGAGGACTTCTTAAGAGAACGGATATCTGGGAACAAGGTCGAAGACCCAGGAATAGGTCTCGCAGAAAAAAAGTACGAATTTTGGACTAAGTGAGGACATTCTGCAAAGGTATGCCTAAACTGTGTTTGAGGAAATCCCCCGCCTTGGGGCTTTAGAAAATTTTTAGGTAGAGAGAGCTATAGGGTAGGCTCACGTCCTCCAAACAAAGGGTGGTACATCGCCGCCACAAAAAAGTCTGTCGATTCTTGATTATGCAGAGAAAACAACGTTACTGCAAGCATATCGTTCTAAAGGGAATTTCTGCATGTTTAAGGGACAGAAACTACTCCTTTTTGCTGACTATTCAGCAGAAGTGTCCCGGAAAAGGAGACTGTTCTCCTCAGTATGCTCCACATTAGCAAAGAGACAGATACGATTTAAAATTTTTTTAATACCCCCTGTTTTAAAAATCTGCCCGATCGGGGTCTCCGTTTTCTGTCAAACATCGGAAGAGGCTGAAAAAGTTCTGGAGGAACTGACTGGCAGCAAGGGAGCTTCAGGACAGCAAAAGGGCTCGTTAAACATTGAGTTTAACCAGAGAGACCTTCGAAGATTTGCTAGAGGGATCCAGAGTACCAGTAATAGGAGAGACTCATCCTCATGGAAACGATACCGCTCGCCAAGAAAAAGGACTTGGTGTCAGTGATGCTATTGTAGTACATGGCGCTTCTTGGGCCTGCTTATGCCTATTGCTTATAGGAAAGAGACGTTGGGCTAATACGATCTCGGGAGTTATGATGTTTTCAGTTGATGTAGGGGTCAGGAGGGTTGGGGTTGCCGACCCATTATGCCTGATATAATTTTTGTATTGGGATATTACATATGTGTTCCTAAATCTAATGTTCACCGTTCACTAGGGAGGGGGATCGGGGCGGGAAGTCATTATGATTATGCAGTAGGATGGTGTGATTGTCATTTAGCGTACTGCATGGCGGGAGGAAGAGCGGAGTAAAGTGAGTAAAGGTGAGGTTAGAGAATTTTGCCTCACTTATGCGAAAAAAGAGAAGCCTACAGGAAAGAGGAAAAAATTCTGTGAGAAGTTGGTGGGGGTTGGTGGGGTTCTGTTTTTGGGGAAGGGAGGCTGGGGGGTGGGGGGGGGGCCCCGGTACTGTTTTTCTCTGGTTGCATGGGTTCCCCTGAATCCTGGGAAAAGGGGTTTGGGAATAGGGGGATTGTATCCGGGAAGGGGGAAGGGGTTTGCGTTCTCCCCCAAAAAGGGAAGGATCCCAAAATTTGGGGAAAATTGAAAAGATTGAAAAGGGGGAAATTTGGGCCCTTTTAAAAAAAGAGGGCTCTTTCTAGAGGAAAAATTTTCTTCCCTTTTAAAAAAATTTATGGGGGGGAGTGGTAAAAGGTTTCGTCCAGTAAGGGGAAAGGGCCTGGGGAAACCTTTTTGATACTGAAAATTTTCCTTGTAAGGTACCGAGTGGGAAACGGACAAAAAGGGCAAAAAAAACAAATGAGATTTTAAATCTCCGGCAGAGCCCTTTTTTTTTGGGTTAATTTTTAAACGCCCCGAACCCCCAGAGGGAAAATTTTTTTCGGGGTTTCCTAGGAATCTAAACGGGTTAAAAAGGGAGGAGGGATCTTGGTCGGGGGTTTTTTAATTGTTTTAAATGTATAATATAAGGAATGGGAAGAAGTCGGGGGGGTCCCAAAAAATAGGCAAGATAGGGGGAAAAACCCGCTTTGAAAATTTGGAGCGAAAATACAGGCCTTTTTGGAAAACCTGGAGGGTTTTAAAATCCACAGAAAAGAGAATCCCAAACCTCATTATTCACATGCCCATAACTCCGGGTTTCTGGGCCCTGGACTTTTTCTTGGCCAACACCAAACTTGTGGGGAAGGGTGGATAAATAACAATTGGGGAATTGGTGATATCGCCCATTTCCCCAAAGTTATAATAACTTGAAAGGGAAATTTTCCTAGAGGCTCAAACAAAACCCCTGGAAACTCCCGACCACCCTTTTGGGGGATGCCCTTTTTTAAAAAAAGATCTTTTAATCCAATGGTGGGAAAGGAATATGAAAAAAGATAATGAGGGCACACACGGTTTTCCCCCTTTTTTCTATTCTGGGGGGCGGGAAAGGCAGTATTAGGGGCAGATTTCCGGGCCCCTATATGGCAGCCAAAAAAAAAAAACCTTAAAAAAAAACCCTTTGAAAAGGAAACTGCATCTTTGAGAAGGGCCTTTTACCTTTTTTTCTTTTGGATCCTTTCGGATCCCAAAAAAAAGGAAAAATTGTTTGACGAGGGAACCTTTTGAATGGCAACAGGGGGAAAAGAATCTTTGTATTACGATCAATTAAGAGTCTCCCCCCCTTTCAAGTTTGGGAACAAGTCTTGGGAATTACTGGCCCAACCTAAACAAAGGGGGAAAAGGGGGGGGACAACCATCATGGGCCTCAAAGCCAAAACCGGGGGGGGGTGGTGAAAGAGTCTAAAAAAGGAATGATATACTGAGAGACTACTATTTTTGATCTCTACACGCAGTCGTCTTTTGATTTTTGAAAGAGAAAGGAGTTTTTTTGAAAAAGGTTGATACCCGTCCTCCTCAGAGCAGGATAGGGAAATTTCTAAATGCGGGTTTGAGGAGGAAGAAAATTTGACCAGTTATTTAAAAAAACTCCCTCCCCAAAAAGGCTCTGGGGCCGGACGGAATTAAACCCCGGGGTTTTTCTAAATTTTGAAGGGGTCCGCATGGATTCATTGAAACCGGGGTAATTTTGGAGAATTTTCAAAAAGAAAATTATCAAACCGGTCAGGGGATACAGCGAAAATAAAAGTTAAATTTCACAAGAAAAGGAAAAGGGCCCGACTGCTCCGGATCCCCTACCGCCCAGGTTTAAACTCCTTTTTTTAAAAATCCTGGCGAACTGGCTCGCATATTTCTGCCAAAATTAAAATTGGGGGCCATCAAATTGGGGTTTTACCCGGGGCGATCCGGGGGGTTTAAAAACCTCAGGGCGGTAAATCTCATCCCCAGAATAAGTAAAAAAGAAAATTAGGAACGCATACTCCACACTATTAACGTCGAACGCTGAAAAAGCGTTTTGATAATGGAATTTTGGGAAAATTTGGGTTTGGGGCCCAGTTTTAGTAAAAAGGGATTAGGGGGGATGTTTCGAGACAAACCCGGAAAGGGCCTGTATCGGACGCCTCAGGGAAGGGGGAAATACCCCAGATTCCTTTCTCTCCAATATATCTCAAAAAGGACGAGACAAGGATATCCGCTGGGCGCCCATCTCCTATTTCAACATAGCTTTAGAACCCCTGCGTTGCATAAATTTAACTCCTCAATATACCAAGATAAGGGTCCAGAGAAGATGAGAATAAGATTGGTTTATTTCTTCGCGGGATTATTATTAATGATTCTGAGTAACCCCAAACATCAGGTAGAAAGATTATGAGGGCACTGGAACGACTGTGGGGAATTTTCTGTCTTCCGGGTAAACAGGAAGTAAGTCCAATTGTTTACAGCTGGTCAAGGTCTGAGACAAACTACGGGGAACTTGGGGGTAGAGGTGGTAGCGTCACACATCTAGGATTAAAATAGGATTTGAAGGTCGGCCTATGCTTTATATCCAATTAATATGGCCGTTGTTTACAAAAATAACGAACAGAATTGGATAAATGGCTGATCTTCCACTTTCTATTATGGGGCGATATACAACTCATCAAGAATGGTTAGCTTCCGCCAATTGCTCTAACCCACTCCAAATATCCCGGCTTTTGCTTAAACATGAGTGATATTAATTCCCTCAGCAGCTCCTTTAACTAAATGTATATGGAAAGGTAAACACCACGGAAGGATATAAATTCACGGACGCCCCTGCGACCACGTCCCGGGTAGCAGGCGCCCCAGTGCTCTGCACAAACCTAGCGGAGCCCCGTCCGCACTCGGGTTCGGGGTCCCGCTCGCCTCCCCGTCCCCGCCGGCATGCACTTACCCGGCACGCTCCGTGCTCAGGCTCTTCCATGTCCTCGGCGCGTAGCTCCGCCCCTAGAGGCGCGCGCCGGCGAGTTGAATTTAAAGGGGCAGTGCGCCTGTAATGTTCATAGCCGGGCACTGCTCCTATTTAGTTCCGTCACTTCCCTCCGGCCCTCGCCGGATCCTTGTGTTCATACCCATGGGTGAAAGTGTTCCTGAAGCGTTCCAGTATGCCTTCTGTGTACCCCGACGCCTCGCTAACGTCCTACCATCTCGAACCTTGCTCGCCTGCCCCGACCACCTGGTTTTGTCTACCGCGCGACAACCAGAGCCCCTGTCCCTGACCTTCTGTCTGTCCTCAACTACCGAGCCTGCCTGCCGTTCCGGTTACCTCGCACCCTTGGCCGCCACCGCAGGCAAGCCCCGCCAAGTGTAGTGACCTGGTGGACACCCGCCGCAGCAAGACCATCCCAGCTTTGGGCGGCGGGCTCTGGTGAAAACCGGGTCCCCTTAGATTCCACCCCTGGTAGGGGCTTACGCCACGTGGCCTGCGGTGGTCACAAGTGGATCACCTCCAGAATCGTTACATAGGATCGCCGCCAAGGATCCCCGTCCAAGTACCCTGTGCCAAGTGTTTTTGGCCAGCAGCACCAAAGCACCAACGTCGTGGTCCAAGCAATCACAACAGAATTTGGCGCACAAGCGCAGCAGCTCGACAAACGCTCCTCCTTGTGCAGCAGCATCTCACCGTCCAGAGCAGCCAACCGCCATCCCATTTGCTCCGCCCCAGCGGTTTCCGGTGAGATCCCCAGGGGACCCAAGCTTCGGCTTGTCACTCCTCCTCCCATCCAAGTTCAGCAGCCGTGACCCGAAACTATGCAGGGGTTTAATCACTCAAATGCACTATGCACTGGAGCTGATGAACCGACCAGTTCCTGTCCGAACGTGCAAAAAGGGGGTGCTTTCGTGGCAGCCTCCTCTCCCGGGAAGGCCCTGGCCATGGCGACACCCCTAGGGACAGGGATGATCCGATGACGGCGATTCTACGTCATATCCTCAGTGAGTTTCCGCAACGTCCTTCGAGGAACCAGCCGTGCCTCCTCCCTGAGGACGCCCTCCTAAATCTACGCCAGGGAGACCAGGTCTGTAGGAGTCTACGGGTGCAATTTCCGAACGCTGGCCTCTGAACGACATGGAACGAGCGCACCTATGGGGCTCACGTTCAAGAAGGGACTCTCTAAGTCGAGTTAAAGACGTCCTTATGGCTGCTAGAGACCTCCCCGTCCTCCCATAGCGGCACTTGATCCGGTTGGCGACCCGCATCGATATAACCTTCTTTGAACGGGAGGTGAGGGAGCTTCTGCAAGAGCGCTATTCACCCAACCCTCGCCGGTTTCCGAGCTCGCCTGGCACCGGTGTTCCGGGCCTCCTGCGCCATAGCCACCAACACCCACCGCCAGCCCAGCAGATTGATCGGGCTCCGCGCTCTCTGAGCAAAATTGGCCCAGCGGCGACAACGAGGTTGTGTCTCTACTGGGCAGCCCGAAGCATTTTCGGAGGACTTAGTCCCAAGCACCCCAAGGCTGCGGGAAACTCCCGCACCTAGGATCTGTGGGACGGCATTCCCTAGGTGCAACCTCCTCCTCGCCACGCCTGTTTGACCCTAGTGCAGGTCGTGTCAGAGTCTGGTATCACATTCCAGGTTCCGTCCGGCGGTTCTGGGACTAACGGGCTCAAGCCGGGGAAACTGCATCCACCAGCCTCTAGTGAGGCGGTATCGGAGGCTCCAGTGTACGACTGGAAAACCGCTTGTCATCTCATCAGTCAGCGGGGAGCTGCTTACGACACCAGATTCCCCCAGTTCGTCAACAAGCCCACTGTCCCTTTCCAGGTGGGGGGCACTGCATAAGGAGGAGATCGCCTTCTATGTGGTTGCCCTCGCCTCCTCGTCGGCGATCCTCCTCGGACTCCCATGGCGACGCTCCACTCTCCTATCCTGGACTGTCTACTGGAGAGGTATGCGTAGGGGTCCCAACTGTCGTGGGAGTTGTTTGGTGGCACCGCGCGCCCGGTGCTCCCTGCGCTCGCTTAAACCTTCAGAGCCGCTGCCCGGCTGCCGCCCGAATATCTGAGTATCCGATGGTGGTCTCCGAGAGACAAGCCCGAGATCTCCGCCGCATCGGCCATAAACGATTGTCCATCGATAATTGCCGGGTAAACCAGTCCTCCCCCGTAGCCTAGTCTTCCCTCTGTCGCTGTTTCTGAACCCAAAGCCATGTCGGAGTAACATCCAGGAAAGCGCAATAAGGGGTTCATCCCGGAAGTCTTTCGTGCCCCCCCTGGCGCGGCTGTCTCTTTTCGTGAAGACAGAAGACGGTACCTTACGGCCTGCATGACTACCGGGCTTTGAAAAGATCACGGTAAAGGAAAAACCTTTACCCGTGCCGCTGATCACGGAACGTTTTGATCGCCTGTCAAGCGCAAGATGTTCTCCAAGTTGGATTTGAGAGGGGCCTACACTTGGTCCGAATCGCAAGGGCGTGAATGAAGAACGCCTTCCAACACCAGGATGGGGCACTACAGTACCTGGTGATGGCCCTTCGACTCTGTAATATGCACCAGCCGTCTTTCAGGAGCTCGTGAAATGACGTCTTCAGGGACATCCTCCTCTCCTTGCCGTGGTATCTACCTCGATGGACTTACTGGTGTTCCCGCCCTGACCTTTAGACCCAACCGCAGCCCATGTCCCTCAAGTCTAAGACGTCTCCGGGATAACCAACCTGTAGGCCAACTTGGGAAGTGCCACTCTTCCATCAGACTAGCCTCCTCCCTTTCTTTTTCTGGTGGATGTCATCGCTGACCAAGGCTAACGGATGGACCCTGCTAAACTGTCTGCCGTCATTGCAATGGCCCCGCCGCCCCGTTGGGCTCTGCTTATCCAGCGAGTCTTGGGCTTCTGCAATTATTTCGCCCAATTCATGCCCGCACTTCTCTATGCTGGTGGCCCCGATGTGGCTCGCACTCAAGAAATAAGCCAATCCACGCAGTTGGCCTGTCGAGGCCCGAGGAGGCGTTTGTGAAGCCCATATCCGCCTTCGCTACGGCTTCTAATCCTTGCCCGTCCAGGGACACCGCGAAACCCTCTCACTCTGGAATGAAGCCTTCGTCTGTTGGGGGCTGGAGCAGTCCTTACCACAAAAAGGGCCTATCGGAAGAACAGTTGGTCGTGCGGCTTCTTCCTTCCAAGACTTCTCCTTCAAGCCGAGAGAATTCACACGATTGGCGACCGGGAGCTACTGGCCATCAAATTGGCCCTGGAGGAGTGCCGTTATCGTGCTGAGGGTGCCCCCGTTTTCCCCATCCGTATCTACTCGGAACCACAAGAACCTCCAATTATCTGCAGACTGGCTCAGAGACGTAACCCACGCAGGCCAGGTGGTCGCTCTACTTCTCCCGTTCGACTTTCAGATGCTCCCCCTTTCAGGCCAAGACGAGAAGAAGTGAGAGCTCATGCCCACTCCCATGATTCCCGACGTGGTGTGTGAAGAGACCTCTCCTGAACAACATCATCCCCCGCCCCCCAGAACGTCTCATCGCGGCTGCTCCATGGAACCTCCGGAAGTTCCTTCTGGAAGAGACTTATGTGCGTCCTGCTCTCCGCAGACGTATCTTGAAATGGGACATTGCTCCATTGTTGGCTGGCCATCCCGGCGCCCGAAAACCTTACCACCTGATATCCCGGTTCTATGGTGGCCAGAGCTGGAGAAGGAATCAAGGATATCTTCGTTGCGTCTTGCGACTCCTGTGCCCGGAACAAAGACACCACGTCACAAGCCGGCAGTCCTATCTCACCACTTCCGTTCCCACTCAACCTGGACCAACATTTCGATGGACTTTATTAACCGACCTCCCACCGAACTCTGGCAACACCATATCTGGGTGATTACTGATCGGCTTTTTCCAAAATGGCGCACTTCATCCGTTGCCAGGGCTGCCATCCGCCTCCCCCGCCCGGCTAAGCTGAGTTATTCTTCATCCATGTGTTCCGGCTCATGACTCCCTCAGCAAATTGTCTCGTACCGGGGAGTTCAATTTGTCTCAGGTTTTTGGCGAGCTCTGTGCAACCAACCTGTCAAGTGAAGCTCGACTTCTTCTATCCGGCTACCATCCACAGACGAACGCCGAGGATGGGAGGAGGGTCAACCAGTCCTGGTTGCTACCTTCGTCCATTTCGTCTCGAGCACGCCAAGATGATTGGGCCAATTATACTGCCGTGGGCGGAGTTTCTCCTATAACTTCCTTTGAGTCCCGTCGCAGGCCGTCCCCTCTACATCGTGATGCTTGCAACCTTCCCCCCGCCCCCCCTCTCCTCTGGCAACCGTCCTCCGAGGTCCAGCGGACGGACGCACTGGTTCACGACCCTGAAGCCATACTGGTCCCCGACCCGTCAGTCCGCTGCTCCGTGCGTCCGACGCATGAAGTCTCAAGCGGACAAGAGAAAGAATCCCTCCTCCGTTTCCCCCAGGTGAAAAGGTTACTCTCATCTAGATATATGTCCGCTTAAGAGGGCCGTCTCACAACTGGGACCGCACCGTTTCCTGGGACCGCTTGAGGTCATCCAACGCATCAATCCGGTAGCACTAACAAACCTGAGCTCCGGCTCCCTCCCACTGATGAAGAATTTCCAACGCGTTTTCATGTCGTCCTTATTGAAACCTTCTGGTCCTTAAAACCCATTTTTTTCCCAGAAGGCCCCGCTCCTCCTCCGGCTGTGGCTAGTGCGCCCAATGGTCTTCGAGGTCAAGGGAGATCTGTGGGATGAAAAGAACTAGGGGAAAGCGATACGTTCTTGGTGGACTGGAAGGGTTCGGCCCTGAAAGAGAGGTCCTGGGAGCCGGAGGAGTACATCCTGAAACCGCAGTCTCATTCCAGAAGATTTCTCCAATCCAGTAAGAGGGAGGGCCCAAGGGGGGGGGTACTGTCACGACGCCCCTCGCGACCACTGTCCCGGGTTGCAGGCGCGCCCGTGGCTCCTCACCTAGCGGAGCCCCGTCCCATACGTCGGGTTCGGGTCCGCTCGCCTCCCCCGTCCCCCGCAGCAGCACCTTACCCCGGCCACCTCCTGCTCAGCTGCTTCCATGTCCCGCCGCGTAGCCCGCGCCCCTAGAGGCGCGCGCCGCGCCGGCGATTTGAATTAAAGGGGCAGTGCGCCCGGTAATTGGTTTCATAGCCGGGCACTGCTCCCTATTTAGAGTCCGGTCCTTCCCTGCCGGCCCCATCGCCGGATCCTTGGTGTTCATACCCATGGTAAAAGTGTGCCTGACGTTCCCCCAGTATTGGCCTTCCTGTGTACCCCGACCCTCTGCTAACGTCTACCGTCTACGAACCTGGCCGCCTGCCCCACCACCTCTTTGTCTACCGTCCACGAACTCCACCGGACAGACCCGTGCCTGTCCTGAGCCCCTTCTGTCTGTCCTCGACAGACGAGCCAGCCTGCCGTTCCTGTATCCTCATCGCACCCATGGCTGCCACCGCAGGCAACCCCGCCAGTGTAGTATCCTGGTAGGACACCCGCCGCAGCAAACCATCCCGCTTTGCGCGGGCTCTGTGAAAAACCGGTCTCCCACTGTAGATTCCACTCCCTGGTAGGGGCTGACGCCATCGCCTTGCGTGGTTCCAGTGGAATAATCCACCTCCAGAATCGTACAATAAAAAGCTGACGAGCACCGGGGACAGGGGGGCGACACAACCCCAAACATAGGATGTACAATCTTGCTCCTATGTAGCGACACATTAGGGATTGGCTTTTGGGCTCTAATTTTTTCTCTAATATTAACCTGGAGTCCCAACTGACAGCTCCTCTCTCTTTAACTTCTCTGATTCACCTGCCGTATAAAGATCATCCATCGAAGGTCAAGCAGAGCATAGTCTTAAGAGACACATTGGCCACAGGGGGACATGTCCGGAAGATAGTTGGGAGGCTGATTTTTCCGTTGTTGGCAACTCCTTCATTTCGATCAGGAATGGAGAATGTTTTGTTCCAAAAATGGAAAGATAAAGGCATTTCACGTTTAGGGGATATCATTGTACATCAGGAAGGGACACTGATGACCTGGGGTCAGGTGAAGGAGACGTATGGATTGGGACATCAACAGATGCTTCAATATTTGCAAATTAAAAGTTTTTGTAAGGCTACAGTAGCCAATTTGAGTACTATAAGAGAAATGGAAGATTTTCAGGATCTATGTAAAATTGAGGGGTCCAGGAGTCTACTGTCACAGATATATGGTATTATCCATAGGGTTGATACAATGGAGACGGGGCAGACTATGTTTAAAAAGTGGGAAACCAAATTACAGGACGTTGATCTTACTCGGAAGATTTTGAAAGGCTTGGAGGTAGTGAGAAAGGCCACGGCCAATGTGCAGTGGAGGGAGATCCTATTTAGTATGGCCCATCGGGCTATATACGCATTTAATATTCCTTACAGACTGGACTCTGAATATCTGACAGCATGTCCAAAATGTGGTTTGGACAAAGCGGATCTGATTCACTGCCTCTGGTCGTTTCCGGAGATTGAGCGTTTGTGTAGGTCTGTAATAGGAGTGATTAGGGACATTTGGAATATTAAGATCCCAATGACACCCCAGAGTCTCTATTTCATTATATAGTTAGGGAATCTAGTAAGGAGGACTTGAGAGAAATCTTGGTGACGGACAAGGGGCTACATGTTAGCAGCAAAACGCTGCATTTTAAGACACTGGATCAAATCCTCGGTCCTGGAGGTGTCAAAAATGATTGATTGTCTTAGAGACATGTTCTTCATAGAAAAAATGGCAGCAGAAAGAGACAAGGACAGGTGTGTAAAGACCTTTTTGAAAAAATGGAAGCCTTATATTTCCAACACGTTTAATGACAGGGAAATAAAGGAAATGATGGAGCCCTTAAAATACACAGGGTACTATATGCAGGAACAACTTAAAGGTACACTAGGACGACTAGATATCGACATTAGAGGCTAAAGGAGTACCGGTGGGGCTAAGGTTCCAGTTAAGGGAGGGGAGAGGGGATTTGGTTTAAGGGGAGAAAACTACAAAAAACAGAGGCCAATGTTCTGTTTCATATGTTATTCTGCAATAATTGTGGTAATGTTACAATTTATACAAAATGTACCATTGATGTGCGATTTCATTGTCTTGTTATGCTTCTGTGTAATAAAAATGTTTAAAAAAAAAAAAAAAAAAAGCTGTAGCATTTTGAGCAGAGATTTGCAACAAATAAACATGCTTATTTAATTCGCTCACCTGCTTCTTTAATGTCTCCTTCTGCATAAACACCACCTTAGACTGCTCAGCTATCCAATACGCAGCAAAAACAAGGGCCAACTTCGCTTTGCTTTTGGACAATTTTTTCTCACTAATCATCAAATTAACATAACTCTGGGCCTCACACCACGGATCATTAGAATCTTTCATTACTTTGATAATTGCATCAGTATTCTTAACCTTGGCAAGTTTCTTTTTCAAACCTTCCATTGTTCAATTCACAGTCAGACAATACAACAATGACCAACCACAACACTGATCTACCTCATAAGGCACTGCTAGCAACAACTAACAAAACCACAATTACCAACCAAAAATACTGACCAAATGATTCTGGATATATATAATATACACTGCTATTGATATACTTACCAGCCACACCTATTCCCCTCCTACTGGCTCCCAATTATGTAAGAATATTAATTATTATTAACAAAATTAAAAATTCAAGAATATTAATTTTTGAACAATAACAATTTCCCACCTAGATTCTCAGGGGACGGTCGCAAAGAAAGAGATATAAAACAACAAATGTATAAAAAGGATTATATTTTTTTCCAGAATGAAATGGGGTTACAAGGGGTTTAAAAATTACACTAAAATTTTAATATACAACAAAATGGTCACAAGAAAAATAAGGATTAAATCAGTAACAAGGAAAGAATATCAAACCATAGCATATCAACCTAAATAAATCACACCCTGGAAACAACACAATAACAAAAGAGAATAAGAAAAACAATAAAATTTAACCCCAGAAACAAACAACAATACTAAAAATGGAGAGTTATGCAAAAAATATCTACGGAATCTGAACTTTTTCCTCGGGTCTACTACACAAGACCTTCCAATGGACTTCCTTCCTTAGGAGTTTTGGACCTCAGAAGCCTGTCCTCACCAGCCCCCTGCAGCTCCTGTCTCTATCCAGGTCTGGCTATATATACATTTTTTGACTCAAGGTTTGCTTAGACAAACTAATATCTGTCTTGAGATCTGCTGAATCATGTTTGTTTCCCCCAAAAAGTATAATAAAACACCCCGGAGACAGAATACTGACTTTCTGTATCGTAGACAATTTTGTAAATATAACTGTTTGACACTGCCAGTCTATAACTAAATTTGAAAAGGGGCGATCTCTATCTGTCTACATACAAAGAAGTCAAGTTTCAAATGCCCAGTCTGCAAATCTTTTATAGGTTCTAATAGATCCTTCTTTATATGTAGAAAGAAAAAGGCATTTATCTTTATACTTAGTAATTAGGCACACAGTATTTTTCAGTTCAAAAAAATTTTGTCTTGAGCTGGACTCAATCTAACTAGACAATACCTATTTAGAAATGCAGATACTCAGATTATAACAATTTGTGTGCATGCTGGAAGCCTGCTCAAACCCAGCAGCCATTTTGGATAACTTTCCACTTACAATAATATATACAATATAAGTTTAATATACACATATTTCTTAATAAATCACATTTACAGATTATTCACATTTATGCATATCTTACAACAGTATAGGTGGTTACTAGATTGTTGACATGACAGTTTTAGTGATTATACTGCACAGTAGAGGTAAACAACAAAACCCCAAAATGGTTAATATTGTAATTCCAAGGGCTACTAATACATCTGTGATGATTGTTCCCCATCTTCCAAACAACCCTCTCAACCAGATAGAGAATGGGTCACTCATTCCCGCATTCCCAGCTAGTCTTTTCTTTAGAGCTCTATTAATTCTTCTCTCTGGGGCTGTATTATTGGGTATATACCGTGTTTCCCCGAAAATAAGACACCCTCAAATGTAAGACACCCTCAAAAGCAGAGGTTTTGTCGCTTTCCCTAATATAAGGCACCCCCGAAAGTAAGACATAGTAAAGTTTTTGTTTGAAAGCATGCCCGAACAGAACACACACATGCAGTTGTGATTCTTTTTATAACACTGCTGTCGTCCCTTACCTTCACCATCTGTTGCAGAGCAGCTGCATGCAGGAAGCTGCATGAAGACTGCCACCTGTGTCACCGATGTCCCATTCAGCAGCCATGACAGTACGCTCTGCCCCTGCTGTGCGATTCTGCTGTAATGAGCTCCCTCTGGTGGCCGGAAGCTGCAATACCATCCCTGCTGTACAAGTGGTCCAGGAATTGCTGTGGGAGATCGCCGCTGTATAATACAATCCCCAGACAGTGTGTGTGAGCCAAGAATTGTACTGTACTTTACAACCCTTTATATTTTGTATAGTATATACAGTATATAATAAATGTTCATTTTTTTTTGTTCAGCAATAAATGTGAATTCTTCTTTACTGAAAAAAAATAAGACTTCCCCTGAAAATAAGATGTAGCGCATCTTTGGGAAGAATAATTAATATAAGACACTGTCTTATTTTCGGGGAAACACGGTATGTGCAACATATTGTATTTAGCAATTGGCAACCACACCCCTTCTTTCAGATAAAACCTTGTCCAATCCCATTCTGTTTTGGAAAGTCACGGATGAAGTGGTTCCTAGTTGTTCCCTGACCATATCCCTAGTGTAGAGATAAAACGTCTGTTCATTATAGTACAGATGTTTTATCCAAGCAACAATTTTATTAATAGTGACTTGATGGAAAATGGACTCAAACACTGCTGCTCTCTCACTACGGTCTCTAAATTCATCTGGTACTCCTTGTGGCTTTCCAATGGCATCTATGTAACCATGGGGTTCGAGAGACGCCTTAGGTGCCGATCTCTTTTCCTGGAATACACATCCTCTGTAACAATTTTTCCAGTATTGGAGATAGACAGTATATGGAAAGGCACAAGTAATTGTACAGGGGAAAACATTCTCCTCCCCAAACTAAACTGTGTCGTGTTAAATTTTTAAACCACAAAGTAAACCAATATCAGTTCTTGATTTTCGCTGAATATGTAAGAGGATTTGATGAAAAACCTTTTTTTTAAAAGTAAACTCTATATTTAAACAATCCCAAAAAATTTGTGCCTTTCCTGTTTGGGAAAAAAACATGTCGTCTCCTGGATAAGTGATAAAAAACCACTGTAACGATCCCCCCTGCAGGTGCTACTTTTTTGGGCCTTTGCCCCGGGGGGGCTTTTTCTGTTTTTCCCAAATGAATTCCTGCAGGAAAAATAGTTAAATCCCCCCTCGGGCGCACTCTCCGGGTGGAGCTCCTCTGAAATTGGGGGCTCAACTATTTACCCCCAGCCTTTTGGCTTCAGTTGACCCTGAGATTTTCCGGGGGAAACATGCAGGTTTTTTTGCCTGGTGTTCTGCAAAAATTTCCTGCAGGTACTCGGGTTTCACCTAAAATTTTGGGTTGTATTCCCTTTGGGACTTCGGTTGTATTTGGTTGGGCCCCTTGACTTCTGTTTTGTTTTTTGGGGTTCCTCCAGTTCTCAAGGTTTCCCCTCCTGTTTATTTTGTTTTGTTTTTTTTTTTTGGGGTTTTGTGTTTTTTTTAAGTTTGTGTTTTTTCTTTTATAGAAAATTTTTGCACAAACCGGGAGTGGGGGAAATGGGGGGGGGGGAGCATAGCCCCAGGATTTTTAAAAACGGGAAATTTTATTTTTTTTCTTCTTCCTGTTAAACTTTTTTTTTAAAATAAAAAGAAGGAAGTTTGGTTGCAGCCCCCAAAATTATTGGCAATATTGTTTTTGTCCCAGGGTGCAATTTTTGGGGGCCCCCACAGTCCACGGGTAAGTTTTTCCCGGGCTTTTTTGCCCAAATCTTCTCTAAGTCTCAGTATCTGGAGCGGGGGGGACTTTGGGCTTCCCCAAAATAAAAGGGCCCTTTTGGGAAAAATTGAGTTTTTTTGCGTGAAGGGGCCCAATGGATCCAATCCCAAGTTTTTCCTTCCCAAACTTTACGGGAGGGGTGGTCAGGAGTACTTGTAAGGCCCATAAACCGTGGTCCCAGTGTTTCCCCTTACGTGTTTTTTTAGTGCCCACCCATTCCGGGCTCCAACCCTAGAGTGCCGCAGGGAAATTCAGATCCAAAGGGGAAGAAAAATCAAAAAAGGGAAATGTATATTGGGTTTTAAACTTTTTGGGTTAACTTTAAAAGTCAAAGCCAAATAGGGCTAAATCTGGAGTTGTTATGGGAAAAAAAATTTTAATCTAAAAAACTAACCCAAAAAAGCCCCTAAATGGACTGAGCCCCCTTTTTCTTTGGGTGTTTTGGGGATGAGAAACAACCCTAAATGGGGCAACTCGAGCCAGGGTTTTTAAGCTCGTCTTTTCCCCCCTTTTTTGGATTTTTATCTTGGGGGGGTTCCCTTTTAACTCTTTCAAATTTAATCCCCGCTTTTGGGATGGTATGGTATATGGAGGGGCTTGATTTTTATCACTAGGGGCTCATGATTTTTTCATGACTTCCTCCCGGGGGAAGAGGGGTGCCCCCGGTCATGTCAGTGGTTTTTGTACCCCAAATTGCACATTACATCTGAGACAAGCTTCTTTGCAGTGACTTGGGCAGTAGCTTTTGGAACCGTGTATGCTTTGGGCCATCCTGAGAACAAAACAAATACAAAAAACACATAATCCCCTGGGGGGGGATTGTTTTTAAAGTCCATTTGAAAAAGGGAAAAAGGAAATTTTGGGAAAAGGGAAAATACGGTCTTTGGGGGTGTCTTAAAGGGGGCTTAACAGGGGCTTTTCCAAAATCATTCCTTGCACATGCCATGCATCCTTGGGTATAATTGACAGCAGTTGCTGTGAAACCCGGGGGGGGCCCTTCTGTAAGAAAATTTTCCCTTTATTTTTATAAAGGGGAAAAACCCGAGGGGAATTCCCAAAAAAAACCGAACGAGTTTTGGTTTTATATAATTTTTGTATGGGGGTAGGGGTATTTGCAGGCCTCCTCCCCAAAACTTTTTAAATCAAACTTTTTGAGCCGGAAAGGGGTAACGTAAAGGAAATTTTTAAATTTTTTTTGCGCCCTGAACCTCACCGGGGGGGGGGGGGGGGGGGGGGGGGGGGGGGGGGGGGGGCTCCAGGGTGCAGCTGGGAGGTCAGGGGGGGCAGACAAACCCTACAGATGAGGGCTTCTAAAAGACCCGTGTGGACTGGCTCAACCCAAGGATCCTTTTGGGAAGGCCTTGGGTTGAAAAACAGCGCTGAGGACCCACCCCGGGGCCCCTTGGTGCCCAATGGGCAGCGGGGCAAAAGAGTTACCCCACCTTATTTAACAGGTCTTATACACTGTGCGGCCCAAGGAGCTGCCGCAAAGGGTTTTTTTTTTTGGGCCGGGGGCTGGCGGCCTGTGAAGTCCCCCACCGGGCCCGTTGGCCCGGGCTGAAGGGGTGGGGCACTTCCGATGGGGGAAAATAAGGTGAATATTAATGTTGTTATTTTTTTAAAAGGAGGTTTTCCGGGGTGAGGAGACATATAAAAAAACTGCCTGAGAGTGACCCATATCTTAAACTATAAAACCTCCCTTTGGGGGAAAACCCAAAATTATATACCTGCCCGAGAGGGGGGGCCCATATCTGTATACCTGGGAGGAGTGACCCTATTTTTTATTATACCCTGCCAGAAGTGGGCCCTATATCTATAAAATATGCTGCCCGAAAGTGACCCTAAGTCCCGGGATAACCCGCCTGCCGAAGGGGAACCCTTAAAACAAATGCCTTTTCCCCGAGGGGGAAACCCATAAAAATTTTTTCCGCCAGGAAGTGACCCTATATCTAAAAATTCCCCGCCTGTCCCGAAAGTGACCCTTATGTTTTATATACCTGCCTGCCTGAGGGGGAACTCTAAATCAAAAATAACCCCCTGAGGGGGAAAAACCTTTTTATCTAATTCCTGCCTAAACCCGAGGAGACAAATATAAATACCTGCCTGGGTGGGGGGGGCATAAATTTTGTACTTGTTTTAACTAAGGGGGGCATATCCCATATTTCCTGCCTAACTGATGGGGGACCTATTTATTTCCCGCCTAATTGAGGAAAACCTAAAATATACCTGTTAAAATGAGGGGACCTATAAAAATTCTGCCTAACTGAGGGGGAAACCCAGATACTTCCCATTTGGGGGACTTATATACCATAAAATAAGGGGTTGCTTTGGAAAAAGTTAGGAGGGCTAAAAATATTTTTAGTCCCAAATTTTGCGGGGCGAGTAAATTGGGCCCCCGGGGAAAAATTTACCTGAAAGGGGTTGAACCGGGTGGAAAAGGGAAAAAAGGGAAAAAGGGGAAAAACCGGGCCCATCCCGAAAAAAACGTCTCCGGGGAGACTAAATGTAACCCCTTTAGCGCAATCACTAATTTTTTCTGCAAAAGCAAACTACATACAAACTAATATCCCACCACTATTTTTTTAATGTTTGGGGGGTTAAAAAAATACGTTTTCAGGGGGGCCCGTGTAAACTGATAGTCACATGTGTTGGTCATGTTTTTGGGCCCTTGTCCCGGCCCGTTTTATTAAAAACCCTTAAGTAGTAATAGATTTTATCTTGGTTTTAAGGGGTTTTTTTTAGTAACAATTTATTTGTTTGGTATATTTTCTCCAAAATTTAGGTTTGTTTTTGGGGGACTTAAAATTTTTAAGGGTCTTTCAATGGGATAAGGGGGGGGAAAACGATTTTTAAAAAAAAACAAAGTTTTTATCAATTTAATTTTTTTTGTGCAGTGACTGGAAATAGATGGACAGGAAACAAATTTTGGAAAATGCAGAAAATTATTTACAGGGAAAAGAAATTTTTTTCTTGTAAAAAATACCCTTCGCAGTTTACCGGGGGTGGAAAAATGCCTTTTGGAAACCCAGCCCACTGTCAAAAACCCTAACACAGAGGGGCCCCGGGCCCCAAGGGGTGTTTTAAAGGGCCCTTGCAATGCTCCTGGGGGCAAAAAACATGTGGGGAGCAAGGGGTTCAAACTTTTACTTTTCTGGGGGAGAGGTTTACAATGCAAAACTATTTTAAGAAATTCCCATCCAAATACCTTTTCCCTTTCCTATTAAATGTAAAAATAAAAGTTTCCCGGGAGCATTTTTCAAAAAGAAAATTTACTTAAAATTACGCCTTCCCTTTACTCCTCTCCTAACAAGAGGCAAGAGGGGTGGCTGGGGGAATCAAAACGGGTGCAAAAGCTGGTTTTTTAGTTAAAACTGGAATAAAATAAAGCACCCCTGCCGCCCCTTTTTATGTCTGATGGTGGGGTTAAAAGATGACTGTACTTGTGTGAGGATTTCAGATATATCATGGGGGTTTCATAAAAAAAGCTAAAAGGGTAATTCATCCATTCTGCCCGGGCTTGTGGTCTTTTTCAGGGCCCCTGTACATACTTGGTGAGTTCTGTGCACCTTTTGGGCCCAATTTTAAACCTGTAAAAACTGTTTTCCCCCTTTTGAAAAAAAGCAAACAGAACCCGAAACCCTTTTGTAAAAAAAACAGACCAAAAAGCATTTTTCTAAGTAATAATGGGTTTTAAAATTTGTAGCCTGCTTGAGATTTTTGTGGGGTTTTTGGGTAAAAAATTGGGGGGTTTTTTAAAACAACCCCCCATTTACTGCCCACAAAAAAAAAAAATCATCCAGGGAACGATAGGTTGTTTTTTTTACATTTTTCCCGATGGGAAACAATTTTGGTTTTTCTGTTAAACGGGGGGAAAATTTTATTCCCCCTGGACCCCAAACAAAGCAAGAAGGTTTTAAAACCACGCCCGGGGGGGGAGTCTTTAAATAGCCCCCAGTTTTTCACTTGCGGGGGCGGAGGCTACCAGGTCGTTACCCCTGAGGACTTGTTGCGAGGGCGGGCCGGGTGTAAAGGGTGGTACCCAAAAAAGTAATCCAAGGGGGGGAGTCGGGGACAAAAGGGAGGGGGTAGGAAAAGGGGCCCAAAGGTTTTGTGGGATTTAGATGACAAAGGGGCAGGGCAAAGGGGGCAAAAAAGGCCCAAGGGTCCCGGAAACCCTAGCGGCGGACTGGTAAAAAAACCGGGTAATCGGGCGGACTTCCCAAGACCCTTTTTAGACTAGGGGAACGCACACCAACGAACTGGGGAGGAAGGTTTTCGGGGGCTTTTTCCTTATATAGGAACCCGCGGGGCCCGAAATAGACCAAATTTCCGGGACGTGGGGCCCCTTTTAAAACCAACCAGCCGTCGGCGTGGCGACCGGGAAGGGAGGAAGGCCGGGGCAAGGAGCCTGGAGGGTAATTGGAGCCCCGTTTTTTCAGGGGGAGCAGGGTGGCACGGGGAAACCCCAAACCGCCGGGGGCCGGAATTCCCCTTTGGGGGCCCAACGGGGGGGTTTTGGGGGGGCGGGATTTTTTTGCCTTTAGGTTGGAAACTGCTCCCTTACTCCTTCAAACCCAAAAAAACCCCTTCCCCCCATCCCAAACAGGGGAAAAAACCCCCCCTTCCCCCCCACTGTCTTCTGCGCTAGCAAACCTTTCCCTTGGGCCTCAAAGATGGGTTTTCCCCGTTGGCCACAGGAAAAAGGCGGGGGCAAAATCCACGGGGGGGAAGCGATTCACACCAAGGCTTGAGGAGTGAAAAAGGGGAAAGGGGTTGGGATATACAGAGTAAAGGGGGCAAGCGGAGTTTTTTGGACACCGGGTTTTAGTTGGAAGGAACCCCCAAAAAAAGGGGGGAAAAATAAATTTTGGGGCCCAAAATTATAACTAGGCACCCTTTAAGCGAATATATTTAAACGGACCAAACCCCACTCTAAACGCCCCCTCTGTCGTTTTGACTTTCCAGAGTGCTTTTAAAGTCCCCCCCTTGGGCATCCCCGGCGGGGAAAGTGACACGAGGGAAGGGGAGAGGGAGGGGGGGGGCGGGGGTGTAGCCCAAACACAATAAAAAAGGGGGAGGCACCAAAGGGGGCCCCCAAGGTTTGGGAATTTTATGAGAAAATTTCCCCCAGGTGGGGGGAGGTCAACCAAACTATCCTCACCCCGGGCGGATACAACTTCATAGGAGGTACCCAAAACTTGGTTTAACCCCTTACCGCCCATTGGGTTTTTTGGGGGGTGGTATGCAAACAAAAAAGTCTAAACTGAACCCCAAAAAGAGGGACACAGAAACCCCGCCCGGGAATTTTTCGAAAACAAACTTTGGACCCCCCTAAAACTGAGGGCATATGAAAAGGGAGCCCATGTACCGAAAAAAAGTGATGGAAAAAATGCGGCCCCCTTTAGGGGCGGGGGTAAACCTTTGGGGAGAGGAAAAAAAAATGAGCCATTTTTGAGAACCTATTTAGTCCCCAACCTATGACCTCTTGTTACCCGAGGAGGTACGGGAGGTCAGTAACAAAAGTCATGCTATATGGGACCAAGGCTTGTCTGGCAACGAGGAGAGGCAGAAAGCAGGAGGACCCGCGGGTCTGAGGCCGAGGGACTTTGGTTACGGGCACGGAGGTACAGGCAATGCGAAAAAGTCTCCCCGAATCTTGAAGCGGAGGGTTGGGCCACCAATTAATAGGGAGATATCTGCACCAGACTTATGTACGCCAGGACATAGCCTGCTGTTTGAGAAGAGTGTCCCCACTTCTGGATTCGAGAACGCATAGGCAGGGAGGACGTAGGTCCCCCTTACCCAGGAGGTAGATGTTGAAGATCTACGGGGGCCATCGTGAGGAGACGTTCGGAGGATTTATGTGTTCAGAGGCGGTCTCTAAGCCCACAGTGTTACCAAGGATCTAGAAAGGGCATCACCTGAAGTTTTCTCAGATGGCGAAAAGTGAGAAAAAAGTCAAAAGCGGGCGAGAAGAGTGACCACCTGCTTGATCGAGGATTTAGTGTTGAGCAGACCGGAGGATAAAGATGGTTTTTGTGATCGGTGGAAGATCTCGATGGGATGGCAAGACCCACTCCAGCAGTTGCACCATTATTTAGGGCTAACTTTATGGCCAGTAGTTCGCCAGATCACCATAGTAAAAATTCGCTCGGCTGTGGTGAAGGTTTTGAGAAAGAAGCTCAAGTCGCACGTTTCCTGAGGAAGTCTTCATGTAAGAGGGACAGCGCTCTGCACCACTGAGGAGGCGTCCACCTCATGGACGACGGAACGCTTCGGGCCGGGCGAGACAGAAAAGGTTGCTGAAGCAAATGCTGACTGAGACGCTCAAAGTTCTTGAGCTTCTGGAGGCAGGATTTGGGGGGTTTGGCATTTTTCATTCTAAGTGCCTCGCGGGGCCACGAGCGTGGAAGCAAGTACGGGAATGAAACTGTCTGTAATAATTCGCAAACCCCAGAAAACGTTGGATAGCGGCGAAGGCCACTGGTCGAGGCCACTGTAGCGGGAAGACAGCTTAGAGGGATCCATCTGGAGACCTGATCCGAGTCGATGTACCCAAGAAAGGGCAAACGAGGTGCGTTCGTTCAAACAGGCATTTTCTCTCAGTTTGGCCAAATAAAGGTGGGACCGGAGTCGTATTGAGCACCAGGCGGACGTGATGTGTGCTGTGGTGAAATGATATGTATAGATTCGGAGAGATGATTAGATGTCATAGAGTGTAAATGATAACACAGACGTATTTGAGGAGATCGCGGGAAGATCTCATTTGACGATATTTCTAAAATACACAGCCGGAGCATTGCAGAGGCCAAATGCGCATGACAAAAATATTCAAAAAATGGCCATCTCGGGTATAAAGGCCGTCTTACACTCGTCGCCTTCACGGATATACGATTAAAGTTGTATGCTCCAAGTAAGTCCAACTTGGAAAAAAATTGTGGCCTCGTAGGCGATCAAAAAAGCTCTGTGTATTAGGAGGAGGGTGGGTATCGATTTTTACTGTGATTTTGTTAAGTCCCCATTAATCGATACAGGGCTGGAGAGTACCATCTTTTCTTTTCAACAAAGAAGAAACCGGCCCCGCAGGCGAGAGGAAAGACTTGTGTATGAAGCCTTTACGGGAGATTCTCTGGATATATTCCGAATGGCTTTAGTTTCCGGGACAGAGAGCAGGATAGACTCTGCATGGGGAGGAGTGAGTACCAGGTTGCAGGTCAATAGGATAGTTGAGAAGGCCGGGTGCGTGGACGAACTTTCGGCCTGTCTTTCGAAAAGCGGTCGGCTGAATCATGGTAGGAGCTGGGCAGACCCGGCGAAGGCTTCGTAGACTTTACAGAGGAGGGTCGTAGAAGTGGAATCGGAGTGCAGGATGCATCGCGAAGTGGCTCGCGGGGCCCCAACGGATAAACTTCGCCAGTTTTTGTTCCAATCTAAGGTCGGAGCATGGTCTTGACAACGCCAAGTAAGACTGGAGGATTTAGAAAAGAGGAGCGAGCAGAACAAGAAGTTTCAGAGTTCCTTGTGTAGGGCACCTATCTGCAAGGTGAAGGGGCGCAGTGTGCAGAATGTTTATAGCGTCCTTTAGGCATTCGCCACTGAAGGAGGAGGTTGAACATTGGGTTTCTGCACGAAGGGTCACCGGGAGTCGGAAAACTTGGACACAAGAGCTTGGCTGACAAATTTTCCAGCGGAAACGCCGAAATCAAGAAAGGCGGGTGGTTTGAAAGGTGCTGTCGGCGATATTACACAGTGTACGGTAATGGTAGATGGGAGATTTAACACACTGACACTTCGGGATGCTCTCCTGCGGCCCTAGGTGTGGGTTTACCCGGGGATGCAGCCGAACAGTCCGAATGAAAGTTGGCCAGAAAGCAACAGTTGAAGCACAGCTGCATTCTGACGATGCTTTGGCGGAGCGTTCTTCATGGGTCAGGTGGCCTTTCTTGACCTGTATGTTTTGGGCTTTCCTCCGCAGGAACCAAGGGCGGAGGAAGGAGGAGGTCGTTGGAACATGGGTGCCAGACGGGGTAGAGGCGTGTAGGGCGATCTCAGTTGGAGGCGGAGCTCTTGTTGTTCTCGCAAAAAGGAATGTCGATTCGGGTAGCTAACCGAATTTCATGTCGTCCAGAGCAGATGGCAAGTCCCGACAGCGAGCTGTCTTTAATTTCGCCCCGAAAGGCACCTTAGCTGAAAGTCACCACAAAGCCTCAATATTCGTCCAGCTCAGAGGCTTGGGTACGGAACTGCAAGGAGAAGTGACCAGTGGAGTAGCCTGACGGAGATGGAGCAGAGCTGCGGCAGCGAGGTGCGGCCAGGTTCTCGAAGATGGTGCGGAAACCATGGAGGAAGGTTTGTAGAATTGCGTCATCGGTGTGTACCGACACTAGTAGTGCCATTGATATGTTAGCTGAAGAACAACCAAGGTGCCTAGAGCTTTGGCACCGTTAGGAGGGCTAATTATGAAGGCCACCTTAGCCAGCTCGG
Source organism: Phyllomedusa bahiana (assembly GCA_025379985.1). Taxonomy (NCBI): domain Eukaryota; kingdom Metazoa; phylum Chordata; class Amphibia; order Anura; family Hylidae; genus Phyllomedusa; species Phyllomedusa bahiana. The sequence goes on from JAODAL010001384.1 coordinate 107,284, forward strand.
TAGGGAATTGTTTGCCCATCTACTCGTGAGGAGGAGAATTGACTGAAATGAAGCCTCGGCACTTCTTTGGGTCTCTTTTATAGCGGAGGGATGGGCAGTACCGATGCAGAGTATGGTTTCCTCGTGGCAGGAGCAGCTGGTGCAGGCATGGCGGAAACAGCCGCAGGCGGAGGTAGACACGCCGTAAGGTTCTGCATCATGGCCGCGAACTGGTTAATACACTGGCTCTGCTGAGCGACGGTTCTGGCGGAATCCATGGCCAGTTCATAATGTAACGTAACGGGTATGGTGGATTCGCTGGACCACCGCAAGCAATGATGGTTAAGCCACGCCAGGGAGCAGAGTCTAAGTAGCCCCCAGTTTTCACCAGAGCCCGCTGCAAAGCGGGATGGACTTGCTGCGGCGTGAGGCTACCAGGTCGCTACCCCTGACGTGACTTGCTTGTGATGGCGGCCGGGGTAATGCGTGGTACAAAATCGTAATCCAGAGGCGTAGTCGGGGACAGGCAGGAGGTCAGGACAGGCGGCAGAGGTACGTGTTCAGAGACGGGCAGAAGGTCAGGGCGGCGGCAACAGGCAAGGTCAGGAAACGTAGGGGACGTACTGTAACACGGATAATCGGGAAGGGACTTCCAAAGACTCTCTAGACTGGGTAACGCACACCAACGAACTGGCAGAGAGTGCTGGGGGCGTATTTCCTTTATATAGGCCCAGCGGCCGCAATAGACCAATTACCGGACGCTCCCCCTTTTAAAAATCCAGACCAGCTGTCGCGCACGCGCCATAAGCATTGGGTACACGCGAGGCGGCCAGGACAGGCAGGAGCAGCATGCACAGGAGCGTGGACGGGTAAGTGAGGCGGCGTCAGGGAACGGGCAGCAGGGGGATGGTTGCGGGGAGCCGCGCCACCCGCGCCGGACCCCCTGCGGGCAGAGGGGCAGCCGTGGGGGGTGACGGCACCCGCGCTATCCCCCATGACAGGTGCATTGCATGGGGAAACAGTTTCAACAATTACCCATTTTTCCAAGAGTTCATCAATGTCATGAGAGATTGCATCCATTTGCACGATGCTCAGAGGATGTTGTGGTTTTCTAGGCAGAGGCATTCCTTCTTTTAACTCCACCTTAAAGGTAACCTGTCATATAGGTTATGCCCCCCTTGCTGAGGGCAGCACAAGCTAGTGTCAGACCTGCTGTTTTCAGCGCTGTGTCCCTTATTCTGTAAGATTCAACAATTTTAGAGCATTTACCCCTCAAATCTTATTCATGAGTAGGTGTTAGCTCCGCCCACCAAAGGCTAACCCCACCCGCTGACAGTTATTCACATGTTTCTACCTATTCAAAGTAATATGTTTGTCAGTTGAGGTGGGCGTGGCTAGCCTCAGGTGGGCGGGGTTTGAAAAAAACTAACACTCTGAAGGACTCTTTGAATGACTCTGGCTGAAAACTGCAGATTTGAGCATTAAATACACGAAAACTACAGCATCTTACAGAATAAGGGACACAGCGCTGGAAACAACAGGTCTGACACTGGCTTGTTCTGTCCTCAGCCAGGGGGGCAAAAACTATGTGACAAGTTCCCTTTAACTGGTGGGACATTAAATTTTCCCACGTCTGTTGCACCTGCGAACCATAAATCTTGTGGCACGAGTTCAAGAAGACTGTCAGTTTCTTCAGGGATTAAGGTAGAGATAAACATGTTTCAGGGATTATTGTCACAAGCAGCCAGCATACAGATTTCTTCCTCATTCAAGGTCCTTTGCAGTCTCACAGTGCCGTCCTCCATATATTGAATGTGAGTTCTAATTTCTGCAAGTAGGCCTGCTCCTAAACGATTTACAGGGGCCGTATTACTGACTATCAGTATATTCTGTTTTGACTTGAATTCTAGTTGGACTGGTTTAGTCAATGGCATCGACACTGGACAGCCGTCCACACCTACACAAGAAATATTGTCTTTCGAGAGCAGGATAGGGTTAATGTGCTTGCTGTGTACAACTCTAACAGCAGCTCCAGTATCTACCAGGAAAGGGACGGGATTTCTATCTGCTATACTCAGAGGTATCGTTGAGGTAGGGCCAAAGGATTGTATATTTAGTATTCACACAGCTGCCTGTTTCCTATGCACTGTTTGTAGCTGGGGTGGTGATGGTGGTGGCAGCAGCTCTGTGGGTAACTCTCTTGGTTCCGCTGCTTCCAAGGAGCATGGCAGTAGCGTTTTAAATGCCCCAACCTTCCACAATTGTAGCACTCAACAGGAGGATGTCTGTCTTCATGCTAGGAACATGGCAGTAGCGTTTTAAATGCCCCAACCTTCCACAATTGTAGCACTCAACAGGAGGATGTCTGTCTTCATGGTAGGAACATGGCAGTATTGTTTTAAATGTCCCAACCTTCCACAATTGTAGTACTCAACAGGAAGATATCTGTCTTGATGGTAGGAGCAAGGCAGTATCGTTTTAAGTGTCCCAACCTTCCACAATTGTAGCATCAACGGGAAAGGATTCTGCTTATGGTAGGAGCATGGCAGTATCGTTTTAAGTGTCCCAACCTTCCACAATTGTAGCACTCAACACGAGGATGTCTGTCTTGATGATTTTCTCCTGGATGGTAAGCAGCAATCCCCACTTGATAAGAGTATCTCTGTTCATTGGTCGACATGTTAGGACCCTCTGGTCGTGGCCTGACATGTGATTCAGTATCTCACCCTCTATAATTGTTGCAAATAGTGATATGTAATATCCTTTAAAAGATAGTTTCTTTTGGTTGTGTGTAAGAGGTGGCTCAATGTCGGTCTTTGAACATGTAAAAGCTGTTAATAAAGGATTTGGGCAGTTTTAATATAGAGCAGCAATAACGGCCCCACCGCTCCTTGAAACTCTCTCCAGTTTACTTATTTGTACAGTAATGTGTAAAGAATATTTTATATTATAAATATTGGTTTATTTTTCCTGTTTCAGCTTATTTTTTCTAGATTACAGACAACATTCAGTATTATTCACTGCTTTAGGAAAACCACTAATCAAAAAAATTTACGCAGGGGACATCATCCATATGTGCTTTTACTGTCATTTACATTTTTGCCTGAAATTCACTACTTTTATTAAAATAGTAATTTGAAAAATTTTATAAATATTAGGGTGATTTGCGCAATTTTGAAATGTGGGTTTAGGGCAATTTTAGGACCCACAATTTTGTCAAAATTTGTAAAAAAAAAAATGCGTCTTTGAATTGCATCATTAGAGGAAGTGGTTAATTGGGGGGGCAGGGGGCTTTTTTAATGGTTGTAAGCTGTCGTGAATCGGCAGGTTTTGGGCCCAAGTTTTTTTTTTGCACTGACAAATTGAAACCCAAAAATTTTCCAGTGCCCCCGCACAGCCATCAAAAGTACTTTGGTGGGGAAAAGGGGCCGGGCCGATATATTATAAAAGGTTTGTTTTAAACTGTAATAAGAATTGTATGTACGTTTTATTGTTTGTTTTTCAGCCGTGCTTATTGTCGTATAAAATCCCTTTAGCCCGCAGACCTTCACCCCCTTTTAAAAGGGAATTTGTAGCACGGGGCTGTAAAACATCACACAAGTCTCTTTAGACAACATATTACCCATTTGTTTATAACAGGGGTTTTACATTTTATGCCCAATTCTGTTATGAAGTGTACTAATATTTGATAAAGGCCAAACCCCCAGTGGCTCTGCCCATTCCCGTCATAAACACGGGTCCCCAAATGGACAGAGGTCATTGATTTCAACACGGGGCAAGCCCGGAATGCCATCTAGTGGAGACAGTGAGCAACACCCTCTTAAAGCATAAAGGGTCTCCCCACCTTTTTAAAATTCCGCAAGAAAAAGTGCAGCAAAATTATGGGGAGGGGGGAAAAAACCCGAAAATTTGAAGGGGGCCTATAAGACCATTGCCAATCTCTTTTCTTTGTCAAGGGGGTAAATTTTGGGGATTGACTGTGTTCCATCTTCTTTTCATTTTTCCCCCCGGGATTTGAAACCCAAAGCATTTAAAGAAAGGGGATTTTCTAACTTTTTTTTTTTATTTTAAAATTTTTTTGCTACGTGTCACATTCATTGTTATTGTATTTTTTCTAGTAAGCACTGTAAATTTTCTTATATTAAAATATTACAAAATTAATACTCATTCTTGTTGCTCAAAAAACATAACTTTGAAGAGGGGTTTTTAATCCTGTAGCTGCTGGGAAACATGAGGTAACCCGGTAAGCATTTTTAAGTGTTTTTAAGTACATTTTTTGGGCGATCAGAGTCCTTCCCCTCTGATTTCCTTTTCTTTTTGATTATTGAGAAAGGTGGTGGCAGTGGATATATTTTTAGGGTGCTGGAACTGTCTTGGGGTGTGATTTATGCTTGAATTTTCCCCTTGATGAGAGGGGGCGCAAGTGGGAAAAAAATCAATCCATTACGGGCCCCCAGTCAGTGCTGTTTTAGTGGGCTGACACTTTGGTTCTGGGAAAAAGCAAGAATCCTGACAAGGCAACAGTATCACGTGATCAGCAAAGGGAAGAGTCTGTTTGGTCAATGGAAGAGTCTCAAGAAGAAGAATGCTCAACGGAGAACCAAAACCCAATAATCCAAGGAGAAGGAAGTCATTAATAAACTTGAAGATTTGTTTGATGCGTCATGCTGATGTATGAAACTTATAAACTTCAGAAGAGCATGATTTTCTTGCTGTTCCCGGGCCATGCCGCAGTTTCCCCCTTTTGGACTGTGGCTTGCGTTTCACTAGTTTCCTGTGCTTTTTCCAGTCCCTGCCATGTCCTTTGTTTGTTGTGTACTTGCCTGCTCTTGCTTCCTGTCTATGTCTGCACATACTCCCTATGGAGTGCGCACGTGTGCTGGTCTGGATATAAAGGGACAGTGTCCCAATTTCCTATGACCTCCTGGCATAAAAGGAACTTCCTGCCTCTGTCCTTGGTCAGCTCATGATTGTCCACCTAAGCGCCTGGCCACTGTTTCCTGGTGTTACCTGTTGTTATGTCTGCTTGTTCCTGATGTCTTGCCCATTTGTCTATTCCCGGGTTATTGGATTGTGCCGCTATCTGCCACCCTGATACCTGTTTATTCTGCTGTATCCTGCTGTCTTGACTGTCCATTGCATGCCTGGGACCAGCTTCCAGTCTTCAGTAAACCCCGCTGTGTCCAGGTTGCTGTTCCTGTACCTCTGTTCTGCTGTTACACTTGATTGATGCCTGCCTAGACTTCGTCAACTGCACATTTTGGCTGCCACTGCGAGAAGACTCATCAGGGGTAGCAACTTGAGAGCCCTGATGTATTTCTCTTACATGAAGATATTACTGCCAGGAGTGCGGGGAGTTGGGGAAAACATGACAAAGGTAAATGGTACTGAGAATTTCTGGATCCCAGTTCCATGGTACAATTCATATTCCCCAATGGCCGCCTTCATGATTGAAATCTGTGTGCTGTATGAGTGTCCACCAGAAGAGACACGAGAGGAGTGGGGGAGAAACGGGGATCACTTACATCTGTGTGACTCCAGATTATTATGGTAAATCGGATTGTGGCTCCTGAGGCGATGTGCGATAGAATAGAGGAAAGGGCTGAGGGTAAAGACCAAAGAAGACCCAAGACTAAATTGATAAAAATGGCTAAAGTCTGACCCTAAGGAAATCTGTAGAGACGAGCAAATTGCAGAGTAGGTGATTGCTCACCAGACCTTCTAACATTAAGAATCCCGGCCCCTGAGGATGCTGGGATATATATATTGGGGATGTATTCATCAACTGGAAATTCTAAACTGGAAGGCTTTCAGCTTAGAGAAGTAGGAGAGGGAACAGAGCCTAATTATAAGGCCGTGTTCACACGGCTTATTCCCGACGGATTTGTGAGCCGTATTGAGCTCACAAATCCGCCGTGAATAAGGGGCGGGACGGGGGCGGGGCAGGAGCGCGGCGGGGGCGCCGCTCCCCGGCCCCATAGACTTGCATTCTCCACGGCGCGTATTGCGCCTGAATAATGTGCATGTCACTTTCTCCCCGCCCGGCGGATTCGCCGAGCGGGGAGGAGTGACGGAATCCACTGTTCTCTATGAGAGCAGTGGATTACCGTAATGACTCCGACAGATTGGCGCCGTACTGCAGGGCAAATCCGGCGCGGAGTACGGCGCTAATCCGCGGACAAAGAAGAGGTGTGAACGAGGCCTAAGACTCGAGATTTCAATCACTCTGCAAAATCTTCCCCTTGTAACCTAAACCCGGGACGATAAAAATGGGGTAGTTTGCGGGCCTATAAAGATGAGAATAACAAATGGTTAAAATGGGTGAAATTTACAGCACAGACACCAAATTATCGTTTAATTTGTGCCGGGCGAACCTCACCTAGGACAAACCCTTTCCCCCTTAAAAAAAGGAAGATACAAACTGCACTCTCTGTTCCTTTATATGTTTCAGATGCAGGGGTTAAATAATTGTGTGTGTATTCAACTAAGATTTTACCCCCCCTCAAAAAAACCCCCATTCTACCCCCCCATATCCTTTTCCCGGAGACGTGTTTTTCCAATCACAAATTTGGGAATTTTTCCATGAGGGTATTATAAACATACGGTCACTTTAACAAGCAGCTAAAGTCCTTATTCTCTCTTTCTCTTGCATGTTCAGGTCCCATCGAGGATTTAAAATCTGGTGAATTTGGCGCGGTAAAACAAAACAAGATTGGGTTTAATGAAGAGTAGAATTTTTAACCCCCTTTTAAATTAATTATTCCCTTTCCCTTCTTACTTTCTCTCTCCAATAGTGGAAAAATTGTTAGGGAGAATGTGTATTCCCAGAAAAGAGATTGGCACCTAAAACGTCCCTCGACCCCCATGGTTACATACATGCCACTGGAGGGCCACAAGGAGTCCCAGATAAGTTTAGAGACCGTAGTGAGAGAGCAGCAGGGTTTGACTCTATTTTCTCTCAAGTGACTATTAAAAAAATTGTTGCCTTGATAAACTTGCTGTACTATAATATAACTACATAACTACACTAGGGATAAGGTCAGGGGAACAAATCGGACCCACTTCATCCGTGACTTTCCAAAACAGAATGGCATTGGACAAGGTTTTAGTTGAAAAAGGGGATGGGGGTGTAGTTCTAAGAGATATTAATTGACCAACCGGAATCCATATTGACAGTATCTCTTTAAGAATAATAGATCTTAATAGCTAGTTTTTAAGCTGTAAATTTCCTAACTCCTGGTAACGTTGAGGTAGAGACCACATAACCCTGTTATGAATGTTGCTCAGTTTGTTTTGAGAATGCTGCACCGTGTAGACATAGCTTTGTTACTGATATAACGCTACCCAGGGAGAAATCATGGGAACACAGGTGTTCATGGCTAATGACCGGGAGTGCTCAACATCCGGTGATGGATTTTTCCAGTGCCAGGTTAACCCCTGAAGGACTGACCATTTGGAGGGGGGAGGCCTGATCCTGGAAAAGTACTGACCTGTTAGCCTGCGTAACACTTGGTTACGCAGGCATTTGTTTCAAATAAGATATAAGCTGAGGTTTGCTGCAAAGTTAGAAGTATCTGGACCTGTGGGCTATAGAGGGACGCCTCACCGCCGCAGTGTAGTATCCCAGGGATTTCTATCTTCGCTGGCCAGCTTCTGCCAGCTGATGTTATGGATAGATGAAGTGTCATCCCTGGTGAAGTTTTGACCTGTGCAAGGAGGACACCCATGCAAGGTGTCGATCTCAGGATGTGTATAAGATTCCTGATGAACCTTTGACCCGTATATAGGGGTCATGAAAGTATGTGTAATATTATGCGTGCTTTGCCTTTGTAATCAATATTATGCGTGTCTTACCTTTGTAATCTATATTATGCAAACATACACTCACCGGCCACTTTATTAGGTACACCATGCTAGTAATGGGTTGGACCCCCTTTTGCCTTCAGAACTGCCTCAATTCTTCGTGGCATAGATTCCACAAGGTGTTGCAACGATGCTCAATTGGTACCAAGGGGCCCAAAGAGTGCCAAGAAAATATTCCCCACACCATGACACCACCACCACCAGCCTGAACCGTTGATACAAGGCAGGATGGATCCATGCTTTCATGTTGACGCCAACTTCTGACCCTACCATCCGAATGTCGCAGCAGAAATCGAGACTCATCAGACCAGGCAACGTTTTTCCAATCTTCTACTGTCCAATTTCGATGAGCTTGGGCAAATTGGAGCCTCAGTTTCCTGTTCTTAGCTGAAAGGAGTGGCACCCGGTGTGGTCTTCTGCTGCTGTAGCCCATCTGCCTCAAAGTTCGCCGTACTGTGCGTTCAGAGATGCTCTTCTGCCTACCTTGGTTGTAACGGGTGGCTATTTGAGTCACTGTTGCCTTTCTATCAGCTCGAACCAGTCTGCCCATTCTCCTTTGACCTCTGGCATCAACAAGGCATTTCCGCTCACTGGATGTTTTTTCTTTTTCGGACCATTCTCTGTAAACCCTAGAGATGGTTGTGCGTGAAAATCCCAGGAGATCAGCAGTTTCTGAAATACTCAGACCAGCCCTTCTGGCACCAACAACCATGCCACGTTCAAAGGAATCACCTTTCTTCCCCATACTGATGCTCGGTTTGAACTGCAGGAGATTGTCTTGACCATGTCTACATGCCTAATGCACTGAGTTGCCGCCATGTGATTGGCTGATTAGAAATTAAGTGTTAACGAGCAGTTGGACAGGTGTACCTAATAAAGTGGCCGGTGAGTGTATATGCAATATCCCACTATCTTCTTTTAGTCTTATGTAATCACTGAATTCTTAATATAGTAAAGTAAATAAAGCATTTGAGGTTGCCTTCTTTAAAGCCGTATCTGACCCCCACAAATAGTTGGCAAAACAGAGGGGGAAGGTTACCAAATGATTAATACAATATGTTGCACATATGTAGCCAAAAATATCGCCCCATAGGGAAACATTAATAGCGTGCTGAAGAAAATAAAAGAAAAATTATAGAAAAATTCACTGAGATATTTATCTTAGGGCTAAAACATAACTTTGAATATGTTACCTCAAAAAACGAAATCCAAATACTTCAAAATACAACACACCAGTAATAATTTCAGTCTAAATACATATATAGGAACATGTGTGTTAATCCAAAATATGTGTACTCCCCTATCCTTCATTGATGATACAGTGAAACAGTGATGATACAGTAAATACAAAGTCCTGGGATAAGGTATGCTTTTATTTATTGTATATCGATGCACCCATAGCCCAAGGCAGTTCAATCCAGAAAGCCGGGACCAAAGAATAACGATATATATGAAGTTAAAGGTGTATTAGCTTCAGTGGGCAAATAAACAATTAGGTGAATGTACTCTAATTCAACACTGCCTAACTAGCAGGGTAATTGCCCCGAAAGGGGCGTCCCCACCCTATGTGGTCACATATTTGGATTTTGACCATTGTCTTTCATTATAGCTCCCCTGAGGAAGTGTTGTCATCATGCAGGGAAACATGTCAGGTATTCACTACTATGTTTCTGCAAGTGACTCTTCCTATTTTTGGGCACTTTTTTCAGTCTGACAGGACTTTTTCCAGGTCTGTATTTTTTTTCCTCTCGGCCCTATTGAAACATTTCAGGGTCTAATAGGGATTGCCTCTGTAGGGTGGGGCCGCCCCTTTCGGGGCAATTATCCCGCTAGTTAGGCAGTGTTGAATTAGGGTATATTTACCTAATTATTTTTATGCCGACTGAAGCTAATACACCTATATCCTCATATATAGTGTTATTCTTTGGTCCCGGCTTTCTGGATTGGACTTCCTTGGGTTATGGGTGCATCGATATACAATAAAGAAAATCAACCCTTACCCAGGACTTTGTATTTACACACTGTATCATCAATGAAGAATACGGGAGAATACACATATTTTGGATTAACACACATGTTCCTATATATGTATTTAGACTGAAATTATTACTGGTGTGTTGTATTTTTATGTACTTGGATTTTGTTTTTTATTGCGTTAACACATTCAAAGTTACATTTTAGCCTAATTTCTCTGAAGAAAATGACATCTCTTATTTACGAACCCGCTGAGAATGCCAGAATAAATAACCCATTGTTGATAGGATTGTTTGGAAGATGGGGGACAATCATCGCCAATGTACTTGCAGCCCTTGAGGTTACAATATTAGCCATTTGGGGGTTTTGTTGTTTACCTCTACTGCCCAGTATAAGGGTATGTTCACACAACGTACTACAGCGTCTACAGTACACGCTGCAGTATACCGTGTGTTTTGGGAGCTTGCGCCAAGACGCGTGGGGGGCTTAGGTAGCCCCATAGACATACATTGATCAGGGCGCGTATTTGCCACGAATAAATGACGTCTCTTATATCCCCGCGCGTACAATACGATTGTATTATACGCGCGGGGGGACGAGGCATAAACCATAGTTCTCTATGAAAGCTATGGATTAGCGTAATTATGGGGCATATTTAACCACATATTACGCGCAGTACGCCAAGAAATGCACCCCAAAGTAAGCCGTGTGGACATACCCTAAACATGAAATCTGTCAATAAACTAGTAGCCACGAATGCTATGTACGTGGCTCCTCTATATTCTCTAGAAGAAAATTATAACACTTTGGAGGCCACAACTTAAAAATCAATGATTTTTGAGAGAGGCATGGGGGGAAGAGACGGTGATGCCGCAGAATGTTCCAGTCATAACACGACATGGCTGAATAAAAACTAAGGACCTTGGTGGTAAGGTTGCAGCGACCCCCCATCCATCCATCCATAGGAAAGCACCTTTTGCAGTCTCTTAGAAATTAGAACAAAAAAAGGGGTAGTTGTCAGAGAAAATAAAGGGTTGAAGGGGTTTTGCCACGATCTAATGTTGACGTAGGTCCTCCAATATGGGTATTTAATCACTTTTCTAACTATATTTGATTGTGGGAGGGTTAATTCTAATATGTGTACATGTGTGCATCAATAAGCTAAAGTTTGTTTATAAGAAAATACCAAGCTTTCCTCCTTATAAGACCATACAGATATCCATATATCCTAGCTTGAGGACGATGGACTGTGCAGTATTGAGGCAGTCAAGATAACAGCGATCCAATAACATCCTGTTCAACAGCATTGAGTTTCGACTACATGTCATAAGAAGCATTGGCTGATACAACAGAAAACTACATCTGCCCGGCTTAAACTACTTTGAACAATAAAGAACTTTATGCTCAACCCTCCCTATGACTTGTCCCAACTGCACCACTGCGCCACACCCCTTTTTCTACTCGCATAGATATGTGTGCCGTGTGAATAAAGTAGGTAGTGCATGAGATGTTGAACAGAACAACATGTCTGACACTGCTCTGTCTTTCATTTGGACCCAGGCCCGTGCATAAGACCAGATTGATTTGGCAGTACCGCAGGTGGGAAACAGGACATGACCCCTTTGTCGCTTTACGGACTCGGCGGATAGTTTGGGCACCCCCAGATGGGACGTGGTCTAAGAGCAGATCAAGGACCCCTGCAGGACCCGACGATGGACGGGACCGCGAGTGAAAAACCCATGAGGCTCTCCATTTTCAAATCGAGGCACTGTGTCCTCACGAGGTCACCAGTAAGTTGCGCTTACATTTATGTAGTTGACTGCCGTGGCCTTTGATGTTGTTCGTGTTAGGTAGTCCGCTGTGCCCAGTTCTGATCTGCGGGTGGTCATAATAAAGTGACTGTCCTAGTAAAGGATTCTGTATATGTCCATGCCGCCGAACTGATCGACTGCAGTGAGTGGGTTGGACTTAAACACTGGAGTCATCTTTGAAGTCATGAGCCTGTTCCCCGGTTGTGGTTTGTGTTATCAATTGCCTAACTATAAGCCCGACGCAGTCTTGAGAGATAGCTGGGGACTCTTTTCCTCTTTGTTACTAGATCACGGAACAGGTCAGGTCGTGATTAGGAGCCTGCGCGGTTCGGTGATTAGAGTTGAAGCTCTGAATTAGGGGAACTTCTGGGAAATTGGTTGCATTACCGGGAGGGTACAGTCCTCATAGTAGTGTAATAGATACGGTGACAGCGAGTGAAAGAGGACTATGTTTTGTGGTGTTCGGTTTAGGGACTTTTATTATTTCTGATAGTGTTCACGCGCTGAGAGGCTGTGACCCGGGCGGGCATACAAGTGGGTGGCCACACTTTGTGTAGTATTTACAGGAAATAGAGGAAAGAGGATAGATATCATCATGTTTAACATGTTAAAACGAGAACATAAGTTACCAATAGGCACCGCGAGGACTGCCAAGGAAATAGTTGTCGGAAAGCTCTGGAAAGAAGGAAAGAATATGTAAATCATGTAGGAATGTACAAACTTTGTGGGATTGTTCTAGAGCGGGACGGAAAGGGAATGGCTCCAACGTCCAACGTGGCAGGAAATTATAGAAGGGAGTACCGAGGGCAACAAGTTGTGTTGATAAAGGTTGGTTAGTTAGATAGGATATGGCTCAGGCCCATTTGAGAGTTGCAGAGGGATCCGAGAAAAGAAGTTATGTTGAAGTTGAGGGTACTGGAGGTTTGAGAGGTGAAAAGTTGGTACGGGTACATGAAAAGTCACGATGAGAATTGTGATTCTAGATGGCCGACCGTTCCATGCGCCAACCGCCTTTATAATGGGCACCGTAATGGTACGGAAGGGTGGGACCTGTGATGTATGTGTGTGAACAAAATCCGGACTGGGTGTGGAAACTCTGTAGAGTCTGTGGCGCTGCCCGAAAACGCCCCAGAAGGCGACGCCTGGAACCACCTCCCTGTCCCTGGCCCCTATATCCTTTAGTCACCTCCTAGGGGGCAGTACTATAGGGTCCCACCGGCCCCCCCGCAGAGAGTGATCAGGGCACGGCCTCTTCGTCCGTGCCCCGCCCAGGAGACTGGACCGCCCCCACCCCCGGCCGCAGTGTCGTCCTGGATCAGGAGAGGAGAGAAGCCTCCTCCTGGGCCAATTTCATTCAGCCTGGGGGAAGGACCGAAGTGTCGCCCCGAGATCTCACCCCATAGGTTGCACGGGGATGAAATCATCCGCTCAGGGGGAGTTCAGGGCTGCCAGCCGTGGTCGCCCATAAACTCTTCGGACAGGCGGGCATGGGAGACAGTGGTAGTGGTGGTCCCCTCAAATCAAGGTATCCACTCAACCGTAGCTTGAGGCGGACTAAGTGATACGCCTGTCCCCCAACAAGAAGACAGATATGATAATGGGGAAGACATCTGGGAACCCCACGTGTCCAGAATGTCAGTCGTGCGCCCCCCCAAAGGTGACAAGGTTCATGTTCTACTCGCGGGTCATGGAGACAATCCTCACCCACTAAAGTTAGGAACGAAAGTGAGTCCAGCAAACACCGGCATTATAATTAACCAACGCTGGAGGATTGGCTCTTGCGAGCTCTTTAGGATGGGGGCAGCCGTTCCTAAGTGGAATGTGCACCCTGATTCATAGTGAAACAGGGAACCTTAGAACTCGGGCTCCGACATTGGGTAGTGGTGACCGGGAGTAGGGATGTTGCCATGTGAGAGTCCTAATACACACCGTAGGCCCCGTTTATATGACAGCAAGAACCCAGATGACAGAATGTAGAGAAGAGATACTTCGATCAGCCCATTCTGGAAGCCCTTAGTCGCCTCCAGCAGGGTCACCCAGAGACGAGCATGCCTAAAGTGTCCATCTCACTACTCTTTGGTTTCAGTCCGGTATTTTGGATACGCCCATTCTAGAATGTGTACAACTGCATTTAATGACTATTATGCAATATATTACTGAAGGCCGCATGATGTTGATTTTGAAGGGATAAGATTGGTGTCGACACCCCAGGCACCACAGGATTGTTTGGTCCCAACAAGGTAGCGCACAGTGGGAGATGTGCCCAGCGGGAAGACACTACATGCCGACTTCTCCATCCTGTCAGGCACCTGAACAGCCAGCCTCAGTCCTGGAAGGACCCAAAGATATCAGCCGCCACCTGTACCGGTGATGCCAGAGAGGGCGATCGCGAAATATGTGCCCCTTCACCCCGGTACAGTAGACTCTTTGGTAGAAACAAAATTACTGACTCCCATGAAGTGTTTCCCATGCAAAAATTTTTTTGTTAGAAAAGCTGACACAGACTATCAGGCAGATATATGGAGCCAACTGGAAGATCAAGATCTCTTGTAGTTGATGGGTCAAAGCAATTGATGAAAATAACTCCACTTGCCATCCAGAAATATCTGGATACAGACGGGAATAAGACTCATATGCTCCATATCGAGTCTGTGTCCCCTGAGTATTGGCGAAGTGTCTTAAAGTGTGGGCCCAGAACTGCCTGCGTGATCAGAGCTTTATCAACTTTGCAGGATGATCCAAACATAAGCAGGGGATGGGATAGACACATTTGCTGCTCCTTGTATGCGCAGCAGTCACGAGACCTAGGATTTTCCCTTCAACCAAAATAAAGATACAATGCTCCTTGTTGGTCAGAGTATGATTGATGCCTGGAAAAGTCCTTGAAGTCAGATTTATGTGTTGGTTCCAGACCAGAAGTTGTACGAGCTCAGAGTACATGAGGGTAGCTCTTTCTGTGGTAAGAGGTGTTTCCAGAAGAAGTAATTGCAAAAAGACAGGAAAGATGTATAAGAATGACTAAAAAGGGTGTGAAGCCGGTGATGATTGAGTGTTGACGCAGCCGGTACCACCAGCTCGTACCATAGAGGCCCCCACGGAACCCCAGGGCCAGAGAACCTCAGTTTGCTGAGCGGCTGAAATCTCAGACCGGCATTTTAAACGTGATGATTTGCAGGGTCCGCATCCCCCAAACTCCTCCGGATATCGAAATGTACAATCGGATGGTCGAGTACCGCAACAGCTGGAGGGCACCCCTAGTGAAGGTTAGGCCAAGCCCAAGTCCCACGTTCTTTTCTGTAGGGTGATAAAACCCAGCGTGTGGGGGTTATCTCTTTCCTGTCGCTGGGACAAGCTGTTCAGATTTTTGGTGGACACTGGTGCGGCCACATCTGTGGTTCTAGCAAAGTCTCTACTCCTGGGGTCCAGTCCGGATCAGACCTCTGGACATACTAGACGCTGATTTTTTTTTAGGGGTAGAGGGTCGCATTCATAAGTCGCCTCTCACCGTGCAAATTAATGCTGGGTCCTTCTGATTTGATGATCCGTTTCCTAGTATCAGGACAGGTGGCCCTGGTGAATCGACTTGGAGCGGACTTCTGCAGCTCTGAGTGGGCACAAATACAGTATACTCAGAAGGCATGGAATTGACCTGTATTGACTGGGCATCTGAAGAGGGGGTTAGCGTACCGCTGTGGCCTTAAGGCACTTACCCTGCGTTATGATGTCCCCCCGAATGGAGCATGTCCAAGATTCCACCTACCATTTCTAGACTTCAGGCTTACCACGAGGACTTTATGGTCTCAGGTCCTGACGATGTTGGACTACTGCTCACTGGTAGTGTACCTTGCCGTGTAGTAGTGTCTCAAGGAAAGGAGGCCGCGCTTATCCCGGTTTACACAATACCCCTTGAGAGTCTGGACAGGATGGAAGGCCCTGTGAAGACTCAGATCCAGACCTTATAACGCTGGTGGTCCTAATCCTGTAATCACCATGTTACATGCCTCTATTTCCTGTCATGAAGGAAGAGAAAGAAGGGTGCGCCAAAAGTACAGGCTAGTGCAAGACTTTGGAGCAGTCAATGCATGCACCAAATTAGAAACTCCAGTGGTCCCCAACTCGAAAACAACCTTGTTGTCATGATGCCTCCTGTGCTTCATGCTTCCAGTTGTGGTGGATCTTGCCAATGGTTCATTCAGCGTCCCTCTTATGAAGACAGCCAATACCTGTTTGCTTCAGACCTTCGCCAAGGCTCCCAGATCACCAGGACCAGAACACCCCAAGGAGCCCAGAACAGTCCTAATCAATTCGCATCTCAAGTAGTGCAGGGTTTCCTTAACAACCATGTGATAGAAGCGGCCACACTCGGTTGTTACGCTTCTTCAGTATGTGGATGATTGACTCCTGGGAGAACCCCTGTGGTATGAGGAAGCTGATCCATTTCCCTACTCCAACATCTCCAGAAACTCATTGCAAGGTAGTCTAAAGATAAACTACAGTGGTGTAAGCAAAGAGAGTTATTCTTGCCTAGGTCATATGCATTGCCCAAGACTAGACTATCTGCCATAAACCAACCTAGTAGTACCGGAGAACCTCGGCAACTGCAGTCATTTTTAGGTACTGGATTCACTACTGTAGGAAAGTGGATAATATGAGATAGACATCAAGGAATATGACAACTGAGTAGTCGAGATGATGTGGCTCTTTGAAAAACGGAGGCCCAAGAGATTCGAGAAGCCGCCGCCAACCCATCATTTGCGAAACAACAGAAAGCATGCTTTGCGGCGTCTACAGGCAGTTGTCTCAGAAAGCTCCAGCTCTTGGCCTTCCGTGTACAACCAACTCTTTGCTATATTTGTTTTCGGAGTCAGAGTTGGCGGACGTGCCTCTGGAAGGTCCTCATCAAGACCATGCTCGGGAAACAACGCCCTTGGGTATACTATTCGCAGTCTGGATCGGTTGCTCCGTGAAGGCGGCCCAACTGTTGAGATGGCTGTGTACATGCCGCACAGATTTCGAATATGGATAAGTACCGATAGACACCTCAGTCTGGGACATGATGTAATTATTGAGCCCCCCCAAGTACCTTGCTGCTGTCCTACAGCAGACCGTTACCGAAGCATATGATCATCAGGCGCAATCTACGCAGTTACAGTACTCTTTACTGCTGCCTACTCCAATGAGCGCGTACTTTCAGATCGGGCCAGTATGTTGAATCCGCCACTCTTCTTCGCACGAGCAGGGGGGAAATGGATGATGTGAGAGTACTGACATGGAAGAAAGATTCATAGACCATAATTGCCTTGAACTATACTGGCAGAAGAACCATCACATCGACGCAGGCTACCGTGGGTGACTGGAAAGAATAATTCGCCAACGCGGATCTTCCAACCGATGGACAGAGTGTTCACTCTAAGATCATAGCTACCCGAAGTGGGACATAACAGACAGATTAGCAATAACCACAGAGAAGAGATTATCCTTGATGGCAGAAGCGACTGCGTCCCGCCGCATTTTCAGCTCAAGTGCAGAATACAGAAGCTCTGGAATGAGGCCTGCAGAAATCGGTGGAGGGCAGACTGGCAAATATATTGGGATCTGATCCCAGATTATTGCCTACCGGACATTGCCCGATTTTGGACTAATCTGGAAGAATAGAGGATTCATGCACAGCCGCCAGGAATACCCTGTGAAGCATGCAGTGCAAATCAAGTCCCCTGTGTCAGCCATGAAATGCCAACCAAGGTAGCAATCCTGGAAAGTCACAAGGTCATGGTAAAGTTGAAAAAAGCAGGGTAGCCAGTATGGGGAACCATACTGCAGAATCAAGCAGCCAAGACAGCGGCCTAGGCGCCGTGTCATCAAGTGGATTGGATAATCAGGAAAAGGGGAGTTTTTTGCGTCTCGTATTATGGCGATCACCAGAGCTCAGAAGAGGAGGGTTTATCATAGGATAGGACACTGACCAACCGGCTGGAAGAGGAAACCCAGGAATGGCACCACGCGAGAGCCGGTTGGTTTGAAGAACAACCTAACTGGCCCGCTGGATCAAGAGAAACAACAATGGAAAAAGGGAAGGAGGCTTACTGTGAGGGAAGTGGAGTATGAAAGTACAATGACTTGTTTGCCTCCCTAGGCGAATGTACCCTGCTATTGCGGCATGGGCCCATGGGCCACTCACCAGAGGAAAGCACAAGAACCAAGACTGGCTATGTGCAGAAGCGGTACTATGCCAGGTATCAGCTCCATGATTGCAGCCTACAATAAGCTGTTCGGTCTGTGCCACCTGCAACAATCTCCTAACAGCTCTGTTCCCATGCAGCACTGGCGAAGCCAGAATATCCGTTCCAAGGATCCAAGTGGAACACATCCAGATCCCAAAGAGTGGAAAATCGAATATGTTAAGGGCAGTGGACCATGTTCTTCAGGATGGCCAGGACAGCCATACCCAGAGCAACATGACTCAAAGTAACGGCAAAGGAAGTTGATTACTGAAATATCTTTGCTCGATTTGGAATCCCTCAGGTGAGTCGAGTCAGACCAGGGTCCAGCATCTCTTCCTCGGTTTTCCGGAGGGGTAGTTTTATGGGAAAACCTGTTAGGGGAGAATTTGGGCCTCCACAATCGTACCATGCAACAAGAGTTCTAGCGAAGGCTAGAAAGAATGAATGGTACGTGTACGAACAAACTGCTTGGAAAAATGACCGCGTGAATTCCCCATTACCTTGGTCAGAATTCTCCCAATTGTTCCTGTACCATATCAGACATCACTCCCAGGGAAACTTGGCCTGGACGCCCTTTGAAATTCTGGTTGTAAACTGCCACCAGCTAGTTTGAGATCAGAGACAGGTAGTTTAGCGGAGAGTACTGATGTAAAACTGTTAGTTTTGTGATTGAATAGTCTAATGAATTGTACTAATTTGCCAGGCAACAGTTTGCTTCTTTCCAGGAATCACAGGGACATAGTGATGATTTCAAGCCAGTGTGATCGAGTGTATGTAAAGAGACATCTTTAGAAGAAATTGCCTTGAACCCAGATTCGACGGTCCATTCACTGTGATCTGGTCCAACCCACGGCGGTGAAGTTGAAGGAAAATCCACCTGGATCCACGCCTCTCACTTTGAAAAAAGGGGAACCCCACCACTAGATGATGCTCTTGTATATCCTTGCGTGTTGTGTGGGATTCTGGAGGGAGTAAGATGGAGCACCATATTTTGGGGTGGACCCTAGCCAAACAGTGCAGACTTTTCATTCGACTTCTGTGTAGATTCTTTTGCCCCAGATGAGGTCCCGGGTTGTAAAGATGGGTCACCGATCGATAGAGAGTTAAACGAGGGCTATTCTATTTGTGTGTGACCCCACCGGGAATAAAAATTGTTGAGATACTGGTCCGATGTGGGGTGGAATACAGGTGAAGATTGGGGATATAAACCTAAGGAGGGCAGGACCGCAAGGATAAAATGGGAGATCATTGTTAATCCGGTTGACGTAACTAGGGGCCAATCCAACATTTGGGGGTAGATGGTTGCGCTGCCCAGAGGTTGTTACCCCGCTCTTTCTTGAACATTGAGAACCTAACAGCTCGGTTAGATCTGGGTGAATAGTCCTGGGGTGCATTACCGGGAATCTATAAATCCACGCTGGCCTCATAGAACTTTAAAGATGCTGTTGGAAAACCGAACACAGCTACCCACTGGACCCCCCAAACGGGAGGGTAGGATCTTCAAAGCAAGCGTGTGCCAGATGTGTAGTCCCTATCCCTAATATACGAGTGGGGAAGAGTGATCTTGTCTCAACGAGAACAGAACGACTCCCCGCAGAACAGATCTTGTGGTTAGAATCGCGCGTCAAAATAGCGTTCTGTTAGGGCCCACAATCTGACTGTTGGCTGATCTGGTTGTGCTGGAGCCCAACACGCTACATGGAGACCAGCACTCCACCCGCTACCGCATATAGTAGGAAGAACTTTGTGAGACTGTGTTTTCTCAAACTACTACCAGAAAACAGAGAAAATGAGGTAGGAGAATTGTGAAGATTTTTAAAACCCTTTTAAGTTTCAAACTCCGAAGGTACGCCCTCAGGCGTGGTGATGGTCTGTTAACGGCAGTTACATTGCTTTTCCCTAATGATACAGTCCACAAGACCTCTCTTGGAATCTTTCACGAGACGGATTTTTGTCAGCGCGAAAATCTGACCTCAGGTTAACTCTTTAACCGCACACAGTGTGGTACTCTTTTAGATGTCTTCTGCTCCGTTCTGTGTGGTGACGGGATAAATTGAGAAGCATCTACCAGCACTAGTGGTAGGGTATAGTTTGCCCTTGTGAAGCTTTCAAAGCCTTTTAAAGTTACCACTTGGAGATCCTGCCCTCACGTGTGACAAGCCTCTAGAAGGAAAGAGAAGGCTGTATAAAGCTACCTATCGATGGGGTCTCCAATGTTTACATCGATGCCATCGTCGGCCCCTAGGGGGGTCCCAGACCAGTTTAAAGCCTAAGACCAGATAGCAGCAGGGTTTAGCCTCTCTTATTTCCACAGGTCCAATTATAAGTAACAAAAATTGTAGATTGGATTTATTATATTTATTATAAACAACAGAGCGTGTTTGTCAATTAACAGCAGAGCGGTTTCCCAAGGTGTCTGTATGGAGGGATTAAGGTGTCCCTATGTCTCAGAATGATCCCTACGAAACGGATTGGCTATAGATTGGTTTTAGCCGTGAAAGGTGGAGTTTGTGGTTATGGTAGGAGAAGATTGTTGTACTTACATCCGGACAACACAGGGGTGAATGGGAAGATTACCATTGCCCTCTGGGTATGAGATCTGGAATTAAGTCGATAAAGAACTTAAGGAGAAATTCAGGACTTGTTGGATGAACTTCCTGGGCTAATTGTGCTCGGCGGCGGATTGTGACTGGAGGGTGGAAGACAATGGTTACAAGACAGGATTGGAACGTGTATTCATCTGTGGTTATTTCTGGTGGTGTTTGCTGTTTGTTCTTTGCTGTTGTGTCACCCTCTTCTATAAAATATAAATCTCACTAGGCAAAAATACGCTTCTGAGGAAACCAGGTGGTTATGTTCCACAATGCACAAGAACACGGTAAACCTCTGATGAATGAAAAAGAGTTTTAGAGAGATAGATTCCCGCCTATATTAAAGTATAAGGAAAATGCTCGAACATGGAATAAAATCATTTAGTCTCTGGGTGCAAGAAGGGAGGACCTCACATGAAAGGTAGGTTAGTGAGAGGAAGGACAGGGACTTGTTTGTGATAGAAATGTCTCTCTCTGGAAGTCACTTCAGAAGAAATCCCCAACCCCATCCCCCACGACCTGTGGGCAGGCCCAGGATAAATTATGTAATCTATTAGAGTTTTGAGTATAGGGAAGCTTGGCATCGTTTAGGGGGTGTGCGTGAGGGTTAATGCTAATATGTGTACATGTGTG
Organism: Phyllomedusa bahiana; assembly: GCA_025379985.1. Classification (NCBI taxonomy): domain Eukaryota; kingdom Metazoa; phylum Chordata; class Amphibia; order Anura; family Hylidae; genus Phyllomedusa; species Phyllomedusa bahiana. The sequence continues at coordinate 128,356 of JAODAL010001384.1, forward strand.
CATCAATAAGCTAAAGTTTGTTTCTAAGAAAATACTAAGCTTTCCTCCTTATAAGACCATACAGATATCCATATATCCATTTGAGGACCATGACTGTGCAGTATTGAGGCAGTCAAGATAACAGCGATTCCACCTACACATCCTGTCACAAGCAACTGAGTTTCGACTACATGTCCTAAGAAGCATTGGCTGATACAACTAGAAAACTTCATCTGCCCGGCAACTACTTTGAACCAATAAAGAACTTTATGCTCAACCCCTCCCTATGGACTGTCCCACTGCACATGCGCCCACGCCCCTTTTTCTACTCGCATAGATATGTGTGCCGTGCTGAATAAAGTAGGTAGTGTGTGGATAAGATTGAACCAGAACAACGTGTCTGACTCTTTCTTTCACTGGCCGGCCTGTGCACTCAGACATTGATTTGGAGTACCGGAGTGGGAACAGGAGACCCCTTGTCGCTTTACGACCCCGACAATTGCAAAAAGTGAAGCCTCTGAGAGCTGCAGCCTTCCTTACATGCCCTTAGTTTCCTGACAGTTTACATTAGACACAACGAGGAGCTGACAGGAGCTGATCCACGCTTGCGTTGTTTGCACTTCTTATCCGATGGCAGGGAACATGAATGAGCTTTGAAGAGACTGGGGAGAAAAAATCCTGTGTTTTTTGTAGAGAGAATCCACTGGTCGTAATGTAATTATCTCAGTCAACGTGCTCAGCTCCCCCTCCGCATCAGTTTGTGAACAAATGAAAGAACACTGCCTGCTCGGAGCTCATCTTCTCTCCTGTGCACAATACAGTTCTCCCCTCTGGATTAGCCAAACAAAGTTTACTCAACTACATAGACCGAGTATCAGGAGCGTGCATGGGAGGTGGAGTGATGTCATCACAGAGGAGGTACTCATTTTTTTTTAAACACAGAAACACAACGCCCCTTTTTTTTTTTTTTCAAGCCTCAAGAGGGGAGTATCAGCCTGTTAGGTAAGGAACTCGCTTCTTGGCAAAACCCCTTAAAGTGATTTCTCTATTATTTACTAAGTTTTAAATGTTTATATTTTTAAGGGTTAGAAGACTTAGGAATTTTTTTTCTGTTCTTGACCCTTAGCCTTGATGCAGTTATAGAGATAAACATTTCTTAGTTCGTCAGTCTTAAATTGTTAAACATTTTCAAGAAACTTTTTGCAAATCGCCCAACTATAACACCCTCTGAGAGTGAACGCTTGGTCTTCGTCTCTGAGGTCTTCTTTGATCTGTAAGACAATTGCACTATGTCAAGCTTAGCCGCGACCGAGATACAGCTTGTTTGTTAGTCATTTTCATTTTTCTCTTTTGAGATTCTTGTTCTTATGTTTGGTATATAATTGTAAACACTCCTCTATTGTTTAGTAGATAGCCTCTGGCAGATTGTCATAATGCCATGTACAGCCCTTCGTCTGTGTGTAACTACATCTGTTCTTGCATACTGCCATTGATGCTTGTGCTATTACACTTGTCTTTATGTAACATACTTTCAACAAAAGTGCTCTTGAATATGAAAAAATTTTCAAGACACAAGAGGATTTGTCTATGGTTTATCTAAAGTCATTCTCCCATTGGTTGGTTTTTGTACCTCCACTCTCTAATCACTGATATACAATAAATAAAATCTCTAATCACCGATAATACACATTTGTTTGGCGACAGAGATGATTACTGTAACATTCCACTACTTCTTTCCCAGAATCCTCTGGGACAATCAAGTTGTCCTCCAGCTGAACTAGCTCTCCCCGCCAGTAAACAACCTGTTTTCCTGGAACTTAATAATCAAAACAATGGTTAGATAGGCAGTGTTTCTCATTTTAATCAAAACATTAATAAGGACTGATTTACCAGGTGATCTACTGCAAATAATTAGTAAAGCAAAACAAAGATAATGTATAGGTTACTGCTTATGCAAAAGTATGTTAATTAAAAGTAACCAAAAGTGTATTATGATTAAACTAATCAATTGTATTGCAAATTATAATAAAGTGTGAAATGATTATGATGATGTTAATGTTTGTCACACATCCACAAAACTCTGTATAAAAACTTGTATTTATTACCCAAAATAAAGAATTTTGCTTCTGAAACCAACCGGATGTCAGCTGCCAATCTTCCCCGACATATGCCCATTCTTCTATTAATTTGGAAACCACACAAGGACTAAGTTGTAGGTTTATAGCGGTAAGACTGATGATGCCACTGTCAGACTGGGGTGCCTATGGCTCACCAGTGGAATTGATGTGCAGGGGCCGACCAGTAGAATTGATTCTTAGAGTTGACTAGTGGAAGTGATTGTTGGGGCACACCTGTGAAGATTATGGGGCCCACCAGTGGAGATGAGTTTTGGGACCCACAAGTGGAACTGGTCCTCAAGACACACCCTACAGCACAGGTGTCAAACTGCCGGCCCTCCAGCTGTTGGGAAACTACAACTCCCATCATGCATTTGTATAATCTATAACAGTGGGCCTAATGGGAGTTGTAGTTTCCCAACAGCTGGAGGGCAGGCAGTTTGACACCCCTGCCCTACAGCTACTATATATGGCTTTCATACTCTTGGAGGCCAAATATTGGAGTTGATTTTTGGGGCCCACCAGTGGAGCTGCTCCTCAGAGCACATCCTACAGCTACTGTATATGTGTCTCATACTCTTGGAGGCCCAATAGTGGGATTTTTTGGGGCCACCAGTGGAGGGGATATAGGTATGGACAGGAGCTGTAGCGTGGTCCCCTGCAATACCTTCCTCTCACAAGCAAGTATACACACTTTAAAATAACCTCCAGATCTGCCATGTTCAGGGGCCCACCAGGGGTTTCCCCTGTGTACCAGTCCAAGCCTCAATGCCACATAAGACGACAAAGGAGCACAGAGAATAACACATGAAAGCAAGACTACAGCGGTTGGTTGCTTTGTGGCCTGTTACCATGGTGACAAATACAACTGCATAGGAGCTGTATACACCAAATAAGTTTCAGGAGACTCGTTGCAACTTTATTTTTTTTTATTTTCGGTCCATCTAAGTATTAAAAAATATTTGCCAACGGCAGCCGCCCTTCCCGCTTGGATAGCTCCTGCTTTAAGTCCCTTTTATCGCACAGCATTATTATTTTATGTCACAGGAATAACACCGCCCTATAAAAATGCTCACGAGGTATAATATGGCTTTTATTACATTTTCAGATGCGCACAGTCCTCAGTCTCTGATGACAACTCGTCGCAAGGAGCAACCAAAAAAGAACAAATCCTGCAGTTTCTTCTGCCACAAACCTATAAGGCGCGAACCTGTGATGACTTCACTGCAAAATCTGTGCTTGTTCCCACGTGCCGCGCTGCAGCTTGCACCCCCGCTACACCGAAGAAGCAAAATCCTGTGTGCCAATTTGCAGCAGAAAACCTGCAGCGCGCTCGTTTCATCGTGCAGGAAATTTCTGCTACATGGGGACGGCTCTTTCAGATCCATATGTGCTGTAATCTGCTGCAGGAAGAGGAGGGGCGGTTCGAGCCAATCGCTGCCAAGCAGGAAGTGAGGTCAGCAGGAAGGGGCGGTCCTTCTGCAAATTCTGCTGTACAGTCCAGTAACACGCAGCAGTAGTTGCTGTCCAGATCGGGAGTGTGCACCGCCCCTAGGAAACCTGTATTTGAGAGACTGGCGCGACGGATTTAGTGGCCCCTGAATGTTAACCCACCTTAGTCGCTCCATTTTACTAATTGGAAAAATTTGAAGAGTAACGTCATGACCGGACCCCGAGCTGCTACAGTAACATCTGCAAATCACCGACTTTCATGTAAAATAAAAAAATTTCTACTATACACCCTGGATACACGGTGTGGCCGCTAAACCCGGCTCCAGTGCGGCCGCCAATAGCTACTAGCTATGGAACTTCAAGTGCCAGCATGCCACTGTAGCACATGTTAAATACGTACTAATCGGCACGCATACAATAAGAACATGTGTGGTATGCTGGCACTTGTAGGCCCATGTTCCACAGTAGCCAATAGCTGTAGTACTACCAGTGCCAGCACCCCAAAGCGGCACATGAGTAGACCTCAAGCAGGGTGAAATCATCTAAACAGAGGCACAGACAGCAAAATGAATATAAAAAACTCTGCCTTGCACTACCCAAAACTAAACAAAAATAATTTTTTTTGCTGGAGATTTAATAAATGTACCTGTTTTAACTTGCATACATATTCAAATTAAGAACAAACCTACTGACCCTATAACATCCGTAACCGGAAGACAGCCTGTATTCCTACCCTTAGGATGATTTTCTTTTCTATTGTACCTCCCAATTCCCCTTCATTACTCGCAGCATCCGATATGCTTATAAATGAATAAAATTGACAACTGGGTGGTCTCGATCGCCCAATGCAAAAAGGGTGTGAAACTGAGCTGATTCAGGATAGTCTATTCAGGTCGCAGAGTGTCAGAACGACTGCAGCATCGGGATCTGGTCACATAGTGCACATCTCACAAGACCGCCCAGTTGTCAATCAACAAATTGACTAATTAGCAAACTAGGTGCTGAAAGGCTGGGTTCACACGTTGGAATACTGAAATCCATCAAGAACACACATAGAAGATGCATGCGCAAAAAAAAACCAAAAACTCATGTGTGGTCTGAATGCAGGATGATTTGTAAACTCTAAATTTGTGTTGATTAACGCCCTTTTGGGGGGGAAGCCGGTTGCGAGTCTGGTGCGGCTGAAAGTCGCGTTTCATGAACCCCGCCTAAGGCTGCATTGTGTGTTTTGTTTTTTTTTTTTTTTTTAAGACAGATGAAATTTGGGTTAAAATAAAGGTGTTGTCCACTTGAAAAAAAAAATTTAAAAAATTTACACAACACTGGGACCAGGATGGGCAAAATATGAAAAAAAAAAAAAAATCGATCAGATAGTTGTCTATCCATCGGCACCACTGCAGAGGTTGCTGCTCCTCTTTACTTTCGGGGAAGTCTTGTGTTCCACTGTGAGTGAGTGAGTAGGGGGCGACCGCTCCGATGCGTCTGGGGAGAACCTGAAGGTGAAGCAGATCCTGGCGAGCTCCGGCGCAGCAGAGGCAGGCAAGAATAATTTTTTTGCTTCTTTCCCATCCTTGCCTCAATGTCAAGTAATTTTTCTTTAGTGGAAGATTCCTTTAAAAACACTTTCATTCCCTCCAAAAAACTGCACTTTTTTAACTGCATGCATGTTTGACACAAGTCAGAAACGCAACAAAATCCCAGACTAAAGCTGGGTTCACATGCTGCGTTGTATTAAAAAAAAAAAACAAAAGGTAGGTAAAAAAAAAGGTTTTTTTTACTTTTTAATTAACCTGCATATCGCTTGCATTCTAAAATAAATGTGTCTCTTTTTACGGTGTGTGATCTCGAGGTGGTCGATTATGTGAACCCAGCAAAAGGCATTGATTCTATAAAATAAGGGGCAGTAGAAAAACAAAAATGTGCTGCAACTAAGGGGCGGTGGAGGGCGGCACACTCAAACAGAGGCTGCTTGTTGGATTTTTGGGGGGTCCTCTTAAAAGGGATATAGCCGCCTTATGGGGGTTTTACCATTTGTGTGAGTCGCCTGTGGGGGGCCGCCTCACAGCTCGCTTTGAGCCCCACTTGGTGCATGGGAAGAGGGCCCCACTTGCGCCGCTTTTCCCCTATTCATGTCTATGGGAGTTACGAATATAGCCAAGAACACTCACGCGCCTAGAGACGCAAACTCCATAGAAGAGAACGGGGAGAACAGCGCAAAGGCGGCCCTCTCCCCGTTCTCTGAGGCCGGCTCGAAGCGAACTATGATCCGGCCTCCACAAATCCCCTTTAAGTCACCACAGAGAGAGACGACCATGGCCAGCACAACACGAGGCGGGACTACCTCTGTAATATGTCCTGTGCAGTTCCCATAGGCTGGGGACAAGACACTGAGCATGTAGCAGATCATGGCCCCTCCTGCCCAGCTGGGCCAATATTTGATTAAATGGCTTCTTCCACTAAATGTTAAAAGAAATTCTGAATACTATAGCAGGCCAAGGCTGACCACGGGTGCTGCTGCCAAGCGGCCTTCTTCCTGGCAGCATGGAGTCACCCAAGTTCATATTACTAACTGCAGTCCTTTATCACCACCGCACACCAGACCCTGCAAGGGTGAAATATCACTTCGGCGAGTCCGAGATTTGCACTACTAATCAGATTTTGGTAATAAAACTGGCTCTACTTTGGATAAAATTGATGCAGGATCTACGGTTATAGCCTAAGGAGGCTGGAAATACGTACAATATGTATACACACACCTATAGATTTATCCATAGGTAACTATAGGTATCGGTATAGACATAATTAATAAACCAGTAGATCCTCTCTCTCCATCTTGTAACTATTCAGAAAACACAGCAGTTCATACGTGGGCGACCGTCGTCGGCCTGTACGGTATTGCTCCAGTTCTGCCAACAGACGTACGCAGTCACCAGGTCAGTAGCCCCCTCACTGTCTATGAGATTTCTTTGCTTGCGTGTGAACTCTGATATGTGCCAAGAGAGTCTCTTTCTTATTGAAGCTCCGCTCACACTGCTTGCACGGAAAGGGTTTGTCGGGGGCATGGGTTTCCTGGTGGGTCACCAACTGGGCTTTAAGGTAGAAGCTCTCACTGCACTGGGTGCACTTGTAGGGCTTAGTGTCCAAGTGCACCCCCTCATGAGTGACGAGCAGGGACTTATCATTGAAGCTTTTCTCACAGTAGCGGCACTTATATGGTTTCGGTTTCAGGTGGGTCTCCTCGTGGGCCGTTAGGCTGCTTTGGCTGGGGAACCAGCTGCTACACTCGCCGCACTGGAACGGTTTCTCCCCGGTGTGTGTCCTCTTGTGAGCCATGAGGAGCGCCTGGTCGTTAAAGTTTTTGTCGCACTGGTCACACTGGTAAGGTTTGCTTTGATTGTGCTTGCTGACATGCGCGGCAAGCAGCGACGCCTTCGAGAAACCTTCGTCGCAATACGGGCAAGGGTGGGGCTGTTTGCCGGTGTGGGTGCGGTGATGGGCCTCCAGGATGGACAGGCTGTTGAACCTCTTCTCGCAGTAGTTACATTTGTGCGGCTTCTCAATCTCAGGTTGCCCGTTTGTTCCATTGGAGACGGGCCTCGGAGTCGCGGCTGCTGCTGAGGCTTCTCTAGCCGTCGAGCTTGGTTTTGAGGCTTCGCTTTCAGCGGAGCTGGTTTCCGAAACTCTGCCATTTGCTGGCCTTGTTTTTGACACCTTGCTATTAACTGAGCTCGTATCCGAGGCCTCACCATCCACCGAGCCCGCTTTCGAGGCCCTGTCAGGCACTGAGCTCGCTTCCAAGACCTTGCCATCCACAGAGCTCGCTTTCGAGGCACTGCCATCCGTCGAGCTCGCTTTCGAGACCTTGCCATCCGTCGAGCTCGCTTTCGATGCTTTGTAACTTTCAGCACTAGATATTGAGGCTGCCTTACCCTTCCCCTTCTTCCCCCTCTTCTTGTTTCTTTTTCCCCCTTTCGAGCCGCTTTCACCATTTCTGCTCGATGAAGTTTTGCCGGCTGTCTCCAGGGGAACCCTGTTTTCCACACCCTGTGGTGCGCGTGGCATTCGGGAATGTTTCCGTCGATGCACGATCAGCTCCGACTTGTAGATGAAGGTTTCGCTACAGTGCTCACACTTATGGGGTTTGTCTCCGCTGTGGATCCTCAGGTGGGCTTCGAGAGCGGAGCCGTATTTGTAGACTTTGTCGCAGTGCGGACAAAACAATTTTTTACGCTTTGAGTTTGTAGATGATTCGGAGGCGTCTTGGTTCTTGATGTTGTCTCTGTTCTCCCCGTTCAGTTTATCTTCAGGTGCTCCCCGACGGGGCCTCTTAGCGGGCAATGTTGCTGGATTGTTCGGCTCAGCAGGTAACGTGGTCGGCAGCTTTCGTGCAGACTTGGATCTGGTCTCCATACGGCAACCAGCTGCGGACTTCATGGTGCAGATTTCTGGCTCTGTGACAAACAGAACGAGCAAAGATTAGTCAAACTCTGAGGCGACAGCAGCAGAAGGGCAGTTTTGCACAACAGAAAGTTAAAAAAAAAAATGCATGTTTTTTAAAAAAAATTGTCAAAAAGGGAGCGACCAATCGTTAGCTGGAAGTCAATAGGCAAGAATAAAAACGCACGATGGACTCTGCCATCTTTCCCACTTGGGGTGATTTTTTTTTTTATTTGGTCAGTTGTAGTTTTTCCAAAATGCAGCGTGCTGTAGGTGAAGAGGTTTCCAGGCCCTCTGTAGCATTTTTCTTCCCCTAAACCTGTTTTTTTTATGTTTTTCAAATTGTATAACGTGTGATTTATCCCATGACTGATAAGGAAAATGCACACAAAAAATGTGTAACAATTTATCTTGCAGAAAAAATGCATAAAAATATTTGAAAAGAGCATGAAGCCCTAAGAGGAACTCTATAGCCGGCGAAGACGACCAAACCCAATGACTTCTATAGGAGAGTGTTATGGGCATGCTCTGTGACCTGGGAAGAAGTCAGTGTGCAGGGAGGGGAGAGAAGGAGCTGTGACATCTCCTATAGTGAATGGTGGATCCTGTGATCTCTATATAAAGGTGTTACCTGTCAGTGTAATCCTGCCTGTGATAATGAGGAGACTGCGGGGAAGTGATCTCTATAGAACAGGAGGTGTCAGTCTATACAGCAGTGAATGGTGGATACTGTGTTCTATATATTATATTATATATATAGAACACAGGGATCCCCACTCACTATGTATAGACGAACCTCCTACCCATAGAATCACTTCCCGCAGTCCCTATTTTCACAGACAGATTACACTGACAGGTAAACACACACACACCACTTTATATTTTTAAAATTATATATATATATATCATATATAAATATATATACAACACACAGGATTACACTGACAGGTAACACATATATAAATATATATTATATATATATATATATATATAAATATATATATATTATATTTATATATATTAAAATTATAATTATATAATATAATATATATCTCACTGTCATTAATTTGCCTTGGAGAGATGCAGAGAAGTGATCTCACAGAAAAATTTGCCTATTGGCAGAGTGAGAATTGCCGGATTTTCCCGGATTTATTTTTTTTAAAATATTGATAATATTGTAATATAGGAAATAAAATAAAAAAATAACCAAAAATTCTTAAAAAATGTGTTTAACAAAAAAAGAAAGTTTTCTGATGACACTTCTCTTAAGGGACGCTACCATCGAAAAAGTTTTTTTCCACATATTTTGATCACCCATCAAAAGACATTTAAAGGGACCACACACACATTGTAATAGCAAGAAGATAGAACGAGTGCACAATGAAGACGATTGGCATCATACCTGGTGCAGCAGGCGAGGCGGGCGACGCAGAGGGTGTGTCCTGCAGCCAGGATAATATAAGAGGGACCTCGATGCCTGCAATATAAAGACAGCCAGTCACCGCTTGCTCCAAGGTTGAAAGGGCTTCTCCCGTTGTAGTAGAGAAAAAGCGTAAACACTACTGAATAATGCACTTCGTTAATTCCTTACAGTTTGTCAGATCTCTGGTTGCTGTCAGTGATTGGATGAATACTTTTCTCCATACAAAAGTGTAAAACCTTAGCTTTGCTTCAGAAATCTCTTGCCTGCAGGAGATACGTGGCCTCACACCTCAGCCCCATCTTCTATGTTTAGACTATCAGATGCCTTGTTAACATGTCGGGGTATCCTGGACGCAGCAGTTGGGGTGTCCTGATATAGAGCACCCAACTAGGCCTGGAGGCAAGTGGGCCCTAAATCATGTGACTGCTCTAAATTAATGGGGCGGCCATGTTACTAGTGACGGACTGACCATGGGGGACGAAGGGGCTGCCGATTTCTGTCCGTGCTCGCTGCAGTAAGATTATCGTGTTAAGCTTCATATTCCCCTTACTACAACGCTTCCTCCTACTCGGTTATTCTCTTTTTTTTCACCTTATTAGGTGACGTGTTATCTGGATTCTGCAGGTCGGTACCATTCCAGTGACACCAAAATGTGTAGGTTTTACTGCATTTTTTTAAAAAAAAGTTTTTAAATAAAACAAACATTCTCTATTTCTAAATTTTTTCCCGGCACCTTTTCCGACCCAAAAAATTTTTTTTTTTTTTTTTTTAGCTGTCCCCCCTATGGACCTGAGTGAGGGCTCGATTTACTGCAGACTGAAGTGTAGATTTTATTGGTACCATTATGGGATAGATGCGACTTTTTGATCACTTTTTATTCCAATTTTTGGGGGAGGTGAAATGACCACACACCCAACCCCCTACCCCCCAAATTAAAAGGGGGGTTTTTTTTCTTTTTATGGTGACAGGGAAAGGGTTGGGCAATACCCATTCAGAAACTTTTTTTTTTTTAAATTTGTAAAATGGGAGAATGGGGGGGATTTGAAAATTTTAAATTTTTTTTTATTATTTTTTTATAACCCTTTTTTTTTTTCCCGTTGAAAACGTTAAATTTGGGGAATTTTTTTTCCAAAATGCAGTGTGCTGTAGGTGAAGAGTTTTCCTGACTTTTTGATCACTTTTTATTCCAATTTTTTGGTTTGGGTGAAAAAAACCCCCCCCCCCCCCCCCTTGCCCCCCCCAAAAAAAAAAAAGTTGGGCAATTGCACTTTTTCTTCAGTGATCAGGATATTTGCGGCCCTACCAATTACATGTAACTTTTTTTTATAATTTGTAACATGGCAGAATGGGGGCAATTTTTTTTTCCCATTTATTTTTATCCCCCCTTTTTTTTCCCATTTTTGTCCCCCCTAGGGTTCTTGACGCTTATACATTTCCTCTGCTTTAAAAATAAAAAACCCAAAAGGGGGTGAAACCAAATCTTTCTACCATTTCCCCTTTGCCTTTTACATCCTTTTTTGGGGTTTTAAAAGGGATCAGGACCTGCACCCCAAAAATTTTTTCCCAAACAAACACCGCCCCACTTCAGTCCATAAAAGGGCCCCCCCCGCCCCGGGGCCCCTTAGACTGGGGTTTTCCTAGTTCTATTTTACAAAAAAATTACAATATAAAAACCCAAAAAACACTTGGTTTCCTGACCATATAACATGTCTAAAATTTTAAAACAGAGGGGCTTAAAAAAAAAAACAACCTTTTCCAAAAAAGACGCCTGGGTCGCTTCCTCAGGCCCCTCATGTTTTCAACCTGAGGAAAACAGAGCAGGGGTCTGTGAAACGCGTTTTTTTTTTTAAACGCGGCTGTAAAAAAAGATAGACCCCTGTTAAAATGGTCAAAGGGACCAAGTTTTCCCTTTTTTATATTGTAAATTTTTTAAAATAAAGCCTTAAAAGTGCTTTTTTTTCCCGCATCCAGTTATTTCCAAAACCATTTGGAAAAAACCTATCCGAATTAATTTTGTTTTTAAGTAAGGGAAAGCAATTTAAAAAATACAGATTTGGGAGTGAAGGAACTGAACTCGCTCCCTCATTTCTACCGCAACCCGTGAAACCAGGCCCAAACACGGCGCAGAGGATTTCTGTTTTTCCAAAGATGAAATTTTTTCAGGTTTCCCCCGTACATTATAAGGGGGGGGGTCCCCGGGGACCCCATTTAAAGGAAGGGGGTTTTTCCCCACTTTCATTGATTCAATTTTTTACTAGTCCTGTTTTTTTGGTTTCATTTTTTTAAAAGGGCGGTTTACTGGCCCTTCCCACCCAGGCTTTCAGTGGAACCCCGGTCTTACCTAACAACCAGTGCTGGCAGCCTTTCTGAGAATCAAACGGCTGAGCAAAAGCAACTGAGGACTATGCGCCCATACAAGGGGGGGATATCTAGGAATAGGTGGGACACTGTTAATGGACATATATTGCAAAGTGACTTGTTTTTGCAAGATCTTTAACATAAAAAGCAATCCCTGTAGTGAGACAACCCCTTTAACAAGTGCCTCTTACCCACAAAAAACACACATAAGACTCACACTACTATGGAGATGGAAAAAGTGAAGGTGAAGGCTCCTGAAAGGTGAGGGGAGAGTGGGGAGAAAAAAAACCAAAACAATAAAAACAACAAAACCCCGCACTGCGACAGGATGGGGTAAAGCCTGATAACCTGGCGCTCGCCCTCATTAGGCATCTATGACGTAAAGTGAAATGTTACCACACAGAAAGCAGAGGAGCCGGCGACTGAGGACTCACATTCTATACGGGGGCCCCTCTCCCAAAAACATCCTCAGACCTTTCTAGAATATTCCAGAGGCTCCATTTTTCAGAATCATCGGGCCTCATCTATGAAACCTGTCTAACAGCAAGACTGTCCTTGTTACCCACAGCAACCAATCAGAGCCCACAGCAACCAGTCAGAGCCCACAGATCATATAACAACCAGAGGCCACAGCGACCCACCAGAGCCCACAGCGACCAGAGCCCACAGCGACCAGAGCCCACAGCGACCAGAGCCCACAGCGACCAGAGCCCACAGCAACCATCCAGAGCCAACGCGACCAAGCCCCCAGCCAAAAGAAACAAGCCCACCAAAACCCACCCAAACCCACAGCAAAACCGACCAAGACCCACACACCAGTCACCAAGCCCACAGCGACCAGCACCCAAACCCCCAGCGACCATCCCCAGAGCCCCCACGACCCTCACCAGAGCCCACAGCGACCAGTCACCAGAGCCCACAGCGACCAGTCACCAGAGCCCACAGCGACCAGTCACCAGAGCCCACAGCGACCAGTCACCAGAGCCCACACGCCCCAAACCCAGAGCCCACAGCGACCATCACCAAGCCCCACAGCGACCATCAAGAGCCCACAGGACCATCCCCAGACCCACAGCGCCAGTCCCAGACCCCCACACGCCCATCACCAACCCCAGCGACCACTCACCAGACCCACAGCGACCGTCCCCAAAGGCCCCCCGCACCACACCAGAGCCCCAGCGCCAGTCACCAACCCACACGACCGTCCCCAAGCCCCCAGCGACCAGTCATCAGAGCCCACAGCGACCAGTCATCAGAGCCCACAGCGACCAGTCATCAGAGCCCACAGCGACCAGTCATCAGAGCCCACAGAGACCATCATCAACCCCACGCACCAGTCACAGACCCCACCGACCATCATCAGAGCCCACACACCATCCAAGGCCCACACGACCAGTCACAGAGCCCACAGCGCCCACCCATCAACCCCACAGCACCATCATCAACCCCACACGACCATCACAGAGCCCACACGACCACACAACCCCCAACGACCAGTCATCAAGCCCACGGGGCCCCCCAGTCACAAGCCCACGCACCATATCAGAGCCCACAGCGACCATCATCGGGCCCACAGCGACCACCCCATCAGACCCACAGCGACCAGTCATCAAGCCCACAGCGCCAGCATCAGAGCCCACAGCGCCCAGCATCAGGCTCATAGCTCCACATCAGAGCTCACACGACCAGTCTCAGACCCCACGCGCCCAAATTTCATCAAGCTCACACGACAAGTCAAAAGCTACAGCGACCATCATCAGAGCTCACGCGACCATCACAGAGCTCCAGCGACCAGTCATCAACTCACAGCGACCATTTCCGAGCCCACAGCGACCAGTCATCAGAGCTCACAGCGACCAGTCATCAGAGCTCATAGCGACCAGTTAGAGGCCACAGCCACCAGAGAGTGTTGCTTTCATTTCTCATACGGGTTTTTGGAAAGAAAACCTGCGCCGACCGGTTGCTGGGGGGCTCGGGTTACTAGGGCCGATTTTGCTCCCATGAGCTAAAACTGGTTAAAAGAACAGCCCTTGCCAAGGGGTTTCACACAGCTTATTTTGACGTGATTTTCGAAGCGTTTCTTGGCGAGGTTTTGACACATACAGATTAATAGCCAGGTCAAAAGCCGCGCAGAGAAACGCGCTTCAAGGATTGACGTAACCCTTCTTTTTTCAGTTCTTCCAAAGAAGCGCGTGAAAACCTTGTAGCCTGTGAACTACAACGAGGTTTCACATAGGAATCCATTAAATGAACTGGGGGCATTTTGGATGCTTTTTTGGGCAAGGAAACTCTCTAAAAACCTCGTCAAAACCAAAATAAGCCAAGTGAACGCACCCTTAGACAAAGTTTCATAAATACGGCCCCTGATGCCCCAATGATGGCAGGAACCTTAAAAATGGGTTTTCCCCGGAAAAAAGGGAAAAAACTAAATGGATAAACTACATGAATGAAAAAAAACCTAAAAACCCCCTTAAAAAAGAAAGGTCCGCTCGTTTTGTCTAGGGCAGGGGTTCTCAAACACCAGTCCTCAAGGCCCCTCAACAGGTCATGTTTTCAGGATATCCCACAGAAGGCACTGATAATAATGGTCACCTGGCAAAGCTAAAGGAAAGCCAAAAACATGACTTGTTGTGGGCGTGAGGGCGGGAATTTTTGGGAACCCTGGGCTAGGGAAATCTTATAGAAGAAAAAATGGCCGCCGGGCCCCCCTTTCCCTCTTGAAGGAATTTGGGCAACTGTGTGAGACTGACATAACGGAGCTGCACTGGCAACCGTGGGTTTTAGGAACTCTCTGCAGATAGAGAGGGGGACGGGCGAAAGCACGCACGCGCACGCACCACGCACGCCACCACGCAACCACACACCCCCCCACCACACACAACACACACACACACACCCACACACCACACACACACACCACACCACACACCACACACACACAGTTGGATACAGAAAAATAAAACAAAAGCCTAATGAGGAAGCCGCCACTGTGGGACATGTAGTTTCCATACAGGGCGCCTAGCAACCATAGCCCCGCCCACTGGCCCAGCGAGAAGAAAGATCCAACATGGCGGGAACATAGGTTAAAACACACTGTCATCCCCCAATCCTGACTGTACAGATCGTTCTGCTGACTCTGCTATTCCTCCTTATAAAAGCTCTTTTTCTTTCTGGGGGCCCACACAGCCCCTTCAATAGATGGAGTCTGTACAGGGATGTTTTCAGCCCCTTGAAGGCTCCATTCACTGACAGCAAGCAGATCTCACACAATACAATAGAAGAAGCTGCAGAACCTCACATTATACAATGAAAGCTGCCTTACAGGGCGTTTCCACCAAACACAACGAAAGGACAAGACATGAAAGTGCAGCATCCAGAGGCGGGAGCAATCTTGGGATTGGGGCCCTAAAGGCGTCACTGCAGAATGGAGATCAGGACACAAGCAAAACTCTCTATTCTGTTCTATGGGAGTTCCCAGTACAGGGGAGCCCTGTGTTCTCCCTTCTGCTATGGGAGTTCCCAGTACAGGGGTGCTGTTTTCCCATTCCCTCTATGGGGGGTTCCCCCGTACAGGGATGCTGTGTTCTCCATTTTTCCTCTATGGGGAATTCCCAGTACAGGAGCAGTTTTTTCTTCCTCCCATTCTCCCTATGGGATTCCCCGTACAGGGGAGCGCTGTGTTCTCCATTCTCCCCTATGGGGGTTCTTAGTACAGGGAAGCGCTGTGTTCTCCATTCTGCTCTAGAGTCTTTACAGGGGAGCAGTGTGTTCTCTCCATTCTCCTCTATGGGAGTTCCCAGTACAGGGGAGCGCTGTGTTCTCCATTCTCCTCTATGTGAGTTCTTAGTACAGGGAAGCGCTGTGTTCTTCATTCTGCTCTATGGGAGTTCTTAGTACAGGGGAGCGCTGTGTTCTCCATTCTGCTCTATGGGAGTTCTTAGTACAGGGGAGCGCTGTGTTCTCCATTGTGTTCTATGGTAGTTCCCAGTACAGGGGAGCGATGTGTTCTCCATTCTGTTCTATGGGAGTTCCCGGTACAGGTGAGCGCTGTGTTCTCCATTCTGATCTATGGGATTTCCCAGAGCAGGGGAGCGATGTGTTCTCCATTCTATTCTATGGGAGTTCCCGGTACAGGGGAGCGCGGTTTGCGGCAATACTCAGATCTTCCATTGAACAGAATGGAGAGTCGGGCACACGTGTGACTGCATCTCCATTGTGAGCAGAAAAGTTTGGGGCCAGATCCTAGAGGTGGGAAATGACATATCCTATCACTTTACCATCAAAACACAAGATGTAAATACCCTCTTAAAGGGAATTATATCAGCAATATTTTTTTTTACTTATTAAAACCAGACCCTGATCCATATTTTTTTCTGCCGTTTTTATTTTCTGATTGTAGATTTTTTATCTCTGCTCTCTGTACAGGATTATGGGGGCGGTCTTCTTCCGTGAGCCGCTTTTAGCAGCATTTAGAGTGATGCTTTACAGCAGCTTCATACACATAGGTGCCTGTGAACAGGAGCAGACCCATTGACTTCTATAGGAGAGTGTTGTGGGCATGCTCTGTGACATGGTAAGAAGTCAGTGCGCAGGGAGGGGGAGCTGTGACATCTCCTATTGTGACTGGTGCACCCTGTATTGTCTATATACATTGCTGTCACCTTTCAGTGTAACCCTGCTTGTACTGATCTTGAAGAGACTGCAGAGATGTGATCTCTAGAGAACAGAAAGTGTCAGACTAAAATTAGGCCTATAGGCCAGAGTGAGAATTACAGGACTTTCAGGATTTTTTTTCAAAAATATTGATATTGTAATATAGGAAGTTAAAAAAAATAACCAAAAATTCTTTAAAAAGATGTGTTTAACAAAAAAGAAAGTTTTCTGATGACACTTCTCTTAAAGAGACTCTACCATCAAAACTTTTTTCTCCACGTATTCTGATCACCCATCAAAAGACATTTAACCCCTTAAGCCGAACGCCTGAAAAGTAGTTAATGACCAAGATTTTTTTAGTTTTTGCCTCCTTGCGTTTCAACAGTTGTAACTTTATTTTTTCAATGACGCAGTTGTTCGAGGTCTCATTTTATTCGAGACAAGTTGTACTTTATGGGGGAATAGTTTAAGTTCACTTATAAATAATTGCAGATTTTTATTTTTTTTTTTATTTAAAAAAAAGTTTAATTTTTTTTTACACCATTTACATTTCACACTTAATAACTTGTTAGATTAAACGGTCGTGTGGAGACCTAATATGTGTAGGGTTTTTTGTGTGTGTAATATATGCACAATTATTTTTTATTAAATATTTATTTTTTTATTCATTTTTTTTACACTTTTTCTGGTGTTTTTGGTTTTTTCACTTTTTTTTTTAAATCCCATGAATGGAGAATTGTATTTTTTTTTTTTAACACTTAGTAATGTATTAGCATATTCATATATGCTAATACATTATAATCTGTGTCAGTCTGACACAGGCAGCGATCAGGGCAGCTCTCAGTCTGTCCTGGTCACTGGCTTGTTACACAGACAGCTCTGGGGCTACTCTAGGTCCCCAGGGCTGACTGTGCAGCTGTTTCCCGGGCTCTGTTGGGTCACTGGGAGTCCCAATCACCCGACAGAGCAGGGAAACCCTTTGATTGTGCTGTGGTGACGATAGGCTGCAATCAAAGGGTTCAAGCACCGGGGAGCGGAGGTTTCCTTCGCTCCCCAGTGCTTGCAGGGGGATGCTCTGGGATCAGGGATGTGTAGTACAGCCCCGATGTCAGCGCAGCTGTGGCGCCCGGGCGCCGCAAACTCCGGTGCCTGCAACGACGTCTTAAGACGTCGCTGCAGACGAACGACCCACACCAGTCGACGCCAAAAAGATGACGGACGGTCGTTAAGGAGTTAAAGGGAGCACGCATTGTAATAGCAAGAAGATAGAACAAGTGCACGATGAAGACTGAATCATACCTGGTGTAGCGGGCAACGCAGAGGGTGTGTCCTGCAGCCAAGATAATATAAGAGGGACCTCGAAGCCTGCAACATAAAGACAACCAGTCACCGCTTGCTCCACGGTTGAAAGGGCTTCTCCCATTGTAGAGCAGATGAAGCGTCATCACTGCTGCATGAAAAATCACTGAATAATGCACTTCGTTAATTCCTTACAGATCTCCGCTTGCTGTCAGTGAATAGACACAGTTTCTCCATCCAAAAGTGTAAAACCTTAGCTTTGCTGCAGAAATCTCTTGCCTGTAGGAGATAGGTTGTCTCACATCTCTGCCCATCTTCTATGTTTAGACTCTCATGCGCCTTGTTAGCAGTGCGTAGCACGTCGGGGTATCCTGGAAGCAGCAGTTGGGGTGTCCTGATATAGAACACCCCACTAGACCTGGAGGCAGGTGGGCCCTAAATCATGTGACTGCTCTGATTGAATGGGGCGGCCATGTTGCTAGTGACAAACTGACGAGGGGAACGAAGGGGCTGCCAATTTCCGTCCGTGCTCATTGCAATATATGTCCATTAACCTTGCCCTACTGATTCCTAGATATCTCTCTTGATGGCAGCATCAGCTCTCAGGTTGCAATACTAAGACTGTTGATCTCATCCTGAAGGCTTGCCAGCTGCTGGTTGCTTATATGCTACTGACTTGTTGGGTCCTCCTGATAGCTGCCGTCAAGGTTGCTTTAGCTACTGACCTGTTTGATCTCTCCTGATAGGCTGCCAGCGCTGGTTGCTTTAGCTACAGACCTGGCTTCTACTGCAGGTTAGTGGAAGCCAGTAAACAAGCCCCTGAATTCAAAGTGAAACCAAGAAAATAGGACATAGGTGAGATGAATCAATGTAGTGAGACAACACCTTTAAGCTCCTTATGCTTCCTCCTACTGGGTTACTCTTTTTTTTTTTTTCACCTTCTTTGGTGACTTGTTATCCAGGTCGGTACGTTTCCAGTGATTCCAAGAACCACATGTATGAAAAGAGTCTAGAACTAAAATTCACTCTGTTGCCCATAGCAACCAGAGGTCCCCTTTCATTTCATATAGTGCTCTGGAAAATTGAGAGGGGCGCTCCGATTGGTTGCTACGGGCAACAAAGTGAATTTTAGACCTAGACACTTTTCATACATGTGGCCCCAAATGTGTAGGTTTTACTGCATTTTTTTTTTTAAAGTGTTTAAATAAATCAATCATTCCCCATTTCTTAAAATTTCCTCTCCAGTGCCAAATTCTCTGACCAATAACTTTTTTTTTCTTCAGTTTTTCCACCTATGGGCCTGACTGAGGGCTTGTTTTATTGCATACTGAAGTGCAGATTTTATTGGTACCATTATGGGATAGATGCGACTTTTTGATCACTTTTTATTCCACATTTTGGGGGAGGTGAAAGGACTCCTCCCATCCCCCACCATCCCTCTAAAAAAAACAACCCAAAATAGGGTGTCTTTTCTTCTTCCAAAGTGATCAGGATGGAAGCAGCAATACTAATTATAGGTAACTTTTTTTTTTCTTTTAAATTTGTAACATTGCAGAATAGGGGCGATTTGAACTCTGAATTTATTATTTTTTATACCTTTAATACTTATCTTTTTCCAGTTGTACGTTCAATCCCCCCAAATGTACTTGATCGCTTGTACACCCCTCTGCATTCATTAAGTAACTAAGTAACGCAGACGGGTGTACCAAGATGGCGGTTCTACCACTTCCAGCCTGTTACATCCTTTATTGGAATTAAAATGGATCAGTGACCTGTATCCAAAAATAGTTCTAACAAACACCGACCGCACTTCAATCCATAAAACGTGCGCCCTCGCTCGGGTCCTTAGACTAGGTTCTAGTTCTTGGTTAGCAAAAAAAAAAACTTTTTAAGTCGTTGCTAGGCAAGTTTTAAACGTAAAAAAAAAGTGTTTTTTATTTTGTTTAAAGAAAACTCTACAGATTTGGCAGTGAAGGAACTGAACCCGCTCGTCATTTCTACCGCACAGTGATCCCGGCGCAGAGGAGTTTCTGGCTTCATGATGAATTTCTTCGGGTTTCCCAGTACATTATAAGGGGTAGTCAATGGCGCCATTAACAAGTGCATCTTACCCGCAAAAAACACACAAGACTTCACACTACTATGGAGATGGAAAAAGTGAAAAAGCCTGCCGGCTCCTGGGAGGTGAGGGGGGAGAAAAAAAAGGTACTTATTAAAAACAACAAAACCCCGCACTGCGACAGGAAGGGGTTAACCCCGATAACACGATGCTTGCCCTCATTAGGGATCTATGGTGTAAAGTGAGATTTCACAATGCAGGAAGCAGAGGAACTGGCAACTCAATCTACAGGGGCCACTCTCCCAAAAACATCCTCAGACCTTTCTAGAATATTCCAGAGGCTCCAGTTATCAGAATAATGCTGGGCCTCATCTATGAAACCTATCAGCAAGACTGTCCTTGTTACCCACAGCAACCAGAGTCCACAGCAACCAATCAAAACACACGGCAACCAGAGCCCATAGCAACTAACGAGAGCTAATGATGATCAATCAGTATAGGGGAGCGCTGTGTTCTCCATTCTATTCTCCTCTATGGGAGTTCCCAGTGCAGGGGAGCAATGTGTTCTCCATTCTATTCTCCTCTATGGGAGTTGCCAGTGCAGGGGAGCGCTGTGTTCTCCATTCTATTCTCCTCTATGTGAGTTCCCAGTGCAGGGGAGCGCTGTTTTTCCCCTTTCTATTCTCCTCTAGGGGAGTTCCCAGTGCAGGGGAGAATGTGTTCTCCTTCTATTCTCCTCTATGGGAGTTGCCAGTGCAGGGGAGCGCTGTGTTCTCCATTCTCGTCTCCTCGATGTGAGTTCCCAGTGCAGGGGAGCGCTGTGTTCTCTATTCTCCTCTATGGGAGTTCCCAGTGCAGGGGAGCGCTGTGTTCTCCATTCTCCTCTATGGGATTTCCCGGTAGAGGGGAGCGCTGTGTTCTCCATTCATTCTATGGGATTCCCAGTGCAGGTGAGCGCTGTGTTCTCCATTCTATTCTCCTCTGTGGGAGGTCCCAGTACAGGGGAGCGCTGTGTTCTCTATTCTCCTCTATGGGAGTTCCCAGTGCAGGGGAGCGCTGTGTTTCTCCATTCTCCTCTATTGGGAGTTTCCAGTACAGGGGAGCGCTGTGTTTCGCCATTCTCCTTATGGGAGTTCCCAGTGCAGGGGAGCGCTGTGTTCTCTATTCTCCTCTATGGGAGTTCCCAGTGCAGGGGAGCGCTGTGTTCTCCATTCTCCTCTATGGGATTTCCCAGTACAGGGGAGCGCTGTTTTCTCCATTCTATCCTATGGGAGTTCCCAGTACAGGGGTGCACTGTGTTCTCTCCATTCTGTCCTAGGGGAGTTCCCAGTACAGGGAGCGCTGTGTTCTCCATTCTCCTCTATGGGATTTCCCAGTACAGGGGAGCGCTGTGTTCTCCATTCTTCCTCTATGGGAGTTCCCAGTACAGGGGGCACTGTGTCTCTCCATTCTTTTCCTATGGAGTTCCCAGTACAGGGGAGCGCTGTGTTCTCCATTCTCCTCTATGGGAGTTCCCAGTACAGGGGAGCGCTGTGTTCTCCATTCTCCTCTATGGGAGTTCCCAGTACAGGGGAGCGCTGTGTTCTTCATTCTGTTGTATGGGAGTTCCCGGTACAGAGGAGCACTGTGTTCTCCATTCTCCTCTATTGGAGTTCCCAGTACAGGGGAGCGCTGTGTTCTCCATTCTCCTCTATGGGAGTTCCCAGTACAGGGGAGCCCTGTGTTCTCCATTCTGTTTCTATGGGGTTCCCAGTACAGGGAGCGCTGTGTTCTCCATTCTGTTCTATGGGAGTTCCCATTTACAGGGGAGGCCTGTGTTCTCCATTCTCCTCTATGGGAGTTCCCAGTACAGGGGAGTGCTGTGTTCTTCATTCTGTTGTATGGGAGTTCCCGGTACAGAGGAGCACTGTGTTCTGCATTCTCCTCTATGGGAGTTCCCAGTACAGGAGAGCGCTATGTTCTCCATTCTCCTCTATTGGAGTTCCCAGTACAGGGGAGCGCTGTGTTCTCCATTCTGTTCTATGGGAGTTCCTAGTACAGGGGAGCTGTGTTCTCCATTCTGTTCTATGGGAGTTCCCAGTACAGGGGAGCGCTGTGTTCTCCATTCTGCTCACTTCCTGTTGGGGGTGGAGTCACACAGTGAGTGCAGGCTGTGCAGTGCTGCAGCGTTTGGCAAGGCTCCTGGTGTCTGTTCAGCGCTCTCCCCTTCTGCAGGGGCAGAGTAGCTGCAGATGAAGGACAAGAAGCCCTTGGGGCCCCTGGAGAGGTCGGCGGGGGACCCAGGTAACCACCAACCGACCCGGAGAATGAGTGGAGATGGTGGAGGCTGTGGGGGAGGGGGATCGAGTGGGAGGCAGAGGGATCTGTCTCTTGCTCTCTCCTGTGTTCCTGCTGACCAGATCAGGACCCCAGCATCAGACAAGCCTGCAGGTTATCGCCCTGCAGGCCATAGCAAGGTCTCAAGTGCCAGCGGCGATGTGGGGTGCAGCGGGGTAGGGCAGCGATGTGTGTCCTGCCCGCTCTGCTGGAGCTGCTGGTGAAGCAATGTGCCTATCTGCAGAGCATCGCACCTACAGTGGAGCTGCAAGGACTGAGAGCAGTGAAGCCGACATCTGCAAGGTCAGTGGAGATAAACCAGCTGCTGAATGTCCTGCTACCAGCAGAGAAGCTGTGACGGATGTGAGGAATGCTGCAAGTGGTGAGGAGGTCGGTGCGGGCAGGCGGGGGAAGGGCATGCATGGAGCGGGTCCCCCTGCGTCCGCTGTGCTCGGCTCTGCCGGCCACACTGAGCAGGAGAGTGAAGCTCAGGCAGTGAGAGGGATAACACCAGCGGGCTCTGCTGCAGGCACACAGCCGGGAGGCACACAGCCGGGCAGCAGCCTGCAGAGCAGAGACCATGCAAGGAACAACAATGCAAGTGAGAAGGTTATGTGCACAAACAGTGAGAGTGAAGCAAAATCTGAAGATGCTGGGAAAAGTGCAGGAGCCCCTCCCAGAGGCAGAAAAGATCAGGCTGCAGACGATTACCCCGTCCCTAGCACCAGCACACGTGATCCTGCAGAGCATCGCACCCAAGGCAGAGCTGCACCCAGAAAGCCGCTTGTGGAAAGGGAAGCGGTTAAGAAAACCTTTGCCCCCCCCCTACAAATCCAGTCCGTTCCAGCCAAAGACTAATAGAGAAAATGAAGGGGGGGTTCCAGGGTGTCGGTTCACAAAGTCAGTGAAAGAGCTGCATAACTGACCTCGCATTGGACTATGACTCTGACCCTGACCTTGAAGGATGGGGTACGAGGCGACCTGGGGAAACTGCCAGAGACTTTGGCAACAGAATCACCGCATATCTGAAGGAGTATGAGGAAGCAGGAGGGGAGATCTTGTCCCTACAAGAGCGGCTACAACTGCAAAAAGTGCGAGCGCAGAATTTCACCACTACGAAGCGCCAGGAGCTCGATAAGGAGGCTGAGAGGGGAGATCCGAGGTCTGGTGGAGAGGAGGAACCTCATCCTGGAGAACGGAGGAGCGTTTAAAGAAAAACTAATAAACGAGCAGAGATTTAAAGAAATGAGAGAAATAATGGGAGGACGGAGAGAAGAAGGAGAGGAGGAAGAGGATATGGAGTCTTGTGAACTGTCTGAGAGCTCGCAGAGGTCTTCCCAATTTCCAACACAGGCATCGCTCCAGGCGCCATCAGAGGTGCCAAGCAGCGGGATCCCCACGCAGCAGGTGGCGCTCCCAGACACAGCCGAGGAGAGCGGCGATGGTGGAGACCCGTTAGGGATGCTTAGAGAACGCATCATTGAGCTAGAGTCCCCCGTGAACCTTCAATCCTTCGCCTTTGGGGACGACCCTCTTCCAGAAGGAGGGGGGAAGCAGAAGGCAAAGGCGGCTTCAGGCGGTGAGTGGACTCAGCTTGTCATTGAGCCCCTCCTGGGGGATCATGATGAGGCTGTAGATGGCCAGGCTGTGGCAGGATGGGGGTCCCGCTGATGTATCCCCGTTAACCTTCCTGATTCATTACCTGGAGTGGAAATGGATCTTGGAAACGGGGAGAATAGAGCGGACAAGGTCGGTACCAGTGAAACCATTCATGGTCCAGATACCTTGGGTGGGGCCAAGAGGGTGATGGCCATTGAGCCAAACAGGTCAGGTTCCGAGGGCAGCAATGTAGATTCTAAGGGCACGGATAATAAAGGATCCGAGGGTAAAAAAAATCGAGCCTCCCCCCCCCGCCCCCCATAGGTAAGGGGAAGGGCAAGTCTATCCCAGAAAAAAAGACTGAAAAGGAAAAAAAGACTGAGAAGGAAAGAACTGAAAAAGTTGGAAAGGCCGGTCCAGGAAAAGAGGGAATGAATAAGGGGATGAATGAAGGAGTAATTGGAGGCGGGAGTAAGGGGGCGATTGAAGGGGCAAAAGAAGGGGAGAACAAGGGATTAAATGTAAGAGTGAGTGAAGGAGAATGAAGGAGTAAATGGAGGAGCAAGGGGAGGGGAGAATGAAAGAAGGGGGAGTGAATGATGATACAAACAAATTGGAGGAAATTAATGTGGAAATGGATGAGAGTAATGTAGAAAATGTACAAGAAGGTAATGTAGGTAATGTTGGTAATGATAATGTTGGTGAAGGTATGGGGGAGGGGGCTGGCCCGCCTGACCCCCGGCTGTATCTGCTCCACTGGCCGAACCTGTAGTTGCATGTAATACACCGGCCAGACCTGCGGTTGCACCTAAAGCAGGTGAGGGAGGAGTGAGGAGCTACGCAAGTGTGGCGGCCGGGGAGAGCTGGTCCTCTCTGGCACCTCGGGTCTTTGGGAGTGAGGAGAACCAGCGCCGCTTTCTGGAGGCCCTAAAGAAGGGAGAGGAATCAGTCACCATAGAGGGAAGGGAGTTCCCACTGTCCTTCTGGACAGAGAGACATGGACTCTCAGCTTTCCGAGAGAGAAGATCTGCTGGGGGAGATTTTAGACCTCCCCCTCCAACAACCGGGCCAGGTGCACCCAGAAGGAATGTGGTCCGTCTCAAGTGGGTAGGCAGAGATGCATGCCCGCAGAGATCAAAGGGGGTGGAGCTCCTGCTTGGGATGGAGTTCAGGGCATCTGACATCTTTGCCCTGATTCACCCTTTTGGGTCCCTGATATTCGATGTCAGTTTTGTGCGGGTCGATGGCCTTAAGCTCAATTGGTCCCGTTACGAGGCAAGACAAGATTTGCCCGAGTGGCGGGATTTTGACGTTCAGGCAATTTCAAAAATAATGTCAAGAGAGTGACCGTTTTGACAAGTAACGAGTCACTCTCTTATGTTGACATAATGACCTGGCTGGGCCGCTACGGAGAGGTCATGAGTTTCCCAACCAAGAATAGAGATGAGTACGGCATCTGGTCGGGGGCCTGGACCTTCTTGGTTAAACTAAGGGTCTCAGGTAACACCGTCACCCATATCCCATCCTCCACCTTTTTGGGAAGAGACAGAATTCTGGTCTTTTACCAGGGGCAGCCGAAAGTCTGTCACAGGTGTGGTGACCCCACACATTTGAGTGCCCAATGTCGGGTGCAGAAATGCGCTTTGTGTGGGGGTATAGGTCACCTAGCTGCATCCTGTGTTCTGAGTTAGGGCATCCCTTCAGTCGCTGTCCACTCTCTGTTGCCAATGCGGTGTCCTCTAGAAGGATGGGCGAGAGCACAGAGACAGAAGACCCAGAGGAGGGCACCAGCAGAGGTGATAGAGCTGAGGAGCCAGTGAAGAGTAAAAGAAAGTCAGCAGCGCAGAAGAGGCGTCAGGAGGCTCGCAGAAAGGCAAGGGAAGGAGAACCTCAGGTCCGTGCTGGGGGGACCCAGACCTTTGTTCCTGAAGTGGCCACCAATGCAGAACTAGTGGAGGCTCCGGGGGAAAGTGACTTGGAGGAAGAGACCAGAAGGATAGAAAGAGAGGAGGAGGATGCCCTTCCAGCTGCCTCTAACCACTCGGATAGTGGGGGGGGGGGGGGGGGTTGAGAGCGGCGGGCATCCCACAAAACGGGTTGTGCGAAAAAGGGGAAAAACAAAGGGGCTGCTGCCCCTGTTTCGTTAGAGTGGGACCATTCAATTCCCCTGACCTTATGCCAGATGCCGGATAAATGAAAAGGGGGACACCCCCACTCTGATTGACCTCTCAAATAAGTATGCAGCCCTAGTCGACCTCCCTCCATCGGGGGACGAGGAAGATAGAGCTGACATGCTAGAGGGTGGAGAGGGGCCTTCAGAAAGTGGTGCTCCTTCCCTTGGGAAGCCCCAGAATTACACCAAAGGGGCTAAAAAAGCCGGGGAGGAGAAAGACCTGGAGGCCAGTGGTGGCAGAGATAATAAAGGGAGGGCACAGGGAGGTCTAGGGTGGAAGCTAGTAATGTAAATATGGATGTTTCTGTTTGTTTAAAAAGACTCAAGCCAGTGTCCTCTGAAGATGAAGGGGGCATTGAGGAGAAGGCAGAGGGGAGCACGGGGAAGAAAAAAGCAGTCGAGCTCGATCACCAATGATGGCGGCACTCTCCCCGTTGACCCTAGAAAGTATTAACGTTGCCAGCAATTTAAATCAGATATTTTGGGTTTGATTTCGGCGTTCGATTTCTCAGCCGCGTTGAAGCTTTACATTTTCTTTCTGCAAGAGACCAGGGTCACAGACCTGTCACTAAACAGGAAGGCCAGGGGTGAGTGGGGGGCAGGGCCTTTCATATTGGTCCCTTCAGCCGAGCCATATTTCCGGGATGGCGGTCCTTTTTACCGCAGAGGTAGAAAGCAGACGGGGTATCGAGCTCGAGATGGGGAGGTGTCTGATCCTAGATGTTCTCTTGCGGGGACAGGAACTCAGACTGATTAATATCTATGGTCCACAAAGCCCATGGGAGAGGAAATGTCTCTTCCTGAGGATTAAGCCTTTCCTTTTTTACGAGCCGGCAAGTCATCTTCGGAGGGGATTTCAATACCGTCACAAGGTCCTCAGATAGGGGGAGGTTCCGGAGGTGTGGCTTATGATGGCGCTGTGTTGAGTAGAATAGTTAGCGAAGCTCGCCTTGAGGATGTCCACATCAGGCACACCCCAGACCACAGGGGTTTCACGTTCCATCAGGGTAGTCATGGTAGGTCTAGAATAGATAGGTTTTATTTAAAGGAGGAGGCTATCTCGACACCTTTGTCGGTGGTAGAGGTGGAATTCTCCGATCACTGTATGATTTTGTTTTCTTTGAATGTTGCAGAGACCCCTCGCATTGGGAGAGGTTATTGGAAGCTGAATTCATCGCTCCTGGAAGAAACGGAAATCAGACAATCCTTTGAGGACTTTCTGCAGAGTCAGGTACTTTTAATAGGTCTATGCAGCAGTAATAAGATTTGGGGGGAAATATTCAAAAAAAGAGCGCGAGTTCTTCCGCCAGACCTCGAGCCTTAGGAGTCTGAACAGGTACCGCCTGTATCAGAGTCTAAGGAGGAAACTCGAGCAGTTGGTCTCGACTGGAGGTAGCCGTGAGGAGATCTCCAGGGTGAAATCCTTGCTCAAGAGATGTCAGTACGATAGGCACGCATCCTTGGTTTTTGAAAGGGATTTTGGGAAATACCGCTCTACCGATCCCTACAAAAACTGTAGGTTGTCAGTGAGTTGTAAGATGGTAACTGGCCTAAAGGATAGTTCAGGATCTCTGAAAAGGTCCAGATCAGAGATCCTGGAGATCGTTAGGTCCTTCTACTCGCATCTCTTGGGTAGGAGGGAACTTGATCGGGACAGGTGCGCGGCTTTCCTGGCTGAAGCCGTTCCTGAACCAGGAGTAAACCTCTCTTCTGATGATTTGACAGGAGAGATCAGAGAAGAGGAAGTAAAGGGGGCGATTGAGAGCTTAGCCCTCAAGAAGACCCCGGGACCTGATGGTTTAACTTCAGAATTTTACAAGACTTTTAAGGACACCTTGGTTACCCTCTTGACTGAGGTATTAAATGTCTCTCCTCAGGCACTCTGCCAAAGTCATTGAGGAGGTCAGCTCTGATAATCCTGTCAAAGGGTAAGGATCCGTCCCACATTGAGAATTGGCGTCCCATAGCGCTGCTCAATGTGGACAGGAAGATCCTGGCAAAAGTGCTTTTTAATAGGCTGATAAAATCTGCCTCACAGCTCCTTTCATTGGCTCAGCACTGCTCCGTTCCTGGTCGTAGCGCCGTTAGCGCGGCCCTTGGTGTCAGGGAGGCTGTGGAGCGGGGCAGGGCAGGTCACTGGAAGGGGTTCACGCTGTCCTTGGATCAGGCCAAGGCATTTGATCGGGTTGACCATGAGTACCTCTGGTCCACTCTTCTGAGATACGGCCTGCCAGGGAGGTTTGTTGATTGGTTGCGAATTTTGTACAAAGGGGCTGAGAGCTTTCCACTTGTGAATGGGTGGATTGGACGGCCTTTCGAGGTGGGGTGCGGTGTGCGTCAGGGCTGTCCTCTAAGCCCCTTGTTATATGTGTTCGCGATCGACCCCTTCTTAAGGAGGCTAGATTGTGGGCCATTGGCAGGGGTGAGGATGGGCCTGGGGGCCTCGGCGCCCTCCCTGAGGGTTGTGGCTTACGCGGACGATGTCACCATCTTTGTCTCTTCCTCGGAGGAGGCAGGGGGGGTGATGTCCGAAGTGTAGTGCTCTTCGGAAGCTGGACCGGTGGAAGGGTTGGTCCTTGACCCTGAGAGAGAAGGTTCACCTTATCAAGACCTTCCTGATCCCGTTATTCTTCTATCTTGGCAGTGTGCGCCTATTGCCCGAGTCTCTCTGGCCGCGGGTCTACAGCCTGTTTTTCCAGATGTTATGGGGGAACAGGCTGAACCTAATCAGGAGAGAGGTGACATACCGCTCGAGGAGACTAGGGGGGTTAAGTATGGTTAACCCTGTAGTGTTCCTAACACCTTTATTAAGATCAATGTAGCGTGCATGTGGAATGTAGGCCCTCCTCCATGGGTAGTCTCTTGTCAGGAATGGTTTCTGCCTTACTTCACTTCCAGGAATGGGAGTTAGGAGGTCGAGTGAATGTCTTCCGCAGGCCACGTGGGTATTTCCCGGCTTATGTTTTCACTGACTCTGTAGATCAAACCCTCGATGGGGTCTGGGGATGGTGGAGATAAGAACTCTCGCCATGAAACTCCTGGATGAGAGGGTATTGTTGACCCATTTTTTTTAGCCCATTGACCCTCAAGGATTGCCCAGGTCAGGATCTGAGGGTAGGGTTGCGTCTTTTAAACTCAGTAAGGATCCCCTTGAAGGTTTGGGACTTGACCTGGCGTTGCTTCCATGGAAGGCTATATGTAAGGAGCAATGTGAAGTTTTAGAAGCTCCGAAAATAGGGGCTGTCCCGGGTGGAGTGTGCCAACATGCTGGAAAGCATGGAGCATTTCCTGCTCCATTGCCCCTACAATATAGAGGTGTACAAAAGGGTGGGAGCTTCCATAGGCTGGCAGGCCTCTCTTATGCTGAGTGGGCCTATGGGGGCGTTCAAAGACCCGGGAGGAAGGGACCTGTGCACTTTATTTGTAGTTAGTGCAGTGGTCAGGTATCACACGTGGTGTGCACGGAGTTTAGTTGCGACGCGACAGAAAATCCTTCCTGTGGATGAGGTGAGTAGGCACATTCTGGACGACCTGGTGAAGGTGCGCTCGGTGGAGTTCGGGAGGTTGGGGGCTTCCAGAGCTTCTGCTCTTTGGAGGGGTCTGTCCTTTGATGTTCCCTGACCTTTAGATCTTCACTTTCCTGGTGATGGGCTAATGCTTGAAGACATGTAGCTTTTTGTTTTGGTTTTGCTTTATAGAGAAAGACAGTGAAAGGCTTACAGACACCGAACTTGAGTCTGCTTGGGGGTAATGTGTTTTGTTTCTGAATATTTCTGTGTATATATGTATGGCATAGTATTAGTAGTACAATATATATATTTAAAAAAAAGGGGGGTTAGATAGATAGGTTGGGAGGGGGACCTGGTGGTGAAGGATTGGCCACTTTATGGGTACTGGGCGAGGGACTTGGACACAGGTCTTGGATGGGAGAGATATGTGGCTATCTGGGATTAGGCAGTAGTGAGCTGTTTGGTCACATCCTTCTGGGGTGTATTTGTTGTACTTATTTTGCATGAGAGGGGGGAAAGAAAAAAAAAAAAGATATGGATGGAACTCGTGTATATATGTGGATATGTAAATTTGTATGTTTTGTAAATAATGACCTCTGTGTGGGCGGGCCAGCAGGGTTTTTTTCTAGTATAGAGAAGGGAAGAGAGGGGAAGAAAAAAAAAAAAGAAAAAAAAGTTATGTATATATTGTGTTGCGGTGGAAGATGCGTCAGATTGGGGTGATTGGGTTTTCATGAGTGTAACTGGACTGGCTGGGTTTCTTTTACTAAAGCCCATTGTAAAGTTGGTTTTGTATATAGTTTGTATTTGGCAAAGAGCCTTTGTTATGTTCCATCTTTTATAATTAATAAAAAGAGTTCCATTCTGTTCTATGGGAGTTCCCAGTACAGGGGAGCGCCGTGTTCTCCATTCTGTTCTATGGGAGTTCCCAGTACAGGGGAGCACAGTGTTCTGCATTCTGTTCTATGGGAGTTCCCAGTACAGGGGAGCGTTGTGTTCTGCATTCTGTTCTATGGGAGTTCCCAGTGCAGGGGAGCTGTGACATCTTTTGTGACTAGTGAACCCTTTGTTCTCTATATACATTGGTGTTACCTTTCAGTGTAACCCTGCTTGCACACTACCGAAAATCTTACTCTATAGAAAAAGATGTGCCAGACTATTATTAGGCCTGGTGGCCAAAGTGAGAACTGCAGGACTTAAGAATGTTTAAAAAAAATACTGAAAGCAATATGGAAACTTAAAAAATGCTAACAAAAATTCTAAAAAAAAAAAAAAAAAAGTTTAAACATAAAACATGAGTTAAACAAACATTTCTCTTTAAAAGGTTGTCCAGCAAACCAGTCTGATCTGAGTCTTCATTCATCTCCATATGTTTATGTTAACTCCCTTCTTTGAATTTACACTGAACCTGCTCGTTATAACGGGGCCTCAGTGACTACACACGTCCATTATTCACCCCTCCAAGTCTTGTAGATGTATATAAACATTGCTATATAGTGTCTGGCTTTGGCTAATAAGATAGATATTCTGTGTGTGGCATCTACTAAACCTTCAAGTCATTGGGCAATAAGAGAAACCATCAATGGCAGATTGCAGAGCTTGTTCTGGGCGTCCGCCAACCCCAGGGCTCATGTCCTCAGGTTTCTGAAGTTCAAAGCAATGGAAGAACCAGGTCCAAGGAAAGAGAACTTACCCAGAAAGATGAAATGTTCATAGTTTTCTTTCATCACTTCTAAATAGAGCGCCCTCGGCTGTTCGTTCAGGAATTCCCACTCGTCCCCAGAGAAGCCGACCGTGACGTCATCAAAGGTGAGAGGGCTCTGCAAGAGAAGGTGCATAGGTGTAACTTTAGGGGGGTACGGAGGGGACTGGTCCCCCCCACTTTTTTCTGGGTGGGAGACGGTCCCCCCCACTTTTTTCTGGGTGGAGGACGGTCCCCCCACTTTTTGGCCACTTCAATAAAAAATAATCCATATGAAAGCATGAGAATACAGTAAGTGGGGAGAGCAGAGCACAGAGGAGGAAGAAGTTAACCCTTTGCCTCCTATATTTCTGTGCATCTTGGGGGGCAGAGAGCCTCATGTGTCAGTACAGAGCGAGAGCAGTGCCGATTGGTAGAGCAGGAGTCAGCAGGGGCTGCTTCACCAATCAGAACGCTGCTCACAGTCCAGCACACTCTGTATCTGGAGCTGTATCTTTCCCTCCCATTGTATAGCACTTGCCCTATGCTCAGCCCTCATCAGAGAAGAAGGGAAGCTCTCACCAAATGCCAACTGCATCAGACTACAGGAGACAGGAAAGGAGGGGGACAAGGGTGCCAGGCGTTGTGTGTGCATGTGAGTAAGGTATGTACTGTATATGTGAGATGTGTATATACTGTAAAGCCATGTCACGTCTTCCCTGCACTTACGCGCTGGGGAAATGAAAATGAATGGGGCCGACGCCGCTGCATTTTAGAAGTGTGGATTGGCCAGCGCGTACTTCTAAAACCCTGGCATATAGCAGACCGCACAGTACGCCCCTCTATATGCCGTGTGAACATACCTTGAGGGTACATTCATGCAGAAGATATGAATGCTGATTCTGGGGTGGATTCAGTGCTGGATCTGCCTCACAACATACATCCAATCTGACAGGAAACTGATTTAAATTATACCCTATGTAATATCAGTGTTGTCGTTTGGATGACACTGGTTTTTCGAGTATTTTCAGCGTGGACTGTCAGCCCCTACAAATAATTCTTCTAGATGTTTTCTGCACTAACAGCACTAAAGGATAGGAGGCAGAAATCTGCCTCAGGCAGTCTGGGTCGTTTGCTCATTGGAATTCTGCATTTGCAAGCACTGAATTTCCAACAAACAAATGACACGGTCTGTGCCGAAAACCTGCCATGTGAACCCACCCCAAGTGTGTAGCCTGTGTTCAATATATGTATATATACACACAAAATTTCCAGGGTGCCTTGTCTAATGTAGTTAGTGTCTGGGGTACAGTTTGTAATGTAGTAATCTCTGGGCTACAGTGTGTAATGTAATAATCTCTAGGGTACGGTGTAATATAATCTCTGTTGTACAGTGTGTAATGTAATCTCTGGGGTATGGTGAATAATGCAGTAATCTCTGGGGTATGTTGTAATGTAATCTCTGGGGTACAGTGAGTAATGTAGTAATCTCTGGGGTACAGTGTGTAATGTAATCTCTAGATCTCTAGGGTACAGTGAGTAATGTAATTCATTTCTAGGGTTCAGTGTGTAATGTAATACATTTTTGGGGTACAGTGAATTATATTATTTCTTGAGTACAATGTACAATTCATTTCTAAGGTGCGGTTAGTAATGTGACTTCTGTGGCGACCATGTGTAATATAATTCATTTCTGGGGGGCAGTGAGTGATGCCAGTTCTGGTGTATGGTGTGCAATAAAATACATTTTGGGGTACAGTATGTGACATAAGTGATTCCTAGGGATACAGTGAGATTTGGGTTCTTTCATTTTCCTCATTATGTTGTGTGTATTTATTTTTTATTTTTTTATTTTAAACAAATTTTATTGCATTTTCAAACAATTAAACAGTGAACATACATCTCTGGCATGTAATAGTGGTCATATCACATATTTGCATAGTCTCCGGGCCTGTGCCTGGAATATGTAGATGATACATACAGAGAGAAAACATCAATTTACCAGAGTACAAAAGAAATGTAAATTAAACAAACAGAATATCTACACTACTAAAGTGCCACTGCGTCCTATCCTTATCTCTCTCGACTGTGTGGTCCTTCATGGAACCCCATACTCAAGGCCAAAGTTCCTCAGACCTGAAGTCTCCCCAGTGTGCCCCCGATTCCCTCCCTACAGTACCAATCGGTATATTTGAACCTCTGCATAAGGGCTTCTATCTCCCTATCGGAATAATGCGATTCTATGAAGGTTCTCCAACGTCTGAAGAACCCTGGGGTTCGGGTCTCCTTACGCCTCTCCTTCTCCAGTCTGTCCGCTATAAGATAATCCTCCAGCTGCTTTATGACCCCGGAGATTGACGGGAGAGTGGGCTTCAGCCATAACTGTAAGAGGCTTCGTTTTGCTGCCAAAAAGGCAATATGAATTATTCCCGGAGAACTAGTGGAGTGAGCTGGTTCCTCCCGACCCTCACTCTCATCCGTGTCCGGAGGCCTAGGGCAGTGGAATATCAAGAACTCATAGTGTTTCTCTAGGGTGACCCCAAAGTGAAGCTGGATATACTGAAGGACTGTGTCCCAGTAGGATTGTGTATAGCTGCATTCCCACAGACCGTGCCATAGGTCCGTTTTATGTGTGCCACATTTAGGGCAGTGCTGCAACCTATCAGGAAAATTTTTAGAGGGGGGGAGATTGAAGGCGTAGATGGCGTTGTGAATTATTTTGAAGTAAGTTTCCCGCCAGGTCTCGCAGATGATGTGTTTCCGTACGGTCACAACACCCTTCGGGATCATATCTGGGATCTGGGCATTTCCCAATCGGCGGCTCCAGTAGTGGAATGCCTGAGAGGCTACTCGTTTCCTGCACCACCCTCTCATGTCAGCATAGAGCCTCGATAGACAATATGTCTCCCTATGAGTGGTGACAAGTGTCAAAATCGTTAGGAATGGTCTCCTTGGAGACATCTCTTAGTCTCCCATTACAGAAATAGAAGAGCTGGTAGGCAGCTAAAAGTTGTGATTTGGGTAAGGAGAACCTCTCAAGCATCTCCGAGGGCTTTAGCCATCTCCGAGAACTCACTTGCATTAGCTGTCCCGCGTTGGCCAGACCCGCCTCCCTCCACGTCCTAAACATCGGGTTACTCTGACCCAGCGGAAATTCGGGGTGGTCCCAAATGGGCATGTCCTTTGAGAGCGCGAAGGAAAGGCCTAAGCGTTTCCTTAACTCCTTCCAGGCCATTATTGTGTCCCTGAACAATGGAGACAACTTAATCAGAGAAGGCAACTTAGGATACCTAGTATGGAGCAAGGCCTGTGGGTGCCAAGGGCGCATCAACTCTCTTTCTAACTCCCAATTTGAAAAGCGGGAACGACCCCCAATCCAGTCTAGCATGTGGCGAGTCAGACAGGCCAGGTTATAGCCCCTAACATCTGGGAGATTCAGTCCGCCTGCACTAACTGGCAGGATTAGTTTATGTAGCGCAATACGGGGTTTTTTCCCTGCCCATATAAATCTGGAGAAGCATGAGTTAATGTGGTTGATGTCTGTGTGTTTGAGCAGGAATGGGAGGGTCTGTAGGGGGTATAGCAGCTGTGGGAAGCAGACCATTTTTATGGCGTGACATCTACCGGCAAGTGACAGTGGCAGTGAGGTCCAACGCTTCAGGTCCTGGGAGATTTTATTTATAAGAGGGGGAATATTTAACTTATACATCGAGTCTGGAGTCCGACCCACCTTGATACCCAAATAGGTGATGTGTTCCTGAGCCCGGGTAATGTCTAATCCCATGTTCGCCCATTGGGACTGTGATAGCTTCGGGCCAATTTCTAGCAATTCACTCTTGGACACGTTTACTTTATACCCTGATAGCGTGCCGAAATAACGCAGCAAATCCAGCACTGGAGAGAGCTGGGTCAGGGGAGCAGACATGAATAGTATGAGATCGTCCGCAAACAAAGCGGTCTTCACCTCTTTGTCTCCTATCCGGATCCCTGAGAAGAGGTCAGAATCCTCAAGTACCCGTGCCAAGGGTTCTATAGCCAAATTAAAAAGTAAGGGGGAAAGCGGACACCCCTGCCTTGTCCCTTTCTGGAGGGGGATTTTTGGAGAAAGGAAACCCGGAGTATGGATTTGGGCTGTTGGGGCATCATAGATGGCAGAGAGGACAGACCTAAACGTCCCTGTAATTCCCATGGTATCCAGGACAAACCAAAGCCAGTCCCATCGCACGTTATCAAAGGCCTTTTCTGCATCTAAGGCCACCAGGACAGGCCTCTCTCCTGGCAATGGTTTGTGTCGGACCCTTTCCAATACCGCTAGCACTTTCCTGATGTTTCCCACCGCCGCTCTTCCCTTGATGAAACCCTTTTGGGAGGGTCCAATCAATTGCGGCATAAAACCGGCGAGGCGGTCAGCCAGTATCTTAGACAAGATTTTTTGGTCAATGTCTATGAGGGATATGGGCCTATATGATGCAGGGAGCAGCGGGTCTTTCCCTTTCTTCGGGATAATTTTAATGTATGCGTTTTTTGATTCTGGGCGGATAGGCTCATTATGCAGTATCGAGTTGTAATATTCGGTGAGGATGGGGGTGATCTGTTCGCTTAGGATCTTGTTTACCTCCCCAGTGAACCCATCAGGTCCCGGGGCCTTGCCTGCCTTCAAGTGGCGAATAGCCATCTTTACCTCCTCCTCAGTTATGTCCGCATTCAGTTCCTCCCTCTGGAGATCTGACAAGTGCGGCAATTTGACTTTGGAGAGGAATCGCCGTCCATCCTCTGCTTGAAATTGACCCTCTGATGAGTACAGTGTGGCATAAAATTGTCTGAGCGTGGCGTTAATTTTTTGCCATGTTGTGTGTATAACAACTTTCATGGAGTAGGGACGGGAGGATCGGGGATGGGGGGGAGGGGGTAAGCAAAATTTGCTGAATTGCACATTTTTTATTTCTATATAAGGGAAAAATTTAAATTTTAGGGGGGGCTGGGGGTTTTTTTTCATTTTCCCGGGCGCTTTTTTTGTTTTTCCCGTCCCGGGGTTTTTGGGCCCACCCCAAAAAGTTTTTTTTTCCATAAAAAAGGGCTCCAAAAAAACCCTTTCCCGGGTGGGGGGGGCTTTACCCCCCCTCCCCGGGGGGGGAAACCCCCTAAGGGGTGGGTTTTAAAAGGGGGGGGCCCCTTCACTGCAAGGGGAGGGAAAGGGGGAAAAAGGGGAAAGGGGGGGGCTTCAGTGAAAAAAAAAAAAAAGGCCCAGTGAAAGGGGAAGGGGGGGAGGGAAGGGGGTAGGGAAGGGGAAAAGGGGGTTTAAGGGAAAAAAAAGGTCCCCCCCCCCTTTTTGAAAAACCCAAAAAAAACGCCCCCCGAGGGGAAAAAAATTTTACACCCAAAAAAAACCATTTTTCATTACTTTATTCCTGGGATTATACTTAAAAAGAAACTGGGGCAACTATTTTTTGCTTGGTTTCAAGTCCCCCTGTTAAAAACATTTAAATTATCCTGTACTGAGGTTGGGGGATGGGGAAAAAAAGGGTTTTTAAAAATGTTGGGGGATTTTTTTGTGTCTCTATTTTAATTTTATTATTTTGGTTTTAAAAAAACTTTCCCACCAAATTTCATTTTAAAATATTTTTTATAATTTTCATAAAAAGGGGAAAATACTTTTATAGTTAAAAGGGATGTAAAAGCTGTAGGAATATTTTTTTGTCATTTTTAAAGTGTTAAACCAAAAAAAAGGGCTGCCTGTAATATTTGTTAGGAAATTTTTGTTTAATTTCCAAAAAATGGGGCCCCAGTTTAAAAATTAAAACCCGTGTTCAGAAAAATTTTTTTTAACCGTAGGGGTGGGGGCCATAAAAAGGGGGGCGTGCCAATTTAACCCCCCCCCCACTAACCAATTTTGATCCTTCTTAAACTACCTTTTTTTTGGAAAAAAAAGGGGAAAAAAAAAACCCCCCATTTTTTTGGGGAATAAAATCAGAAAAAAACCCCTTTTTACAAAACAAAAAAAGGGCATGTTTTTTGGTTTTTTTTTTTTTCGGTGCCCCTTTTTTTTTTTTTTTAAAAAAATAATTTGAAAAACCCCCCCAAAGGGGGGCAAGGATTTGGGGCCCCCCCCTTTTGGGGAAATTTTCTTAAAAAAAGATGGCCCCCAAAAAGGGGGATTTGGGTTAGAATTTTTGAATTTTTTTTTTTAAAAACCCAAAAAAATGGAAAACTTGGGGGGGGGGGCTTCTAAATGGCGGGGGGCCCCAGATAAGGGGATAAAAGGGGCCATCCCCTTTTTTTTCTGAAAAAAACTTCCGGGGGAAAATAAAGTTTTAAAAAATTTTGGGTTTTCCGGCAGATTGGGTCGTTTTAGTTTGGGAAAACTGTACTATGTTTCATTTTGGTTTTTAAAAAGTTTTGAAACACGGGTTTTTTGGAAAACCAAAGGGGCCTGTCCAAAAAAATTTAAATTTTCCCTTTTGGGGGGAATTTTTTTTTGTTTTAAAGTTGGGATTTGAAAAAGGTTTTTTTTTAAAAAAAAAAAAATTTTAAACCCCCAACAAAAGGGGGGGGGAAAAAAACCCAAAGGGGTTAAAGGGAAGCTGAGGGGAATCCCCCGGGGCCGAAAAGGGGGCCCCAGAAAAGGGGGGCTTTAGTATTTATTTAGAATCTTCCCCAAGGGAAAAAAAAAAACAACCGGAATTTTTTGAGTCTCTCGGGGGGAGTAAATGGGGGGCTCCTTGGGGGGTTTTGGGGGGGAAAAAAAGAAAACTTGTAAAAAAAAAATTTAGAATTTATTTTTTATGGTGGAATCATAAAATTAGGCTTTTTCCCTTTTTGGGGTTTGAGGAAGGGCTGGAGAAAGGGTTTGGGCCCGAAAAAAACGGGTTTTTTTTTTTAAAAATTTTTTTAACGTTTTGTCGTCTTTTTAAGTTTGGTTTGTTTTGTGTTTCCGCCCCCAAAAAAAAACAAAAAAAAAATTTTGGTAGTGGGGTTTTGAGTTTTTTGTTTCACAGGCCAAACTGCTGGGTTTTTTGGGGTAAGAATTTAAAATAAAAAAGTTCCCATTGGGTTTTATAGGAAGAAGAAAGGGAAAAATAAGGGCTGAAAAAATTTGGGAAGTAGGGTGAAAAGTGTATTTTTAAAAACCTCAAAAAGTATTTGGTTTATAAGGGGGAAATTTGGAAA
The DNA here is from genome assembly GCA_025379985.1 of Phyllomedusa bahiana. NCBI lineage: Eukaryota > Metazoa > Chordata > Amphibia > Anura > Hylidae > Phyllomedusa > Phyllomedusa bahiana. Next base: position 166,578 of record JAODAL010001384.1, read on the forward strand.
TGTCTGAGGGTTTTTATACCCGGAAAAAAAGGGTTTGATTGAAAAATTTTGGAATGGGTTTTTTGGGTTTGGGTGGAAAAACCCGGTAAAAGGGGGTTAAATAAAAATTTGGGTTTTTATTAAAAAGGAAAAGGGGGGGGCCCTGGGGGTGGGGCCCGGCCCCGTGTATTTAATTCCCCCCCGGGAAAAAAATTTTTTGAAAAAAAAAAAAGGAAAAAATTTTTGAATTTTTCTGTTCCGATTTTTTCCCCCGTTAAAAAAGGGGGGGAGGGACTTTTCCCCGGGGGGTTGGGGGAGCAAAAAGGGGTTTTTGGGGGTAACAGAAAATGCCTGCAAAAAAATAAGGGGGGAAACACGGGGGCCCGAAGCAGCCCAGCTGTGTCACCCAATTTTTAAAACCCCGCCCCCCCTTTAAAAACCCCAAACCCAAAAGCTTTCCCCCCCTGCCCAGTTTTTCCCCCCCAAAAACTAACCTGAAAAAACCTTTTTTTCCCCTGCCCGCCCCTTTCCCCTTTTCACTTCCTACTTCCCGGCCCCCCCCTTAACCCCCCCCAACAGGAGGTTTAAAAATTTTTTTTTCCCCCTTTTGGGGTTTAAAGCCCGGGGCCCCCTTTCCTGGGTCCAAACCAAATTTCCCCTTTTTCCCCGGGAAACCAAAAAAATGGTGGAAAAAATAGTTTTCTGGTTTTTTTCCAAAAAAATGGGGTGCAATACGGGGGGTATGTGGGGGACCAGGGGGCCCCCCGGCCCCCCTACAGTTTGGGGAAAAAACCTTTATTTGGTTTTCTGGGAGGGGGAAAAAAACAGTTGGGGAAAAAAAAGGGGTTAAAAAAGCATGAGGGGTTGGGCCCTGGGGGTACCTGAAAAAAGGGGAAAAAAAGAGCCGGGTGAAACCCCAATAGGGGGCAAAAACAAGCAAAAATTTTCCCGCTTTTTTGCTGCGGGGGGGGGCCCAAAACCCGCTGGAAAACCCTTTGCATAGGGACACCCCCCGGGAAAAAGGGGCAATGGGGGAAAAAAACAGTTTTGGGTGGGGGGCCATTTGGAGGGGGGTGGAAAATTGGGGGTACGGGGGAGGGGCCCCCTTATCTCACCGGCCCCCCAATTTCAAAAAGGGGGGGGGGGTTTTCGGGGGGGCCCCCAAAATATTATGTTTTCATCCCCCCCCGGGAAAAAAAACAAGTGGGCTGGGCTTAAAAAAAGTGAAAAATTTCTGGGGGGCCCGAGAAAAAAAAAAAACCCCATGGGTTTTCCTAAATTTCAGAAAGGTTTTTTGGTTTTTGTCAGAGGGGTTAAAAAAAACCAAGGGGGGTTTAAAAACGGGGCCCCCTTGTGGCAAATCCCTCAAACAAAGCCCCAGATTGGGTGAGGGCCCCTGCCGCCCCCAGAAATTTTTAAAAGTTTGGGGGAAAAAAAGCGAAAAAAAAATGGGCCCGGGGGGCAAGGGCTTTTTAGAATTTGGGGCCAAATTGGGGAAAATTGAAACAGACTTTTTACTCAGGATAAAAAGGGGGAAACAGTGGGGGAAAAAAACCCTTGGCCCTGGGGAAAAAAAAAATTTTAATGTTCTCCCGATTTTTGGGTTTTTTTTCCTTTAAGGAAAGGCCCATGCTCGGGGGGGCTTGGGCCATTGCCCCTTTTTGGGGTTGCCCCGGGTTTGGGAAACCCAAAAAAGGGAGGGTGAAGAATGGTTTTGGCCCGAGTACAAGGGGCTTTTTTCCAGGTTTTATGTGGGTTTTTCTAGGGTTGGCCCAAAAGGGGATCGGGGAGGGGGAATTTTGCTTCGGGGTTTTTTGTGATGGGGAAAAAGGCCCGCTCCTGGGGATGGGGGGGTGGGGGGTATTTTTGGAAAAACCCTGGAAACTTTTTCCCAAAGGGGGAAACCCCCGCCCTTTCTTGCTTTTTTAAAAATGCCCAAAAGAGCCCCGGGGCCCAAATGGGGCCCCCCAAAAAAAACAAAAGGGGGGGGGAACCCCCCACAAAAATTTGAAATAAAAAACCTGCTCCGAAGGGAAGTTTTTTATTTCCTGAAAAAGGGCCCAGGGAAAACCATTAGGGGGGCAGGGATTTTCCCTTTTTTGGGGGCAAATTTTTGTTTGGGGCAGTGAAAAGGGGCCAAAATTTCCCCTTTACTTTGGGGTTAAGATGGGTTTGAGGTCCTTCCAGAAAACAAAAGGGAAAGGGTATTGCCAAATTTCCTTTCCTTTCACAAAAGGGAACCCCGGGGGCCCCCAAAAAGGGGCCTTCAAACTTTTTTTTATTTTGGAAAGGGGGGAAGGGGGGGGCATTCCCCCCGGGGGGGTTTAGGCCCCAAAGGGGGGGCCCCTGCCCGGCCCCCAAAAAAAAAAACCAAGGCCCGGGGTTTTAAATTTTTTGCAAGGGGCCTTGGGAAAACCCCGTGCAAAGGGGGGGGGACCTTCCAAATTTTTCAGATTGGGATTTTTTAAACCCAAATTTCGCTGGGTAAAAAAAAACAGGGGAAAATTTTTTTTTGTCGGGGGGGGCTTTCCCCATCCTTCTGGGTCCAAAGGGGGGGGGGCTTCCCCCCGGGAAATTTGAACCAAAGGCTTTTTCTAGGGGCAAAACATCTCAGGCTTCATGGTTCTTTTTCCCCCCTTCCGGGTAAAAAGTCACCTTTCTGCGTGTTTTTGTTTTTTTTATTTCCCGCCCCAACCATTTTTTTTTTTTTTTCTCAAGGGGGGGGAAAGAGGATGAAGAGGGGGCAGAAAATCCCCGGGGAAAAAAGGAAAAAAAAACCCCCTGATTGGGTTTAAAAAATCATTTAAAAATTTTTGAAAAAAACGGGAAATTTTCCCTGGAAAACACCAAACACCGGGAAATTTTTTTTGGGAGGGAAAAAGGGGCTTTCCCTTTTCATAAGGGCAGCCCAAGGGAAAAAAAACGGGGAAACATTTTAAGTTTTTTTGGCCCGGGGGAAAAAAAGGCCAAATTTTTATACGGGGGGTTTTAAAAATACGGGTTTTTTGGGGGTCGGGCCCCTGGGGCTGTGGAACCCCATTTTTGGAAAGGAAAGGGAAATTTTTCACGGGGTGCCCGGGAAAAAAACCCGTGAAAAAGGACCAAAAAACCCTTTTAGGTCCTGATTGGGGGTTTCCCCCTGTTTCCCGCCACGGAAAAAGGGGGGGCCCTTTCTAAAATGGGAAGGGCCAAAAGGGGGGGAAACTGAATTCAGAAGACGGAAAAAAAAATTTGGGTGGGGGAAAGAGCCAACCCCAGGCCGCCCGGGGGTGTGGGAAAAGGGGGGAAACCCAAATTTTACTGTCGGGTGCGGAGGAAAAAAAAAATCCCCAAGGGGCCCAACCCGCAAGGAGATTGGGTGGCCAAAAAGCCCCAACCAAAGGGTTTTCCCCGGGGGAAAAAAAAGGGGAAAAACAAAAAAAAAGAAAGGGAAGGGCCCAAGGGAAAAAAACGGGAAAAAGGGGCGGGGGGTATTGGAGTAGGGAGGGAACCCCGCTTTTCCCCCGGGCGCAAAAACCCAGGGGAATTTTCCCCTTTTGGGGGGAAAAGGGAAAAAAGGGAAATTTTTGAAAAAACCCCGGTGCTTAAAAGGGGCAAGAAAAAAACCCCGTCCCTTTCCCCCGGGCCCGAACCCGCCTGGGCCCCTAGTTGGGGGAAGGGGTCAAGGGGACATTTCCCCGGGGGGAAAAGTTAAGCTCTTTTTTCCCTAGAATCCTGTTTGGCAGTGCCCCCAAGGGCCTTGGGGGCCTATTTCCCCCCGGGGTTTGTAAACTACAAAAAAAAAAAATGGTATTACCTCTTATGTTGGGGGGCTGCAGTTTTTTAAAGGAAGGGGTTTTTTCGCTAATTTATTTTAGGGGGTTTTCCAAATTTTCCAAAATTTCCGACTTTTCTGCCTTTATAAACTTTTAAGGGGCCCGGGGGGGGACTGGGTCTACAAGAAGAAGTTTTTTGTTTTTAAAAACCCCCCGAGGGCCCAGGTTTTGGGGGGGGGGGGCCGTAAAAACCAAAATTTCTCTGACCCCGGGCCCATCTTTTTTTCCCAAGGGGGGCAGGGGAAAAACCCCAAAAAAGGTTTCCAAAAGGGTTCCCCCCACTTTTCAAGGGGTCCCCAAACCCCCGGAAAATGAGGCAATGCTGGTTTACGGGGTGTTAAAGTAGTTATTTTGCCCTTTTAAAATCTTTGGGGCCGAAAAAAAACCCTTGGGAAAAATTTTTGGGGTGTTTTTGGAGGGGAAATTTCTGGGGGACCCTCTTGTAAATTTAAAAGGGGGCTGTGGGTTGGGGGAACCAACCCGGGGAAAACTATAGGGGTATAAAAACCCAAAAACTTTCCCTTAAAAAAGGGAAAAAAAAATAAAAAAAAGGGAAAAAAAAACCCCCACTTACTAAAAAAAAAAGGGGTTTTGGGGAAAGAAATGGGGGGAAACCCGTTTGAGGGAACGGGGGGAAACCCCCGGGGGGAAGCATTGGGCCCCTTTAATTTTTCCTTTTAAAAAAAAAAAAAACCCTCCCGGGGGGAAGTTGGGGGGATATTGTTTCCTTGGGGAACCAAATTTGGGGATGAGGGGGTTTAGAAGAAAATTTACCCCAAATCCGAGTCAGGGGGAAAAAGGGAAAAAAACCTCCAAAAAAGGGGGGCGGGTTAAACCCCCCCTTTGGGGAATTTTTATTTCTATAAAAGGCCCCAAGGGGGGGCCCCTTTAAAGAGTTTAAGGCCCAAGGGGAAAAAAAGGGGGGCCGCGGGGGTTTTTTAAAAACTCTGCTTTTCCGATAAACCCCCTGTCCCAAACCCAAAACAAAAGGGGAAAAAAATGCTGTTTCTTTTTTTTTCCCAGATTTAAAAAAAACAGGGGGGGAAGGGAAAAAAGGGGCCCCTGTTTGGGCCCTTAAAGCTTCAAGATCTCCAGAAAGGGAATTTAAAAAGGGGGAAATTTTTTGGCATAGATTTAAACCCCCGGGGGGCAGTGGGGTTTACCCTTTATGTTTTTAAAGGGGGGGCAGGGGAATGCTTCCCAATTTTGGGAAAATTTTTCCCTTTGATTGTGGTTTCCCAATTTTTTGCTCTTTAAATTTTTTTTTTTGGGGGTTTTCTTTTCCCTTGGGTTTTAGGGAAAAAATATTTTTTAAACTTGGGGACCAGGGCAAATCCCAATTTATGAAAGAAACCCCGTTGTTTTCCCCCGGCCCCCCCCGGGGCCCCTATTTATGGGACCCCGCGGGGGGGACTACCACACGTTTTTTAAACTGTTTCCCCCAAAGGGGCCCGGGCACCCCATTTTGATTTTGGGGGGGAATTTAAGGGGGGGCCCCCCCCAATTTCCCCAAAGGGGGGACCATTTACGTCAAAATGCTCCCCGGGAAAAAGGGGCAAACTAACCTCCCCTCTTTCAAAACCCCAAATTTTCAAAGAAAATTTGGGAAAACCCCCGGGATGAGGTGGTTAGGCGTTTTCAGGGGGTTACTTGGGCCGCCCTTTTCCGGGCGAGGTAAAATTTCCGGGAGGGGGGGGAAAAAAAGGGAATTAAAAGGGGAAAGGGGAAAAAAGGGAAAGAGGGGTAGGGGAGGAAAATAAAAAAAAGAGAAAAAAAAAAAAAGGTTTTTCAAAGGGGGGGGGGGCTTGTTGGGATGGGAAAAAAAGGGTTTTTATTTTTTTGTGTGATCCTTTGTTGGGCCCCATTTTTAATGTATTAGGTTTTTTGGTTTTATTTTTCACAAAAAAAAAAAAAAATATATTAAAAATAGTAATATAAAGAAAAATAATAAGGGCCCTACTTGTATTAAATTTCAGCCTTAAAAAACCCGTAAAGGGATTTTTTCTTTTTTTTCATTAAATTTTGTTTAAACCCAAAAAGGCTGCCCCCGGGAGTAAGGGGTTTTTTATAGATAGTCCCGGTTAAAAAAAGATGGCCCTAGTCAAAGGGGAAGGGTTAAAACCCCCGTGGGTTTTAGGGGCAATTTCCTTTAAAAATGTGAGGGGGTGGCCATAGAAAAGGGCGTGCCCTTTTTGACCCTCACAAACCCGCTAAAATTTTTTGGAAAGCCTTTTTTAAACTACTTAATTTTTAAAAGGGGTTTTAAAAAACCACCATTTTGAAAATAAAATCGAAAGCATTTCACGCAAAGGGATGTTGTGATTTGTTTTCTCGGTGCACCTTTTGTTTTTTTTAAATTTTATTTGAACCCCACAAGGACGGGATAGCCTTTGGGTATTATTAAAACACTGTCTGATTTACATCTGTATTATATCCAGAGCTGCACTCATATTCTGTGGTGCGTCACTTTTAAATACTTTTTTTCCCTGTATGATCCGGGTTTAAAATCCTGTATTTCCCCCCGGCTCATCACTATTCTGCGGGGTGCAGTCCTGTAATCATTATTTTTGTATGTCTGGGGTTACATCCTGTTTACCCTCCAGAGGCATCCTGTTGCGTGGGCTGATGGGGGTGGAGACAGACAGAGGGGGTTTCGAGTGTCCCACTGAGGTCTGCTCTTCCCTGTGCTGGGGGGGGGGCTGTTGTGAAACGGAGCGCATTTCCAACACCGGCTCCCCCTGGATCGCTTGGGGGCAGCGGGGAAAATCAGCTGAGGGCCCAGGGAGGTGTCGCGCCAGTGGGGGAGCGGGATGGGGAGCTGAGCAAGGGGGGTTTGCGATCTCCCTGTGGCTTTCCCCTCGGCTCCTGGTGCAGCCCTAGCGATCCCCAGCGCAGGGCAGACGAGGGTTAACGCTGCTGAGAAGCAGGAGATGTCTGCGGGTCACGGAGGTCAGCATGCTCAGGGCCGGGGCAGGGGGCACCAATCTGTCAGGAAAAAGCACTTCCCACCGGCCCACTCGAGGGTCGACGGCCTGACTTGGGGTGTATCGTGACGTTGCGCTGTCCCTAGGGGTGCACAAGGTCACCCAGTTTACTTTTCCCACTGTTAACCCCTGTCCACACAGGCTCAGGGAAAAACCAGGGAGGACGGAGAACACTTTCCTCGTCCAGAATCCTGATCGGCTGCCACCAGTTTCCAGTTTAGTTAAAAGGGACGGTCCGTTACCGACTTATACAAGGCCAAAACCAGCCTTGGGGTAGTATTTATTATAGAACGAGTGCTAGGGTGTGAGGCCCGATGATCAAGACAGACTAACTCAGATTAAAGTTTATAGTTTAATTAGCCTTGGAGGGCACACTAGACAAATATATACAAAAGGATAATAATATACAGGTAAGAGGAGAGTCAGAGGTGCAAATATAACTAAGGGTTACAGACAAAGGCAGTAGAATGTGTCTAGTTACCTGTGGATGGCTTGGTGCTCGGCGCACATGGGGGGCTTATGTGGCCTGGCTTCTGCGTGTGGATGCTCCTGGAAATGCTCTTAGGTACCCCCCTCAATGGATCAACGCTTAAGCCAACCCGGGCTCCTGCTTATATCTGTGAGGAGACAGCCCACGTGGCAGCCCCCTACACGACCCCACACACCACTGGGACGGTTATAAAACTCCTCCCATCAGGTCATGCGGGTTTCTGATAGAAACACAAAAATGGACCATAACACGGAGGGGCATTGGCACAGAACCGAGCCGGTAGCACCATCAGAACCGGCTGGACCTACACTATGCCCGGGTTATCAGACACCCCTATCTTATGGATTCCCTAGGTCCAGTTCTGGATATCTCGGTCCCCCTGCCTCATGCAAGCATGGGAGTAGTGGCTATGTGTGCGGGGAGTTCCATATTTTAAGATATGAACTCGCCATGGACCAGTTATGAGCGGATCGCCTATAAATCATATGAAATATCGGAGAGGGTCGGCAGGTTGGTTTAAATTTTGTTTTTGGGATTTGGGGAGGCAAAATTTTTTCAGTCAATTAATGGAAATGGGGTTTTTTGAGGTGCCCCAAATGTCCTGCTGTGGGGCCCCCTATGGAAGAGCATTTACCAATGGGTTTGGGTATGGTTTAAACGGAAAATTGAGTTTTCCCCGGGGGCATCTGTGAGACTGACTGTAAATTTCCCTCAACCTCCCCCCCTTTTGAGGGTGCGGGGACCCCCAAAGCGGGAGCCCCTCCCCCCTGCATCCATAAATCAAGCCACAAGCCACTGACATTATGTCCAAAGTGCAGCTTAGTAAAGAGTGGTGTGGCTCAGGGGTAACACAGGGCCACACCAAACACCCCTGCTGCGAGGGGGGAGGGGGGGAATGCACCCCTCGCTCCCGCGGTGATTCGCAGCGCGGAAGGCCCTGTGAAAGGCTTTGAAAAACAAGCCCAGGAAGGGCAAGGGTTTGAGCAGCGCAAGCTCTCCCTGAACCAGGAACACATCGCAGAGCATGCACCCCACCAAGAATCCCGGCGTGGCAGAGCATCGACCCCACCCAAAGAATGCCGCCATCGCCCCCCAGCCAAAAAATGCCCACGTGGCGAGAAAATTAAACCCCAGCCAAGAATGCCAGCAGTCGGAAGGCTTTCCCCACCCCGAAAAGAAGCCCCCGTCGGAGCATTCCACCCCAGCCAAGAATGCCAGCACGTCGGCAGAGCATTCCACCCCAGCCAAGAATGCCAGCACGTCGGCAGAGCATTCCACCCCAGCCAAGAATGCCAGCACGTTGCAGGTTTTGGGGCACCCAGCTAAAAAACCCCAGCACCGCGGGGATCGCACCCCACCCAGGAATGAATAATCGGCAGTTGGCCAGCGTTCATGGGGGATCTCTGCAGCCACGCCCCCTAGCAAAGAGCTGTAAGGGAAAGTGAAGCCTTGCAATGAAAAAAAGTCCAGTGCCAAAAAAAAAGCTTGCAGCCAAAAAAGGGGGGCAAAAGCAAGAGGGAAATCGGTCCCCCCTGCGCCCGGGTAAGCCCCCGCCAGCGCATAATTTAATAAAACTAAAGGGGGACCTCAGGCCCAAAAGTAATGCATCAAAAAAGAGTTGTTACCTGTGACTGCAGAGGGGGGAGGAGGGCGATTATGGCACCTTTAAAAAAAAGGGGGGAAATGAAGTTAAAAAGGGGCCCCATGATGTGTTCGGGGCCCAAAATCGCTTATTTTCTAAAGAACATGAACAAGAAAATGAAATAATTGTGCTAAAAAAGTAAGTTTGAAAATGTAAAAATGAGAGTAAAAACGAGGGGTAAGAAAAAGGGATCTGAAAAAAAAAGACCAAATAGGGGGGAAATTAAAAAATGGACTAGAAAAAACCCCTAATATTTAACGTGGAGTTTTAGGAGAAATTATAAAAATGAACAGGTTTAAGGGTGTAGGGAAAAAACAGGGAAAAAAGGGTGGAGGGGGGGGGGGCTGGGGGGGACGGAAGGGGGAGGGGCAAACAAGGCCCCCAAATTTCCCCGGACTCCCCAAACATCCCCAAAAACCCCTCACAGGTGTCTTAGGTGTTCAGCGGGATTCCGCGCAGCAATGGCACTCCCAAGTTGAGATGGGGAATGAGCAATCGGGTGACCCGGGAGGGTGCTTATGGGCAGATCTACAGCGGAGCCCCCGGGGTTAACTTGAAAACCTTAACCTTTGGGGACGACCTTCCGGGGAAATGAAGGAGGAAGCAAAAGGGGCAAGGAGGGGTCCAGGGGTGGGGTGCCGAGCTAGTGTTTGAGTCCGTCCCAGGAAAACCCAAAGATGCGGTGGGGGTGCGAGAGGAGGAACCTGTGGCAATGTGTTGGGGATCCCGCTGCAGCAGCTCAGGGAATCTCTCTGACCCAAAAAAAGCCCCAAAGGGAAAGAATTAGTCTATTGGGGCCAAAGGGGAAATGGGGGAAATTTGAATTGGGAACCAGGGGAAACGGAAGGGATCGAGGGGAATGAATTGGGAACCAGTGGAACGGAGGGGATGACTGGGGAAAAGAATGGGGAAAAAGGGGGAAACGCGGGGGGGGGGGGGGGAGATGATTGGGGGAAAGAAATGGAAAACAGTGAAAAAAATAGGAAATTGAAACATGGGAATGAAGGAAAGTGAAGAAGAGGGGGAATGAACAAAGGGAAAACAAGTGGTGTGAATGAGGGAATGAAAGGGGGAAATGATGAAAAAATGGGGAAGTCTAATGTAAAAAAAATAAAAATGTAAAATGGGGGGGGGGGGGTACGGCCACCTGCCGCTCGGCTGCTCGGGTCCAACCCCCCAGGTGCAGTAGGGCAGTTATGCCAAGTACGGGGGGAGGGCTAAAACTCCCAGACCCCCCCGTAGCCGAAAATTTAGAAAATCGCACCACTTTTTGGAGGCTTAAAACGAGGTGGGGTCTTTCCTATAGGGGGAAGTGAGATCCCATTGCCCTTTTGGTGAGAGGGGGGTCTTCTTCCCGAGAGAAAAGGACAGGAGCGGTGGGAGCCAGGCCCCCTCTACAGCAAAAGGGATTCCCCGGGGAATGGTGCGACTCAAATGGGAAGGCAATGATGTTTCCACAAAGGTCAAAAGGGGTAGAGTTTTTTTTTGGGGAGGAAATTCAGGCGGAATCTTTGCCCTGATCCCTCTTTTGGGACTCCTTTTTCATGTTGTTCGTGCGGGCCGAGGGATTTGAACTATTTTGGCCCCGCTAGAGGTTAAAAAATTTTGGGCCCGAGTGGGGGGGATTTTGTGCCCGGGGCGATCCCCCAGTAAATCAAAGGTGGGACTCTTAAAAGTAATGAATCACTTTTGTGTTGACATCTGCCTGGTTAAGTGGGTAGGGAGAGGTGGGAAATTTCCCCCAGTTAAGAATAAAAATGAGCCGGATTTGGGTCGGGGGCCCTGGCCCCTTTGGTGTTTTTGGGGTTGGGGAAAACACCGCCCCCAAAACCCCCCCATCCCCATTTTCCTGGGCGGATAGAATCCTGGTTTTACAGGGGAAACTAAGCTTTGCCCCGATGTGGGCCCCCAAAAATTTAGGCACATTTTGGGCGCAGGTTTTTGGCGCTGTGTGGGGGGAAGGGACATCTGGTGCATCGGTGACAAGATTCGTTGTCACCTGTGTGGTGACCTTGGTCCCCCTTTAGTTCGTTGCCCTATCCTTTGCCAACCCGGTTCCTTCGGCGGAGGGGTGAGAGTGCGGGCCGGGGGACATTGGGGAAGTCGGAGAAGGGAACAGCGATGTGAAGGAGCAATAATAAGAAAAAAGACAAAAAGGGAAAGCGAAAAAAAAGACGTATGGAGACACGAGAAGGGAGGGGAAAGGGGCCCCCCCGGATCCTGCCGAGGTGTTCCAAATTTAAAACCCCAGATATGGTTCAAATCGAGCAAGTTGAGGCCTTAGGGAAAGCGTTTAGAGGAGGAGACCAGGGGGATTGAGAAAGAGGGGGACCGCCCTCTCTGCGGCTTCAATCACTCAGGAGTGATGGTGGGAGGAGGGGAGCGATCAAACCAAACGGGGTGGGAAAAAGGGGAAGAAGAGGGAGGGAGAGGGCTCCCCTCTTAAAGGGGACACTCTATTCCCTGCCCCTAAACCGATCCCGTGTAAAGGGAAAGGGCAGGGTACCCTCCCTTGATCGACACTAAAACAATTTGGGCATCCTTGACAGCCATTTTTTCTTCTTAGGGGGGGGAAGAATGAGAACAAATGCAAGGAAAGGCGGGAGGCCTTCGGGGGGGGTCTGTAAACCCTTGGAGGTCCAAGGAAACTGGAGGGCAAAAAAAAATTTCCCTAGAGGAAAAAGACGGGGCAACCCGGTGGCAGTAAAGGAAGAGCAAAACAGGGGTGGGGGAGAGGGTGTGGGTATTGATACCTCCATCACCTAAAGAGGGAAAAACCCAGTAACCTTGACGAAGAGGGGGATGGAGGTAAAGGGAAAAAAAAAAGTGTCAAGCCCGATACCAATGAGGGCGGCACTCTCCCGTTGACGTTGGCAAGTTTTAATGTTCCCGCTTTAAGTCAGATAGGCAATTTACGGCTTCATTTCTCAGCCGGTTGAAGTGCATTTTCTTTCTCAAGGCCCGGGTTCAACCTGCACTAATCGGAAGGGCCAGGATAGTGGGGGCAGGGCCCTTTAATTTGGGCCCCTTTCAGCCGAGCCATGCCGGGGGGGGCGGTCCTTTTTTACCACAGAGGAGAAAGCAGACGGGTTATCGAGCTCGAAATGGGGCGATGTCATCTTTTGTTCTCATTAGGGGAAGGGAAATCGCTTAATTAATTGGTCCCCAAAGCCCAAGGGAGAAAATATCTCTTGGGGATTTTAAACCTTTCCTTTTTACAAGCCCACAAAAATCATCTTCGGGGGGGGACTTCAATGCCGTCACAGGTCCTCAATGGGAGGTTCCAAGATTGGATGGCTTTTTGCGGTTTTCGGCGCTAAAAAGATATTATGAAACCGTTGGAGGTGTACATCGCCCCCCCGCCACAGGGGTTTACGACAAGGGGTAGTTATGGAGAATGAAGCCCCTTCTTTTAAAAAAAACCTTCTCACCCCCTTTGTCGGTGGCGAGGGAGAATTTTCCCGACCCCTGTATGATTTTGTTTTTTTTGAATGTTTTAGAGCCCCCCGCATGGGAAAGGGGGTTTTGGAAAGCTAAATTCATCACTGTGGAAAAAACGGAGTCACCAATCCCTTTTAGGGTTTTGCGAGTGGTACCTTTACTAGGGGCTATGCACATAAGTGAGTGGTGGGAAATATTAAAAAGAGAGCCCCAAAGTTCTTCCGCCAAACCCCCGAGCCTTTGGGGGGTTTGAACAGGTACCGCCTGTATCAGAGTTAAGGAGGGAAAATCGAGCGTTGGTCTCGACTGGGGTAGCGTGAGGAATCTACAGGGTAAATCCTTGCCAGAGAGGTCATACGATAGGGACCATCCTTGGTTTTTTTAGAGGGATTTTGGGGAAATACCGCCAACCCAATCCCACAGAAATGAGTTTTGTCAGGAGTTGTAAGTGGTAACAGGCCCTGAGGGGAAATTTTGGGTCCTTTAAAAAAGGGGAGATCAGAGACCTGGAGACGTTAGGTCCTACTCTCGCATTCTTGGGGGGAGGGAAATTGATGGGGGCAGATGTCGGCTTTCCTGGCTGAAGCCCTTTGAACCCGGGGTGAACCTCCCCTTTGACAGAGAAATCAGAAAGGGAAATGAAGGTGGGATTTAGAGTTTGCCCTCAAAAAGACCCAGGATCCCATGGCCTAAAAAATCGGGAATTTTTTAAGACCTTTTTAAAGGGCATTTGGCTCCCCTCTTTACCGGGTAAAATGAGTGTGCTCCCGGGGTCCTGCCGAATTCAAAGAGGAGGGCAGCTTATAATCCTGTCAAAGGGTAAAGATCTCCCCCCATTTAGAAAGGCGCCCATAGGCTGTCAATATGGAAGGAAGATCCTGGGAAAAGTGCTTTTCAACAGGCTGAAAAAATCTCCTCACGCTCCTTTCATTGGTCGCACTGTTCCCTTCCCGGGGGTAGCGCCGTTAGCGGGCCCCTTTGGGCAGGGGGGCCTGGGCGGGGCGGGGGGTCATGGAAAGGGGTTTTTGGGTGTCCTTGGATCAGACCAAGGCTTTTTATGGGGGGGGACCCTATACCCTGGTCCCTCTTTTGAGATACGGCCTCCCCGGGGGGTTTTTGTTGGCTGCAAACTTTGTAAAAAGGGGCGAGAGTTTTCCGCTTGGAAAGGGGGGATTTGGAGGGCCTTTTGGGGTGGGGTTTCCCGGGTGCATCGGGGTTTTCCTCTGGGCCCCTTGTTTTATTCGTTCGCATCGACCCTTCTTGCGGAGGCTAGTTTTTGGGCCATTGGCAGGGGTGAGGATGAGCCGAAGGATCGGCGCCCCGGGCCTTGAGGGGCCCGGCCTAGCAGCGTGTGACCTCTTTGTCTTTCCCCGGAGGGGGCGGATGGGGTGATGTCAGAAGAGAGGGTATTCGGATGTTGGGGCCCCGGTCAACCAAGATAAGTGTAAGATCCTGGTTGGGGAGGGGGACCCTTCTTTAGTTTCCCGGACCTTTTGTCTTCCCCCTACCCCAGGGAAAAAGTAAAACTTGGGCTTGAAAATTTAAACCCGGGGGGATTTCCCCTCCTCCCCCCCAAAAAAAAAATTGGGAGGACAGGGAATATCCGCTCAGAAGTGGACCCCGTGGAAAAGGGTTTTGGTTTTGACCCTAGAGGGGGTCACCTGATCAAGACCTTTCCCGCTCCCGTTTTATCTTTCGGGCGCGTTGCCTTTTGCCCAAAACTTCACCTGGGTTTTCAGTCTTTTTCCAGATGTTTTGGGGAACAAAATGAACCTAACAAGAGAGAGGTGCATACCGCTCGAAAAGAATAGGGGGGTTAGGTTTGGTTAAAACCCCCCAGTGTTCTTAAAAGAACCTTTATTAAGTCAATGGGTGCATTTGGGAAAGCGGCCCCCCTCCTGGGGAGTCTCTTTTCAGGAAAGGTTTTCCCGTCCCCACTTCCAGGGAAAGGGAGTTGGGGTTGAGGGGAAGAATTTTGTATGTCGAAAAAAATATTTTCCCGGCTTATGTTTTCATGATCTGAAGATCATCGTGATGGGGTTGGGGATGGGGAATAAGAACCCTCACTAGGAAATCCTGGAGAGAGGGTTTTGTCGACCCTTTTTTAGGTCCAATGGCCCCCCGGATTGCCCAGGTCGGGATCAGAGGGTGGGTTGCGTTTTCTAAAATTTAGAGAGGTCCCCTGAAGGGTTTTGGGGCGTGGCCTCGTTGCCCATGGGGAAAAATATATGTAAGGGGCAAAGTGAAATTCAGGGTTTCGAGAAAAGGGATGTCCTCGGGGGGGTCAGCAATGTTTAGAGAGCATGGGCATTTCCCCTTCCCCCTTGCCCTACCCTATAAATTTTACAAAAGGGTGAGAGCTTCAAAAAGGTTGGAGGCCTCTCTTATCCGAGTGGGTCTATGGGGCATTCAGAGAAAACCCCGGGATAGGGACCCCCGCCTTTTTTTGTAGTTGGCAGTGGTTGGTATCACATGGGGCACGGGGGCTTAAGCCCCCCGAAAAAGAAAATCCCCCGGGGGGGGGTGGCGGTAAGTGGGACATTTTGGACTCTGGTGAAGGTACCTCGTGGGGTTTGAGAGGTTGGGAACGTCGGGGTCCCTCTTTTGGAAGGGGTTTCTTTTGGGGGGGCCCCGACCTTGAACCCCATTTTCTGGGGTGGGCTAATTTTCTGTCACTAGTTTTTTTGTTTTGATTCAAGACGGAGAAAAGGTTACAGACATCGAACTTGAGCTTACAAAAGGGGGAAGATGGTTAAAAAAACCATTGTTTTACGTATTTTCTTTTTCGAGTGTTTTGAAAAAGATGTATATATTAAGAAAAAAAAATTAGATTATATATATAAATAAATAAATGAATGAATGAATGAATGGAGGGGTCAAGATAGATAGGTTGGGAGGGGGAAAAGGGGAGGTGAAAAGCAAAAACGGTCCCACCGGAATGACTATGGTCAGACATAGACTTGCGGACCGGAGCTCGGGTGGGTTTCCAAATGGGTGCTTAAGTGAGTCGGGGTGTTTTAAGATATATAAATGGTGTAAATATGTTATATGTAAATAGGGGTATATAAAAAATTAGAGAAGGGTGGGCCCGGAGGGGAAAGGAAAGGGGGGGGGGGAACGGTATGAAGGGGTAGAGAATGAAGTTAAAGGACATGGAAGGCCACTAGATTCAGTGATTACAGAAGAAAAATGGTCAATATCATGTATTACGATTTTTAAATATTCAGGTTACGTAAATGGTTTGTACTTTCATTAAATTTTTTAAAAAAAAAAAGATCCTGCATTATCCTCCAGAGCTGTGCTCACAATTTTGTGGGCGTCACTGACTACATTATTATCCCGTACTGACCCCCAGTTAAATCCTGCATTATACTCCAGAGCTGCACTCACTATTCTGCTGGTGCAGTCACTGTCATACATTACTTATCCTGTACTGACCCTGAGTTACATCCTGCATTATACTCCAGAGCTGCACTCACTATTCTGCTGTGCAGTCACTGTTACATACATACTTATCCTGTACTGATCCTGAGTTACATCCTGTATTATCCTCCAGAGCTGCGCTCACTATTCTGCTGGTGCAGTCACTGTACATACATTACTTACCCTGTACGGACCCTGAGTTACATCCTGCATTATACTCCAGACCTGCACTCACTATTCTGCTGGTGCAGTCACTGTGTACATACATTACTTATCCTGTATGTAGTATTATTGATAGACCAAATGCTATGGTATCAGAGCTATATACAAGATATACCAGGTTATATACATAGTTGAGTCACATTATTATGACTAGCAGCTAATATCCAGAGGGTGCAGCCCTGACAGCAGCTGGACGGGTGCGGGATGACTCCAGAAAGTCCTGGAAGGTTGTCTCAAGGATCTGGATTGCACCCACAGCTGCTGGAGGGTCCATAGAGCCAACACCACCATCCAGGGGCCCCACACATGATTCTAAGGGGTCTGGGAAGTCTTGGTCCTGGTCTTCTAACCATTATCGGACATTTCTCGCCGTGTGACCGGTTGCATTGTTTTGCCGGAAGATCCCATCCGCCCCAGGGCAGACAATCAGCATGTATGGCTGTACGGGATCTGCATGGAGGGATTCATACCCAAATCGGGAGAGAGCGCCTCCCACAGTTATGAGTGGCCCAGAGAATGCCCCGAAAACCTTCCCCAGACCATAAACACTGCCACCACCTGCTTGTGTTCTTCCAGCAATGGTTTCAGGAGGTTTATTCTCTGATGTTTGTAGCCTAAGGCTATGTTCCCACGGCGTAATTTTGCCGCGTATTTGCGATTTATACGCGGCAAGATGCGCGCCGCAATTATGGTAACCCATAGCTCTCATAGAGAACTATGGATTATGCCTCCTCTCCCCGCTCGTACAATACGATCGTATTGTACACGTGTGGAGATAAGTGACATGGCAATAATGCACCCCACACAGTGTACCGCGGAGTATACTGTACGCGCCGTAATACATCGTGTGCATATAACTTAACACCATACACAGTAGGGTTAGCAGAGGTGCAGTGACATCTGACTTCTCCAGGGCCCCATACACAGTAGGGTTAGCAGAGGTGCAGTGATATCCGTCTGCTCCGAGGCCCCATACACAGTAGGGTTAGCAGAGGTGCGGTGACATCCGTCTGCTCCGAGGCCCCATACACAGTAGGGTTAGCAGAGGTGCAGTGATATCCGTTTGCTCCGAGGCCCCATACACAGTAGGGTTAGCAGAGGTGCGGTGACCTCCGTCTTCTCCAGGGTTTCATACACAGTAGGGTTAGCAGAGGTGCGGTGACCTCCGTCTTCTCCAGGGCCCCATACACAGTAGGGTTATCAGAGGTGCGGTGACATCCGTCTGCCCCGGGGGGCCCCATACACAGTATGGTTTAGCAGAGGTGTGGTGACATCCGTCTGCTCCGGGGCCCCATACACAGTATGGTTAGAAGAGGTGCAGTGACATCCGTCTGCTCCGGGCCCATACACAGTTGGGTTAGCAGAGGTGCAGTGACATCCGTCTGCCCGGGGCCCCATACACAGTAGGGTTAGCAGAGGTGCAGTGACATCCGTCTGCTCCGGGGCCCCATACACAGTAGGGTGAGCAGAGTTGCAGTGACATCCGTCTGCTCCAGGGCCCCATACACAGTAGGGTTAGCAGAGGTGCAGGGTCGTCTGCTCTGGGGCCCCATACACAGTAGGGTGAGTAGAGGTGCAGTGACATCCGGCTGCTCCGGGGCCCCAACACAGTAGGTTGCAAGTTAGTCTGTTGAGGCATGTTCTGTGCCCCCCCCCCCCCCCCCCAGGGTCATTTTGGCTGCTCCCCTGTGTCCTCCGCCTTCTCGCACCTTTGTAGCCTCCGTTCTCCTCACATCAATGCCGTGCGGTGTCCGCAGTCTCCTCGTCTCTGATTCACATTGGCGCCATTTCTCCTCTCCTGATACTTCCATCACAGCCAACAGGTCACAAACCGCGCAGGATCAGAAATACCAACAGCCTGCGCCTGAAAGCCGATAATCACCCCAACGAAGCAACAAGGGATATACATGCAGACAGCCTATCACACCTTATATAAACACCAGGCCAGCGCTTGGTCATAATAATGTGACTGGACTGTGTAGATGAGCTGCAAACAGTACAGGGCCGGCTCCATAGGCGGCGTATGCAGTACAGGGCCGGCTCCATTGGCGGCGTATGCAGTACATGGCCGGCTCCATAGGCGGCGTATGCAGTACAGGGCCGGCTCCATAGGCGGCGTCTGCAGTACAGGGCCGGCTCCATAGGCGGCGTATGCAGTCCACGGCGGGCTCCAGAGGCGGCGTATGCAGTAGAGGGCGGTCCATAGGCGGCGTATGCAGTACAGGGCCGGCTCCATAGGCGGCGTATGCAGTACAGGGCCGGCTCCATAGGCGGCGTATGCAGTCAGGGCCGGCTCCATAGGCGGCGTATGCAGTAAAGGTCCGGCTCCATAGGCGTCGTATGCAGTACAGGGCCGGCTCCATAGGCGGCGTATTCAGTACAGGGCAGGCTCCATAGGCGGCGTATGCAGTACAGGGCCGGCTCCATAGGCGGCGTATACAGTACACGGCGGGCTCCATAGGCGGCGTATACAGTATAGGGCTCCATAGGCGGCGTATACAGTATAGGGCTCCATAGGCGGCGTATACAGTATAGGGCTCCATAGGCGGCGTATACAGTATAGAGCGGGATCCATAGGCGGCGTATACAGTTAATGGCGGGCTCCATAGGCGGCGTATACAGTATAGAGCAGGCTCCATAGGCGGCGTATACAGTATAGGGCTTTATAGGACGTGTATACAGTACAGAGTGGGCTCTATAGGAGGTATATACAGAATAGGGCAGTCTATAGGCGGCGTATACGGTATAGAGCGGGCTACATAGGCGGCATATACGGTACAGAGCGGGCTCTATAGGAGGCGTATACGGTACAGAGCGGGCTCTATAGGAGGCGTATACGGTACAGAGCGGGCTCTATAGGAGGCGTATACGGTACAGAGCGGGCTCTTATAGGAGGCTGTATACGGTACAGAGCGGGCTCTATAGGAGGCGTATACGGTACAGAGCGGGCTCTATAGGAGGCGTATACGGTACAGAGCGGGCTCTATAGGAGGCGTATACGGTACAGAGCGGGCTCTATAGGAGGCGTATACGGTACAGAGCGGGCTCTATAGGAGGCGTATACGGTACAGAGCGGGCTCTATAGGAGGTGTATGCGGTACAGAGCAGGCTCTCTAGGCGGTATATACAGTATAGGGCAGGCTCTCTAGGCGGTGTACACAGTATAGGGCTTCATAGGCGGTGTATACAGTATAGGGCTCCATAGGCGGTGTATACAGTATAGGGCTCCATAGGCGGTGTACACAGTATAGGGCTCCATAGGCGGTGTACACAGTATAGGGCTCCATAGGCGGTGTATACAGTATAGGGCAGGCTCTCTAGGCGGTGTATACAGTATAGGGCTCCATAGGCGGTGTACACAGTATAGGGCTCCATAGGCGGTGTACACAGTACAGGGCTCCATAGGCGGTGTACACAGTACAGGGCTCCATAGGCGGTGTAAACAGTACAGGGCTCCATAGGCGGTGTATACAGTACAGGGCTCCATAGGCGGTGTAGACAGTACAGGGCTCCATAGGCGGTGTATACAGTACAGGGCTCCATAGGCGGTGTATACAGTACAGGGCTCCATAGGCTGTGTATGCAGTACAGGGCTCCATAGGCAGTGTATGTAGTACAGGGCTCCATAGGCAGTGTATGTAGTACAGGGCTCCATAGGCAGTGTATGCAGTACAGGGCTCTATAGGCAGTGTATGCAGTACAGGGCTCTATAGGCAGTGTATGCAGTATAGAACACTATAGGTGGTGTATACAGTATAGGGCAGGCTCTATAGGCGGTGTGTACAGTACAGGGCTATATAGATGGTGTATACAGTACAGGGCTCTGTAGGTGGTGTATACAGTATAGGGCTCTATAGGTGGTGTATACAGTATAGGGCTCTATAGGTGGTGTATACAGTATAGGGCAGGCTTTATAGGCGGTGTATATAGTGCTGTCCTGCAGAGGTGCTGCACTCATGATACAGTGACGTAGCTGCAGCCACTATCCTCTCACTATATGCACTGTTTACAGTCGGTCACGTGGTGTTCATCAGAGCGTCAGCTCTGCGGGTCAGGCCCGTCACTCACCTGGGTTCCAGGGGTCCCGGCCATGGCCCTAGCACGGATGGGACCCAGAAGAGATGCACAAGGACTCCCTGGAGAAGAGAAGTCACCCGGAAACGGGCTTGATTCAACGATGCACGTCCCACACTCACGTCGTCCGTAAAGCAGATCACGGCAGCGCGCCGTACATAGTGCGCATGTGCGGAGCTGCGCACGTGACAGTCTGGCCCCGCCCCCTGACTGGAAACAAATCACTGAGGCAGTGGTACAGCGAGATAAGAGGACAAAACCAACAGAGAGGGGGGATCCCGGACTGATGGGAGGACAAAACCAACACAGAGGGGTGACCCCGGAGTGATGAGAGGGCAAAACCAACGGAGAGGGAGGACCCCAGACAGTTGAAAGAACAAAGACAAAACTAGCGAACAGGGGGGGACTCCAGACTGATGAGAGGGCAAAACCAACGGAGAGGGGGGCACCCCGGAGTGATGAGAGGACAAAACCAACGGAGAGGGGGAACCCCAGACTGATGAGAAGGCAAAACCAATGGAGAGAGTGCACCCCAGACTTATAAGAGGGCAAAACCAACAGAGAGGGGGGACCCCAGACTGATAAAGGGGCAAAACCAACGGAGAGGGGAGAGCCCAGACTGATGAGAGGGCAAAACCAACGGAGAGGGGGGACCCCAGACTGATGAGAGGGCAAAACCAACAGAGAGGGGAGACCCCAGACTGATGAGAGGGCAAAACCAACGGAGCGGGGGGAACCCCAGACTGATGAGAGGGCAAAACCAACGGAGAGGGGGGAACCCCAGACTGATGAGAGGGCAAAACCAACGGAGAGGGGGGAACCCCAGACTGATGAGAGGGCAAAACCAATGGAGAGGGGGGAACCCCAGACTGATGAGAGGGCAAAACCAACGGAGAGGGGGGAACCCCAGAATAATGAGAGGGCAAAACCAACGGAGAGGGGGGACCCCAGACTGATGAAGGGGCAAAACTAACGAAGAGGGGGGACCCCAGAATAATGAGAGGGCAAAACCAACGGAGAGGGGGCACCCCAGACTGATGAGAGGACAAAACTAACGGAGAGGGGAGACCCCAGACTGATGAGAGGGCAAAACCAACGTAGAGAGGAGACCCCGGACTGATGAGAGGGCAAAACCAACGGAGAGGGGGCACCCCAGACTGATGACAGGGCAAAAGCAAGGGAGAGGTGCACCCCGGACTGATGAAGGTGCCAAACCAACGGAGAGGGGAGACCCCAACTGATGAAGGGCAAAACCAAGGAGAGGGGGACCCCGGACTGATGAGAGGGCAAACCAAGGAGAGGGGACCCCAGACTGAGAAGGGGCAAAACCAACGGAGCGGGGAGACCAATGATGAGAGATGGCCAAAAACCAACGGTGTGGGGGCACCCCAGACTGATGAGAGGGCAAAACCAACGGAGAGGGGGGACCCCGGACTGATGAAGGGGCAAAACCAACGGAGAGGGGGGACCCCGGACTGATGAGCGAACAAAACCAATGGAGGGGGGGACTCCGAACTGAGGAGAGGGCAAAACTAACGGAGAGGGGGGACCCCAGACTGATGAGAGGGCAAAACCAATGAAGAGGGAAGACCCCAGACTGATGAGAGGGCAAAATCAACGGAGAGGGGGAATCCCAGACTGATGACAGGACAATACCAACGGAGAGGTGGGACCCCGGACTGATGAGCGAACAAAACCAGTGGAAATGGTGGACCCCATACTGATTACAGGACAAAACCAACGTAGAGGGGGGACCCCGGACTGATGAGCGAACAAAACCAAGGGAGGCCGGGGGACCCTGTACAGATGAGTGAACAAAAACTAACGGAGAGGGGGGTGTTCTATGCGGTTAACTGTTGCCTTCACTTCCGGTCGTATGGAGGACTTGAGCCCATTTTTAGGGCTGTTTACAATTTTGCACATTTTTAATTTCTTGTATTTTGTAATATTTTACAATGGTTGGTTTACATGTTTATTTCTGAGGGGGGGAGGGTTTATCTATCTCCAGAATGCTTTTGCTTACTTTGTGAGGCAGGTTGGACGGCTTCCATCCATCATCTTGACAGTTAAAGTTACTTGGTCACTTAATGGACACAGGATGTTAGATGGCGGATAAGATAACACTGCTCTCCTGGAATGTCAGGGGACTGAGTGACCCAAACAAAAGATATGCGATTTTAATTTTCTTTCCCAATATCAGCCAGCTATATTGTTTATTCAAGAGACACATATGGTGTCCGATACAGTAAAATGGCTTCAAAGGGCATGGGTGGGTTGGGCGAGTCATTGTTTACACAGTAATTATTCAAGGGGCGTCAGTATCATCACCCATAAATCCATTCCTTTTGAATGTCTGGCTATTGAGAGAGATGGGGATGGGAGATATATATGTGTATACTGTAAAATATATACTTGCACATTTGTTTTGGTAAACATTTATATACCTCCACCCTATAATTGCAGTACCTTTAAAGCAGTGCTTAACTTTGTGGATGGTTATCCTGATGTCCCAGTTCTTATTATTTGGGATTTTAATACTGTGGTGGACCCACATTGGGATAAATTATCAGCAAATAATGTACTACTACCCTCAGCATTGACTCCGTTTGGACACATGATTGGAGAGTTGGAACTTGTAGACATCTGGCGTGCTAAACACCCTAATGAGTTTCACTATTCCTGTTATTCTAGTACGTATAACACATTGTCTAGAATAGATATGGCTTTGGGTAATCAGCGGCTGTGTCAAATGGTTACTAAAACTGAGTATCTTACACGCTCCATTTCTGATCATTCGCCAATGCTGATACAGATTAAAATTCCTGATTTATCCATAGGAAATATGAGGCGGTGGAGATTTAATGCTCTCTGGCTGCCCCTAATGGATACAGTTAAATTGGCGTCAGATTTGGAGGAATTCTTTCAGATGAATATGGACTCAGCTCCGATCAGTACAGTGTGGGACACTATGAAGGCGTACCTTAGAGGGGGGCTGACACGGGAAATTAGCACCTTGAAGATTAAAAGGGGGCAGCTAGAAAAAACTATCCGTGAGCAAGTCAATGCTGCTGAGAATCGATTCGTTTTGCTTCGCACTTCACAAGCCGGGGAGGAACTGCGTAAGGCGCAGGATACACTGAACACATTTCTATTAGAATCTGCTGAAAATAAACGATTTTTTAAAAAGCAAACTTATTTTGGTGAAGGGGAGCAGGCGGGCCGTTACTTAGCCACTATCATTAATTCCCAGAGGGGCTCCAGTTTTATACCAGCTCTGCGACACGCCTCAGGCGCCTTAATGACAGAACCCTTGGATGTTTTGGGAATATTGGGGGATTTTTATAAACATTTATACACATCAAGACTTGAGGTTTCCCCTTCTCAGATCCAACAATATTTACGGGATATAGATCTTCCCATGTTAAGTGCAGAACAGCGAGAGGCATTGGATGCGCCTCTACGTCTAGAGGAACTGCAGGTGGCAGTTAAGACTTTGGCAAATAATAAGTCCCCAGGGTTGGATGGATTGCCTACAGAGGTATATCAGCAGTTTGGGGAGGTGTTGTTACCTAATTTGTTGGAGGTTTTTCAGGATGCAGAGACACAGGGCAGGTTGCCTGCTTCAATGCAAGAGGCGGTAATAATAGTGTTATTAAAACCTGATAAAGATCCATTGCTCCCGGAGTCATACAGGCCCATTTCTCTAATCCCAGTGGATACCAAAATACTAGCTAAGGCGTTTGCGAACAGACTAACTGCGGTGGTATCAGATCTCGTGCATCCTGATCAGGCGGGTTTTATACCACAGAGGGATACGTCCAATAATTTACGGAGACTGTACCTGAACCTGCAGCTTCCTGTTGATAACGCTGGGGCTAGGTCAATCTGTTCTTTAGATGCTGCTAAGGCCTTTGATAGTGTGGAGTGGGAATTCTTATGGGCGGTTTTACATAAATTGGGGTTTGGCCAAAAAATTTATATCCTGGATTAAGCTGTTTTATACTGATCCTAAGGCTAAGGTGCAGTCTAATAATTTACAATCAGAGATGTTTGACTTGCGAAGGGGAAAAGACAGGGATGCCCTTTGTCTCCATTGCTGTTTCCCCGGGCAATTGAGCCGTTAGCAGCTCAGATTAGAGCAAACGCCCATATTGAAGGCTTTAGGAGAGGGAGCTGAGGACAAAATAGCCTTATTGCTGATGATATCCTCCTTTTTTGGCTAATATGGCGGCTCATTGCAGAGGCAATTAATGACATTAAAAGCTATGGTGCCTACTCTGGGTTGACAATTAATTGGGGGAAGTCTGCAGTGGATCCCATGGATCAATTTACTCTCCCCGGAGACTAACCACTTCTAGTGTCCCATTCTTTCTGATACCTGGGTATAAATATTTCTGTGAATTTACAGGAATTTGGGCGGTTGAATCTGGATCCATTGCTAGTTAAATTTAAAAATAAATTGGATGTCTGGCGTAAATTACCATTATCGATAGCGGGAAGATCAAATCTGGTTAAAATGATTTGGATGCCCCAGTTGTTGTACCTCCTACATAACTCTCCAATCTGGCTCCCCCAGAGATTCTTTTTTAAAGTCAATGCTATTTTCAGAGCCCTTATCTGGGGCAGGACACATGCCCGGATAAAGCTAGAAACTCTGCAATTGGCAAAGGACGAGGGAGGGTTGGCAATTCCTAATCCAGCAGTTTACTTCTTGGCAGCACAACTGCAATATATGAGAGATTGGGATGGGGAGGGGGATAAGGATTTAAACTTGAAACTATTACGCCACTATTTTAATTCTCCCAATCTTTATGGTAGACTGGAGGCAAAAACTTAAGTGCTCTCCAAAAAGTTTCCAACTTTATATCTGATGCATAAACTGTGGTGGAAATTACGGGTGGATTTTGGGCTTCAGGGCTGCACATCCTATACCGAGATTTGGAATACCCCCTGGTTGTCCGAACTTTTTGTGCTCCAGGGATTCGAGTCATGGGCATCTAGGGGCCTTCAATATGTCTCTCAACTGCTTACAGATCAGGGGGTGCTTAAAAGTTTTCAGCAATTGCAAATGGAATTTGCCTTACCGCATACACAGCTATACAAATACTTACAGCTTAGGCACGCTTATAATGCAGAAAAATCAGACACAATTCAATATAATGCCAAGTTTACTCCGATAGATAGGGTCAAGAACAACAAAACAACGAAGGACTGATATCCACTTTATATAAACTTTTATTTGGCAAACTTTTTTCTAGAAACCCAATAGATTTACGTAGTAGGTGGGAAGGAGATATGGCCCTATAGAGCCTAATATTTGGGAGGAGATACTGAGGACCATACCATTGATTTCAGTGAGTGAACAGCATCGAATCTCTCAATTATTCTTAATACATCGAGTTTACAGAACTCCTCTATTTCTACATAAAATTGGAATTCGGGCCTCTCCTCTGTGTAATAGGTGTCATGTGCACCCAGCCTCTCTGATGCATATGTTCTGGCATTGCCCTAAACTAGAGCGATACTGGATTTTTATTGTCCAATTGATCCAGCGTATTTTTCAAATTACAGTGGAGAGGAATCCGTTGGTTTGTATTTTGGGATATGTAGGAGACTTAACGGTTTCAGAGGCTGAGAAAATCGCAATATCTAGACTTTTATTTATGGCAAGGAAGCGACAAAGTGGCTGGATGCAGAACCTCCGTCAGCACAGGAGTTTGTTAATAAAGTGAACTGGCTGATTGCTCTGGAGAGAGGGGTGTATTATAAGAGAGGAGCCAAACTTAAGTATAATAAATTATGGGCTAAAGGGCTGGATACTTCTGGTCTTGCTGCACCGAACTTAGCTAGGCAGAGGGTGTTGGGGATCTCGGTGTAGAGGTTCCTGGGACTGTGTCTATGGCAGTTGTGTGGATGGAGGCCGTCCGACAGTCAGGTACAATTTTTATTGTGACAAGAACTGAATGTTATTATTATTGCATTGCTATGTGATTGTAATGGATATTTACTGCTCTGAATCTGGAGATGGATTTGGGAGGTGGGCTTGGTTGTGTTTTGGGGATAAAAGTTGAAATTTGGTCTTACAATGACATATACTGTACTCTGTTTGTACTACTTTATATCTGACCAATAAAAAGTTTATGGTTAAAAAAAAAAAAAACGGAGAGGGGGGACCCCGGACTGAGGAGAGGGCAAAACTAACGGAGAGGAGGGACCCCAGACTGATGAAAGGGCAAAATCAACAGAGAGGGGGGACCCCAGATTGATGAAGGGACAAAACCAACGGAGAGGGGGGACCCCAGACTGATGAGAGGGCAAAACCAACAGTGAGGGGGGACCCCCAGACTGATGAAGTGGCAAAACCAATGGAGAGGGGGGACCCCAGACTGATGAGAGGGCAAAACCAACGGAGAGGGGGCACCCCAGACTGATGAGAGGGCAAAACCAACGGAGAGCGGGGACCCCGGACTGATGAGAGGGCAAAACCAACGGAGAAGGAGGACCCAGACTGATGAAGGGGCAAAACCAACGGAGAGGGGAGACCCCAGACTGATGAGTGGGCAAAACCAACGGAGAGGGGGGACCCCGGAATGATGAAGGGGCAAAACCAACTGAGAGGGGGGACCCCAGACTGATGAGAGGGCAAAACCATGGAAAGGGGAGATCCTGGACTGATGAGAGGGCAAAACCACTGGAGAGGGAGGGGACCCCAGACTGATGAGAGGGCAAAACCAACAGAGAGGGGTGAACCCCAGACTGATGATAGGACAAAACCAACAGAGAGGGGGGACCCCAGACTGATGAGAGGGCAAAACCAATGGAGAAGGAGGACCCAGACTGATGAGAGGGAAAAGTCAATTAAAAGGGGGGCCCCAGACTGATGACAGGACAAAATCAATGGAGAGGGGAGACCACAAACTGATGACAGGATAAAACCAACGGAGGGGGGGGGGACCCAGACTGATGAGAGGGCAAAATCAATGGAGAGGGGGAATCCCAGACTGATGACAGGACAAAACCAACAGAGAGGGGGGAGTCCGGACTGATGAGCGAACAAAACCAGTGGAAAGGGTGGACCCCAGACTGATGACAGGACAAATCCAACGGAGAGGGGGGACCTCAGACTGATGAAAGGGCAAAACCAACCGAGTGGGTCGACCCCAGACTGATGAGGGGGCAAAACCAACCTAGAGGGGGGACCCCAGACAGATGAGGGCAAAACCAAGCGAGAAGGGGGACCCCAGACTGAGGCGAGGGCAAAACCAATGGAGAGGGGGGACCCCAGACTGAAGACAGGGCAAAACCAACCGAGAGGGGGGACCCCAGACTGATGAGAGGGCAAAACTAATGGAGAAAGGGGATCCCAGATTGATGAAGGGGCAAAAGCAACGGAGAGGGGGGGACCCCAGACTAATGAGAGGGCAAAACTAATGGAGAGGGGGTACCCCAGACTGATGAAGGGGCAAAAGCAACGGAGAGGGGTGACCCCAGACTGTGAGAGGGCAAAACCATGGAAAGGGGAGACCCTGGACTGATGAGAGGGCAAAACCAACGGAGAGGGGGGACACCACACTTATGAGAGGGCAAAACCATCGGTGAGGGGTGAACCCCAGACTGATGATCGGTCAAAACCAACAGAGAGGGGGGACCCCAGACTGATGAGAGGGCAAAACCAATGGAGAAGGAGGACCCCAGACTGATGAGAGGGAAAAACCAATTAAAAGGGGGGCCCCAGACTGATGACAGGACAAAATCAATGGAGAGGGGAGACCATAAACTGATGACAGGATAAAACCAACAGAGGGGGGGGGACCCAGACTGTGAGACGGCAAAACTGACGGAGAGGGGGGACCCCAGACTGATGAGAAGGTAAAACCTATGAAGAGAGGGTAAAACTAACGGAGAGGGGGCACCCCAGACTGATGAGAGAACAAAATCAAGGGAGAAGGGGGGACCTTAGACTGACGAGAGGGTAAAACCTATGAAGAGAGGGCAAAACTAACGGAGAGGGGGCACCCAAGACTGATGACAGGACACAACCGAAGGAGAGGGGGGACCTCAGACTGATGACAGGACAAAACCAAACAAGAGGGGGGACATCAGGCTGATGAGAGGGCAAAACCAACAGAGAGGGGGGACCCCTGACTGATGAGGGGACAAACCAACGGAGATGGGGGACCCCTCTGACTGATGAGGGGGCAAAACCAATGAAATGGGGGGGGGGCCCAGACTGATGAAAGGGCAAAACCAATTAAAAGGGGGGGGGACCCTGGAGTAATGAGGCTCCTGTATAGATAGATGAGGGGGACCCTGAAGTAATGAGGCTCCTGTATAGATAGATGAAGGGGACCCTGGAATAATGGGGCTCCTGTATAGATAGATGAAGGGGACCCGGAAATCATGGGGCTCCTGTAAAGATAGATGAGGTGGAACCCTGGAATACTCAGGCTCATGTATAGATAGATGAGGGGGACCCTGGAATAATGGGGCTTCTATATAGATAGATGAGGGGGGACCCTAATATAATGGGGCTCCTGTATAGAGAGATGAGAGGGTGCTCTGGAATAATGAGGTTCCTGTATAGATAGATGAGGGGCGACCATCATATAATTGGGCTCCTGTATCGATAGATGAGAGGGGGGGGGGCTCAAGAATAACTCACAGCACACTTCCGGTCACGGCGGCGCGTCACCAATACTAGGCGGTGACCAAGTGGACCCGTAGCTAAGCGACCGGAAAACACAGGAAGTGCGCCCGGACCGCTCGCACGGACGCAACAGGTAATGTTGCGTTATAGAACAGAAACCAGTTTGTTATGGCAGCGATCTATCCACAACACTCTATCTCAGATCCCAATTACAAAATAAGCACTATTGAAGTTCGACAGCCTAATACCAATAGAGCATGGTCTCACAAAGATTATCAAAAAAGGACCACACAGTCCCATATGAGAAAGACCAGTACATACAGATGGGACATACATGTAACGCGTTCAGAGTAGCTTAAATAAAGCAGCAAAAATCCAAACGCTCATTCAGGCCCTGAGGGGCCGTTGTTTTGAGCCTAAAAATCCACTGCATCTCCCTCTGTAACAGGAGTCTATCCCAATTACCTCCCCGTGGGGGGGGGGGGTCGCACCCTATCAATTGCCATGAATTTCATGCTCTTCACATCTCCACCATGATGAATCTGTACATGACGTGCCACTGGTGTATCCTTATTGTTTCTAATATCATTAAGGTGCTCACCCACTCGCCTACGTAATTCTATGATAGTTTTCCCGATATACTCTAGACCGCAGACACAGGTACCCTTAGGCTATGTTCACACGGCTTATCTCGGGGCGTATTTACGGACGTAATTACGTTAGCAAATATGTCCCGAAATACGTTTCAAATAATGAACAATTAGATTAACATTGATTCCAATGTAAAATACGCCTCGTCGTTCACACGAGGCGTATTTTCACAACGTATTTGCGGGTGTAAATACGTCCGTAAATACGATCGTAAAATTAAGTCCCATGTCACTTATTGAGGCGTATTGCAATGTAAATCCCCATAGTAAAGAATGGGGAATGTATTTACGACGCGAAATACGAGCCACACTTTGTGACACGTCTTTGAAACGTATTTCGGGACGTATTTGCAGACGTAAATACGTCCGTAAATACGCCCCGAAATAAGCCGTGTGAACATAGCCTTATAGATAACTCCTTTACTCCTACAATTAAGGAAATGCTTGATCTCAAAATCCTTATCTAGTACATTACTGTGAAAAGATTTTCCAACCTGAATAGAATCACAAGCCACACAGCCACTGCACCTAAAGGAGCCACACAAGGGTTGTTGCAGCCAAGTTTTAGCAACCTTCATCTCATAGTGGCTGCGTACCAGTCTGTCACGGAGATTTCTACCGCGTCTGTAAGTAATGTGGGGATAGTCACCCACAACCTTTTTGAGATCATTATCCAATTTAAGGATTTCCCAGTCTTTAGAGATAATATCTCTCACAATTTTCGCGGCTCCATCAAACTGACCAACCAACCTAAATAGTTTATCTGTTTTAGGTTTTACTTTAGGTACCAAGAGATTCTCCCTCGGACATTTGATAGCATTTTGGTACGCTTCTATAAGTGCTCTATCAGGGTATCCCCGATCCTGAAATCTTATCCTCAGAGACTGAGCTTGATGTTTAAACTCTGATGGATTCGAACAATATCGCCTGAGTCTAAGATATATACCTTTGGGGATTCCCCTCTTGAGTGGGATAGATTAGGATAGGTTAAATAGGGATTCCATAGCACTTGTGTCCTATTTATGTCACTGTTGATTTATATTTTCTAAATTTTTGTTTTATTGCTTTGATATGCGCATCTCGTCTTGTTGAGGATTTTTAGAAGTATTTATTAAAAGTTATATTTTAGGTAAAACACAATTTTCTTTAGTGGTGTGGGCTCCTGTATAGATAGATGAGGGGGGGGGGACCCTGGAATAATGAGGCTCCTGTATAGATAGATTAGGGGGGACCCTGGAATAATGAGGCTCCTGTATAGATAGATGAGGGGGGGACTCTGGAGTAATGAGGCTCCTGTATAGATAGATGAGGAGGGGGACCCTGGAATAATGAGGCTCCTGTATAGATAGATGAGGGGGACCCTGGAATAATGAGGCTCCTGTATAGATAGATGAGGGGGGACCCTGGAATACTGAGGTTTCTGTATAGATAGATGAGGGGGGGTCCCTGGAGTAATGAGGCTCCTGTCTAGATAGATGTGGAGGGGGGGACCCTGGAATAATGAGGCTCCTGTATAGATAGATGATGGGGACTAAGGAATAATGAGGCTCCTGTATAGATAGATGAGGGGGGGACCCTGGAATAATGAGGCACCTGTATAGATAGATGAGGGGGACCCTGGAATAATGAGGTTTCTGTATAGATAGATGAGGGGGGGACTCTGGAGTAATGAGGCTCCTGTATAGATAGATGAGGAGGGGGACCCTGGAATAATGAGGCTCCTGTATAGATAGATGAGGGGGGACCCGGGAATAATGAGGACTTCTTGTATGATAGAATGGGGGGGGACCCTGGAGTAATGGGCTCCTGTATTAGATAGTGAGGAGGGGACCCTGGAATAATGAGGCTCCTGTATAGATAGATGATGGGGACTAAGGATAATGGGGCTCTGTATGATGAGAGGGGGACCCTGGAATAATGGGGCGCCTGTATAGATAGATGCTGGGGCCTCAGGAATAATGAGGCTCCTGTATAGATAGATGAGGGAGACCCTGGAATAATCAGGCTCCTGTATAGATAGATGAGGGGAGACCCTGGAATAATCAGGCTCCTGTATAGATAGATGAGGGGGGGACCCTGGAATAATGGGGCTCCTGTATAGATAGATGAGGGGGACCCTGGAATAATGAGGCTCCTGTATAGATAGATGAGGGGAGCTCTGGAGTAATGAGGCTCCTGTATAGATAGATGAGGAGGGGGACCCTGGAATAATGAGGCTCCTGTATAGATAGATGAGGAGGGGGACCCTGGAATAATGAGGCTCCTGTATAGATAGATGAGGGGGGACACTGGAATAATGAGGTTTCTGTATAGATAGATGAGGGGGGGACCCTGGAGAATGAGGATCTGTATAGATAGATGAGGGAGACCTGGATATGAGGCTCTGTATAGATGAGGGGGGGACCCTGGAATAATGGGGCTCCTGTATAGATAGATGAGGGGGACCCTGGAATAATGAGGCTCCTGTTTAGATAGATGAGGGGAGCTCTGGAATAATCAGGCTCCTGTATAGATAGATGAGGGGGACCCGGGAATAATGTGGCTCCTGTTTAGATAGATGATGGGGACTCAGGAATAATGGGGCTCCTGTATAGATAGATGAGGGGGACCCTGGAATAATGAGGCTCCTGTATAGATAGATGAGGGGACCCTGGAATAATGAGGCTCCTGTATAGATAGATGAGGGGCACCCTGGAATAATGAGGCTCCTGTATAGATAGATGAGGGGGACCCTGGAATAATCAGGCTCCGGTATAGATAGATGAGGGGGGACCCTGGATAATGAGGCTCCTGTATAGATAGATGAGGAGGCACCCTGGAATAATGAGGTTCCTGTATAGATAGATGAGGGAGACCTGGAAATAATGAGGCTCCTGTATAAATAGATGAGGGCGACCCTGGAGTAATGAGGCTCCTGTATAGATAGATGAGGGAGACCCTGGAATAATGAGGCTCCTGTATAGATAGATGAGGGGGACCCGGGAAAAATGAGGCTCCTGTATATATAGATGGTGGGGACAAAGGAAAAATGGGGCTCCTGTATAGATAGATGAGGGGGACCCTGGAATAATGAGGCTCCTGTATAGATAGATGAGGAGGACCCTGGAATAATGAGGCTCCTGTATAGATAGATGAGGGGGACCCTGGAATAATGAGGCTCCTGTATAGATGATGAGGGGGGACCCTGGAATAATTGGCTCCTGTATAGATAGATGGGGGGGGACCTGGGGAAAAATGGGGTCCCGTTAGATAGATGAGGGGGGCCCTGGAATAATGAGGGTCCTTTTAGTAATGAGGGGGTCTGGAATAATCAGGCTCCTGTATGAAGATAGGGGGGGGGGCCCTGGAATAATTTGGGGGTCCTGTATAGATGTGAGGGGGACCCTGGGAAATTTGAGGCTCCTGTTAGATAGATTAGGGGGGGGGAGCCAGGAAAAAAATGGGGGGTCTGTATAGATAGATTAGGGGGGGGACCCTGGAAAAATGAGGCTCCTGTATAGATGATGGGGGGGAACCCTGGAATAATCAGGCTCCTGTAAAAAGATGAGGGGGGGCCCCTGGAAAAAAGGGCTCCTGTATAGATAGATGGGGGGGGACCCTGGAATAAGGGCTCCTGTTTTTAATAAATGGGGGGCTCTGGAATAATCAGGCCCCCTGATAGATGATGGGGGGGGGCCCCTGGAAAAATGGGGCTCCTGTATAGATGATGGGGGGGACCCGGGAAAAATGAGGCTCCTGAAAAGATGATGATGGGGGGGGGGGGCCCCAGGAAAAAAATGGGGCTCCTGTTAGATAGATTAGGGGGGGACCCTGGAAAAAATAGGCTCCTTTTTAAGATAGATGAGGGGCCCGGGGAATAATGAGGCCCTGTATAGATAGTGAGGGGGACCCGGGAATAATGAACCCCTTTATAGATAGATGTTGGGGCCCGGGAAATAATGGGGCTCCGTTAGATAATGAGGGGGCCCCGGGAATAATGGGCTTCTTTTAGAAAGTTGAGGGGGGACCCTGGAATAAGGGGGCCCTGTATAGATAGTGAGGGAGAACCCGGAAAATGGGCCCCTGTATAGATAGATGGGCCCTGGAATAAGGGCTCCTGTATAGATAGATGGGGGGACCTGGAATAATAGGCTCCTGTATGATAGATGGGGGGGCCCCTGGAATAAAAAGGCTCTTAAGTAGTTTGGGGGGGGGACCCGGAATAATGAGGCTCCTGTATAGATAGATGAGGGGGACCCGGAATAATGGGCTCCTGTAAGCATACTCCAAAACTCTCCTTTTTTGGCGGGGGGGGTCCCCTCCCGCCCTCCTGGGGGAGTTGGCATTCCTCCCGCCCCTGAGGCGGGGGGCCTTTAAATTCCCCCGGGCACAAGAGTCGTGGTGCCTACCTTGCGCCGCCGGCCGCCCCTACAGGCGGGTGAAGCCCCCCGCAGCGGCCCTCACCCGCCCGCGGTCCACTGTGCAGGGAGGAGGGGGTCGCTCCCTCCTCCCCCCTTCCCTGTATGTCGGCGCCGGGGGTGTGCACCGCAATCAGGGGGCCGGCGCAGGGGGGAAATGACGCGCGGGTGCCCCGGGGGGGACGCGCGGCTGCTCTCACTTCCCCCCCCCGCTGAAGAGATGGGGGGCTGGCCGCCTGCAGGGGCCGGTTTAAGGGAAGTGGATTTTATTATTTTATTTTTATTAGCTTTTGGGGGCTCTACCCGGCTAACAGAGAGGGGAACTACCTGGCAACAAAGGGGGCAATACCTGGCAACAGAGGGGCACTTTCCTGGCAACAGAGGGGGCACTACCTGGCAACAAAGGGGGCATACCTGGCTAACAGATGGGGGCACTACCTGGCTAACAGATGGGGGCACTACCTGGCTACAAGGGGGGCACTACCTGGCTAACAGATGGGGGCACAACCTGGCAAACAGATGGGGGGCACTACCTGGCAACAGATGGGGGCACTACCTGGCAACAAAGGGGGGCACTACCCGGCTAAAAAGATGGGGCACTACCTGGCTAACAGATGGGGGCACTACCTGGCTAACAAGATGGGGCACTACTTGGTAACAGAGGGGACATTACCTTGCAACAGAGGGGACATCTACCTGGCAACAGAGGGGACATTACCTGGCTAACAGATGGGGGGATACCTGGCTAACAGATGGGGACACTACCTGGCAACCAATGGGGGCACTACCTGGCAACCAATGGGGGCACTACCTGGCTAACGATGGGGCACAACCTGGCTAACAATGGGGGCACCTACCTGGCTAACAATGGGGGCACCTACCTGGCTAACAAAGGGGGGCATCTACCTGGCTACAAATTTGGCTTACCCGGCTACAGAGGGGGCATCTACTTGGCTACAAGGGGGCATCTACCGGCTGTAAGGGGCACTACCTGGTTATGGGGGGCTAATACCTGGTAAAAGGGCTCTACCTTGCGTTCTTCACAACCGTTTATGCAGTTAGGTGGAGTGGGTGTGGCTTTTTGAAGGGGCGTGGCATACCGACAAGATGGGCGTGTCCATGCAAATTTTTGTCGCGGTGCCCACTGAAGTCTCCTGCTTTTTTATTTTCGAAAGTTGGCAACTATGCTGTATAGATAGATGAGGGGGACCCTGGAATAATGAGGTTCCTGTATAGATAGATGAGGGGGGAAACTGGAATAATGGGGCTCCTGTATAGATAGATGAGGAGGACCCGGGGATAATGAGGCTCCTGTATAGATAGATGAGGAGGACCCTGGAATAATGAGGCGCCTGTATAGATAGATGAGGGGGGGACCAAGGAATAATGGGGCTCCTGTATAGATAGATGAGGGGGACCCTGGAATAATGAGGCTCCTGTATAGATAGCTGAGGGTGACCCTGGAATTATGAGGCTCCTGTTTAGATAGATTTGGGGGACCCTAGAATAATGGGGCTCCTGTATAGATAGATGAGGGAGACCTGGAAATAATGAGGCTCCTGTATAGATAGATGGGGGGACCCTGGAATCATGGGGCTCCTGTATAGATAGGTGAGGGAGACCCTGGAATAATGGGGCTCCTGTATAGATGGATGATGGGGACCCTGGAATAATGAGTCTCCAGTATAGGTAGATGAGGGGGGGACCCGGGAATAATGGGGCTCCTGTATAGATAGATGAGGGGCACCCTGGAATAATGGGGCTCCTGTATAGATAGATGAGGGGGACCCTGGAGTAATGATGCTCCTGTATAGATAGATGAGGGGACCCTGGAATAATTAGGAACCTGTATAGATAGATGGGGGGACCCTGGAATAATGTGGCTCCTGTATAGATAGATGAGGGGGACCCTGGAATAATGAGGCTCCTGTATAGATAGATGAGGGGGACCCTGGAATAATGAGGCTCCTGTATAGATAGATGAGGGGGACCCTGGAATAATGGGGCTCCTGTATAGATAGATGAGGGGGACCCTGGAATAATGAGGCTCCTGTATAGATAGATGAGGGGGACCCAGGAATAATGGGGCTGCTGTTTAGATAGATGAGGGAGACCAGGGAATAATGGGGCTCCTGTATAGATAGATTAGGGGGACCCCCGAATAATGAGGCTACTTTATAGATAGATGAGTGGAACCTTTAACAATGAGGCTCCTGTATAGATAGATGAGAGGAGGGCTCTGGAATAATGAGGCTCCTGTATAGATAGATGAGGGGGACCTTTTAACAAGGAGGACCCTGGAATAATACAGTCTATAGTAGAAATTTAGTTTGGAATAACCACTGGGTCGAAGTCTGTCATTTATATGTAAATTAATGTGAAGAAAGAAATAATCTGGCGTTGGAATATTTTGTGTTTTTTTGAGGTTGTGTCTGTGTCGGGCATATAAAGGGTCACCATTACTGTGAAAGAGAAACATAGGCTGCGCTAATCCGGCTCCATTACAGGCGGTGACCCTCTCCCCCACAGAGATGCAGAGAAGGGCCCGGGAACTTCCCTCTCGGCCTTGGATGTTCATAAATTACAGAGAGTATGTGAAAATCTAAGTGCACCCCATGGGTATGACGTTATCAGTCTCGCACGGCTCTGCAGGGATTTCGGCCACTATTCTTCATGACGCGGCTTCAGGTCGTTGAGGTTTGTGGACCTGGGGTATGCTCTACTCTTATTGTCAGTTTCTCAGCTGGTTTGAGGTCTGGACATTGGACCATTGCAGCCCCTTGCCTATCCATTGTTTTTCAGCCGTTCTGTTGTAGATTTGCTGATTTGGGTCATTGTTCCGGTCCATGGCCGGTTTCGGACCGGCTTTAGCTGTTGGGTAGAGGCTTCACATGTGACTCTAGAAAACTTTGGTCAACTTAATAATTACAAGGTTCCAAGGGCCTGTTGCTTCAGAACAAGCCCTAATCATCCACCCTCATCCCGGACGGGAGGGTTGAGTGGTTGGTGCTGATATGTTGGCTTTGGTGGCGCTGGGCATTGTGGCCAAACATCTCCACTTTGGTCTTATCTCTCCAGCGGACAATGTCTTAGTCTTGTAGTTTGTTCAGATGCAACTTTACAATTTAATCCCTTTGCACAGCAGCAGGCTCACACTGGCCCACAGGGAAAACCTCTGATAGGCCCCTAAGAATGACATCTGGGGCTGAGAAAGAGAGGCAGAAAACAAGAAGCATGTACAGACATGTATAGTAGTTGTAGGGTGGGCCCCACTCATCACTTACTGGTAGGCCCTTAAGAATCAACTCCACTGGTGTCTCCAATAGTCATCTGCACCGGTGGCCCCCAAGAATCATCTCCACTGGTAGAGCCCTAAGGATCAACTCCACTGGTGGCCCCCAAGAATCATCTCCATTGGTGGCCACAAGAATCAACTCCACTAGTGGGCCCCAAGAATCAACTCCACTAGTGGGCCCCAAGAATCAACTCCACTGGTGGCCCCCAAGAATCAACTCCACTGGTGGCCCCAAGAATCAACTCCACTGGTGGCCCCAATAGTCTTCTCCACTGGTAGAGCCCTAAGTATACACTCCACTGTTGGCCCCAAGAATCAACTCCACTGGTGGCTCTAAGAATCAACTCCACTGGTGACCCCAATAGTCATCTGCTCTGGTGGGCTCCAGAATCAACTCCACTGGTGGCCCCAATAGTCTTCTGCACTGGTAGAGCCCTAAGGATCAACTCCACTGTTGGCCCCAAGAATCAACTCCACTGGTGTCTCCAATAGTCATCTGCACTGGTGGCCCCCAAGAATCATCTCCACTGGTAGAGCCCTAAGGATCAACTCCACTGGTGGCCGCAAGAATCAACTCCACTGGTGGCCCCCAAGAATCATCTCCATTGGTGGCCACAAGAATCAACTCCACTAGCGGGCCCCAAGAATCAACTCCACTGGTGGCCCCCAAGAATCAACTCCACTGGTGGCCTCAAGAATCAACTCCACTGGTGGCCCCAATAGTCTTCTGCACTGATAGAGCCCTAAGGATCAACTCCACTGGTGGCCCCAAGAATCAACTCCACTGGTGGCTCTAAGAATCAACTCCACTGGTGACCCCAATAGACATCTGCTCTGGTGGGCTCCAGAATCAACTCCTCTGGTGGCCCCAAGAATCAGCTCCCTCGGTGGACTCCAAGAATCAGTTCCACTCGTGGCCCCCAAAAATTAGCTCCACTGGTGGCCCCAGGAATCAACTCCACTGGTGGGCTCCAAGAATCGTCTCCACTGGTGGAGCCCCAAAAATCAACTCCACTGATGGGCCCCAGGAATCAACTCCACTGGTGGGCCTCAAGAAACATCTCCACTGGTTGCTCCAAGAATCACCTCCACTGGTGGCCCCAGGAATCAGCTCCACTGGTGGGCCCCAAGAATCAGCTCCACTGGTGGCCCCAAGAATCAGCTCCACTGGTGGGCACCAGAAATCATCTGCACTGGTGGCTGCAAGAATCATTTGCACTGGTGGCCCCAAGAATCATCTCCACTGGTGGACCCTAAGAATCATCTCCACTGGTGGCCCCAAGAACCAGTTCCACTGGTGGCCCCAAGAACCAGCTCCACTGGTGGCACCAGCAATCATCTGCACTGGTGGGCCCAAGAATCATCTGCACTGGTTGCTGCAAGAATCACCTCCACTGGTGGCCCCAAGAATCATCTCCACTGGTGGGCCCCAAGAATCAGCTCCCCTGGTGGCCCCAAGAATCAGCTCCACTGGTGGCCCCCAGAATCAGCTCCACTGGTGGCCCCCAGAATCATCTCCACCTGTGGCCCTAAGAACCAACTCCACTGGTGGCCCCAAGAACCACCCCCACTGGTGGGCCCTAAGAACCAACTCCACTGGTGGCCCCAAGAACCACCCCCACTGGTGGGCCCTAAGAATCAACTCCACTGGTGGGACCCAAGAATTAACTCCACTGGTGGCCCCAAGGATCATCTCAACTGGTGGGCCCCAACAATCAACTTCACTGGTGGGACCCAAGAATTATCTCCAGTGGTGGGCCCTAAGAATAAACTCCACTGGTGGCCCCAAGAATCAACTCCACGGGTGGGACCCAAGAATCATCTCCAATGGTGGGCATCGAGAAATCATCTCCACTGGTGGGCCCTGAGAATCATCTCCACTGGTGGCCCCAAGAATCAACTCCACAGGTGGGCCCCCGAGAATCATCTCCACTGGGTCCCAAGAATCAACTCCACTGGTGGCCCCAAGAATCATCTCCACTGGTGGGTCCCAAGAATCATCTCCACTGGTGGCCTGAAGAATCATCTCCACCGGTGGGTCCCAAGAATCATCTCCACTGGTGGACCCCAAGAATTTACTCCACTGGTGGACCTCAAGAATCTACTCCACTGGTGGGACCCAAGAATTATCTCCAGTGGTGGGCCCTAAGAATAAACTCCACTGGTGGCCCCAAGAATCAACTCCACTGGTGGGACCCAAGAATCATCTCCACTGGTGGGCACTGAGAATCATCTCCACTGGTGGCTCCAAGGATCATCTCCACTGGTGGCCCCAAGAATCAACTCCACTGGTGGCCCCAAGAATCAACTCCACTGGTGGGCCCCAAGAATCAACTCCACTGGTGGGCACTGAGAATCATCTCCACTGGTGGCTCCAAGGATCATCTCCACTGGTGGCCCCAAGAATCAACTCCACTGGTGGCCCCAAGAATCATCTCCACCGGTGGGTCCCAAGAATCAACTCCACTGGTGGCCCCAAGAATCAACTCCACCGGTGGGTCCCAAGAATCAACTCCACTGGTGGCCCCAAGAATCATCTCCACGGGTTGGCCCCAAGAATCATCTCCACTGGTGTCTCCAAGAATCAACTCCACTGGTGGTCTCCAAGAATCAACTCCACTGGTGGTCTCCAAGAATCAACTCCACTGGTGGCCCCCAAGAATCAACTCCACTGGTGGGCCCCAAGAATCAACTCCGCTGGTGGGCCACAGACAGCCAAGTAAGTGTACCACTATGTCCTGGCAGTGCTAAAGAGTATACAGTGGCACCCTACACTAGTGGCAAGGATCAGAGATTACTCAAATCCTGGCAACTGTACCGCTCTTACAACGCGACAGCAGGATGCCATTTGATTGGCTGGGCAGCCGGAGGACTAATGAAGGCCCCGGTAGCTGCCATGTTTGTATTCCTATTACCATAGGCCGAGTGAAAAAGGAGATAATTGTAATCACTCTACACTGCATTATATAGTAAAAGTACTAAAACAAAGCGAAAACCTGACACATATGGTATCACCGGAATCGCACCGACCTGCAGAACACAGACAGCACATCCGCTATACCAAAGAGTGAACGCCATAAAAAAAAAAAAAAAGACCTGGAGAGAAAAACAGAAAGTATAAAAAGCAAAACACTTGGTCGAGAAGGGGTTAATGATGTGACTTTATTACCTTAACCACAAAATTTCCCACAATGCCCTGCACCAAAGAAAAGAGGAACTTGTGGTCACAGGGACCTGGTGTGGAGTGATATCAATGCCCTGGACTGTACTACCAGATAGAATGAGGGAACATTCTAGAACACTTAACCCCTCGGCCTCCGACACAATTCTTTTTTTTTTCTCCCAACGTTCATAACTGTACGAGGGTTTTTTTTGTTTTTTGTTGTTTTGGGGGAGAGGGGAGTTATATTATTTTAAATTATCTGTGTCCCACGCCGTCTTTACAGCACTATGGGCCCCTGGGCAGAGTCCCCCCCCCCACCCCCCCAAAAAAAAAAACAAAAAACACAACTACTCAAAGAAACAAATATATAGATTACTGCTAACAAACTTTTGACCTACAGCACCGCCATCTAGCAGCTCAGATCACCATTACATGACAGAGACCACAGCACTTGTTGAATATAGAAGCAAAAGTAACCCCTGACACCAGGGACTCACCGGAGACGTCCTGTCTGATCAGTCGTTCCTTGAATCGTTCTTTTTCCTCTTCTTCTGTCCAGACCACCATGACACCTTCTTCCGGCCGCAACTCGTCCCTGCAGAATGTAACCCACAAACTTCTTAGAATCCTTTTCCCACATGTGTTATGGACACCCCCATTAAATAAATAGGTAGTAATGTTACCCACCATTGAGTATGTAGGTATGTAGACCCTAATAGGTAGGTATACAGCTCTTTGTAGGTACATATGCTGCCCCTGTAGGTAGGTTTACAGCCCCTGTAAGATGTATGGCCCCTTTTATATAGCCCCCTGTATAACTTATGGTCCCAGAAGAATATAGCCCTCTGTATATACCCCCTATAGTATATGCCCCTTTACATAGCCCCCTTAAATACATTCCCTTTATACAGCCCCTTTTGTATGCCCCCTTTATATAGCCCCCTGTAGTATATACCCCCTTATATAAATGCCCCCTGTAGCCATGTCCCCTGTAGCCAGTGGCCCCCGTAGCCAACTGTAGCCAGTGTCCCCTGTAGCCCCCTGTAGCCAGTGTCCCCTGTAGCCAGTGTCCCCTGTAGCCCCCTGTAGCCAGTGTCCCCTGTAGCCCCCTGTAGCCAGTGTCCCCTGTAGCCAGTGTCCCCTGTAGCCCCCTGTAGCCAGTGTCCCCTGTAGCCAGTGCCCCCTGTAGCCAGTGTCCCCTGTAGCCCCCTGTAGCCAGTGTCCCCTGTAGCCCCCTGTAGCCAGTGTCCCCTGTAGCCAGTGCCCCCTGTAGCCAGTGTCCCCTGTAGCCAGTGTCCCCTGTAGCC
The DNA here is from genome assembly GCA_025379985.1 of Phyllomedusa bahiana. Taxonomy (NCBI): domain Eukaryota; kingdom Metazoa; phylum Chordata; class Amphibia; order Anura; family Hylidae; genus Phyllomedusa; species Phyllomedusa bahiana. The sequence goes on from JAODAL010001384.1 coordinate 208,107, forward strand.
CCCTGTAGCCAGTGTCCCCTGTAGCCAGTGTCCCCTGTAGCCCCCTGTAGCCAGTGTCCCCTGTAGCCAGTGTCCCCTGTAGTCCCCTGTAGCCAGTGTCCCCTGTAGATGAAAAAAAACTATTTAAAAACTGTTACTTACCACTCCGCGCTCCCTGCTGTGGTCCGCGCTCCGGGAGCTTGCTTCCGGCGTGAGCGGCGTGACATCATCACGCCCGCCTACGCCGGGACGTTGCTCCCGTATTTCCTCGGCCGGAAGCCTGCGGACCTGCCGCAGGGGCTGTCGCTCCACTGGGCAAGGTAGGCGGCTGCCCGGGAGGGGCCCCCCAAGGCTGCGGGGCCCCCGGGCAAGCGCCTACCTGGCCCAATGGGAAAGACGGCCCTGGTCCCACGGTCGGTACAGTGCCGGCAATAGCAAATTTATAGAGTTTTCCCATTTTTTACAACCTTAAAAAAAAAAAAATCTTGGCATCACCCTTCTCGGAGACCGGTTTTGCTTTTTTTCGCAGAGAGAGGCTTAGTTTGGTGTGAGTTTCTTGATCACTTTTTATTTCAGGTGGGAGGAAACAAAAAAATCCCTCAATTCTGTCACTGAGTATTTTTTTTTATTTTTTTTATAGCATTGGCCGTGCAGGATAAATAATATGATTTTGTGCTGGATGGGAGTTTTATGAACGGTGCAATAAGCCATTCTGTTAAGCTTTTTATTGTTTAAAGGGGTTGTCTCACTACATTGATTCATCTCACCTCAGTCCTGTTTTCTTGGTTTCACTTTGAATTCAGGGGCGTGTTTACTGGCTTCCACTAGGCTGCAGTAGAAGCTAGGTCTGTAGCTATAGAAACCAGTGTTTGCAGCCTATCAGGAGATATCGAACAGGTCTGTAGCTATAGCGACCAGCCTATCAGGAGAGATCGAACAGGTCTGTAGCTATAGCGACCAGCCTATCAGGAGAGATCGAACAGGTCTGTAGCTATAGTGACCGGAGGAGCTGATGCAGCCCATACAAGAGGGGATATCTCAGAATGGGTAGGACACTGTTAATGGACACATATTGCAAAGTGACTTGTTTTTTAAAGATCTTTACATAAAGAGCAGTGATCCCTGTAGTGAGACAACTCCTTTAAACCCTTACCAACATAGGACGTATGAGTACATCCTCATGACGGTAAGGAACTTTGTAGAGGGATCGCAGTGCAATTCCCCTACACAGCCGCCGGGTGTTAGCGGCTAATTGCAGCTAACACTCGGCGGTTACAGCGCAGGGGGGGGAGAGGGAGACACCGCCCCCATCCCGCGCTTTTTAACCCCTTAGATCATACATGCCAACTCTCCCGTTTTTGCCGGGGGGTCCCGCTAATGGGGGTCTCCCACTGCCACCCCGGCAGAGTTGGCAAACCTCCCGCTGCCTGCGGCGCCGGAGTAGCGTCAGGACGCTACTCTGGCGCCGCCGGGCTGTTCCTATAGGCGGGTGACGCGGCCGTTCACCCGCCCGGCAAGTCTCACTGTGCAGGGAGTAGGCAGGAGGGATCGTTCCCCTCCTCCCTTCTCCCCCTTCTCCCCCTGTATGTACAGCGCCGGTGTGCGCTGTACATACAGAACATACAGTGACTTTTATTATTTTATTTTTATTAGCTATAGGGGGGCACTGTCTGGCTAATGGGGATATCTACCTGGCTACAAAGGGGGCTCTACCTGGCTACAAGGGACATCTACCTGGCTACAAGGGGGCTCTACCTGCCGGTACCAAGGCACTACCAGGCTACAAGGGGGCACTACCTGGCTACAACGGGATCTACCTGGCTACAAGGGGGCATCTACTTGGCTACATGGGGGCATCTACTTGCCTGCAAGGGGCACTACCTGGTTATAGGGGGTTACTACCTGGCTATAAGGGCACTAACTGGCTAGAGGGGGCATCTACCTGGCTTTCTTCCAAAGCCGTTATGCAGTTAGGTGGAGTGGGTGTAGCTTTTTTGAAGGGGGTGTGACACACCAACAAGATGGGCGTGTCCATGCAATTTTTTTTTCCGTGGCGCGCATAGCACGCCACCCCCTTGAATCTCCTGCTTTTCCACTTTCAAAAGTTGGCAACTATGCCTTAGATGCCGTGGCAAATGGGGCCACAGCGTCTAAATTAATGAGAAGCGATGCCGCGCACCGTTCTTCACTGCAATCGGAGCCCCTGCGACAAAATTGCTGTGTTCCGATCACTGAACATGGCAGCTGGAGGCCTTGTGAAGGCCTCCATCGCCGCCATGTTTTCAATTGCCCCACTTCTGGCCCCAGGTAGGAAGTGGGGACACCGCCATCTTTGTACACCCTAATGCATTGTCTATACAATGCATTAGGTTGTATAAATGATCGAGACCCATAGTGGTGTGGTACCCCAGGGGGACTCAAAGTTAAAGTAAAAAAAAAAGTTTTACAAAAGTGTTAAAAAAATAAGAAACAACTATTAAAAGTTAAAATCCCCTCAGTTCGCCATTTTACAAATAAAAAAAAATAAAATCAAAAGTTCCCCATATTTGGTGTCGTCGCATCCAAAAATGTCCCATCTCTTAATACATAACATCACTTATACCATAAGGAGAATAAAAAAATTCCAAACACCAAAATTGCGTTTTTTTTGGTCATTTCACATCCCATAAAAATTGGAATATATTTAATTTAAAAAAAAGTCCCATGTATTTCAAACTGCTAGCAACAGAAAGTCCACTTCAGACGTAAGAAATGCCCCTCACTGACGTCCATAGTTGGAAGGACAAAAAAGTTATTGGTCGCACAAAATGGCGCCGCGGCCATGGAATTTTTTTACGGTACCAAACATGTACAACGGAAACTGTACATGTTTGGTATTTGGGAATGCGTATCAACCTGTAGAACACAGAGAACACATCATTTTTACCAAAGAATGAACGTTGTAAAAGCAAAACACCTGCAAACACAGCGCAAGTAGGTTTTTTTTCACATTTTGTTCCATTTAGAATTTTTTGCGGTTTCCCAGTATATTCTATAGTACAGTGAATAACATCATTAGAAGAACATCTTGTCCCGCAAAATAAAAGCCCTCATAGGTCTATGTAGGTGGGAAAAATAAAAAAAAGTTATGGCTTTCAGAAGGCAAGGAGGAAAAAACTTAGAGCCATATTATTATGACCGTCACTCAGGAAAGGTTAATTTTTTTTATGAGATAAATGGGAAAAAAGGGGTTGAATTTTTAGTATTTTATTTTTTTTTATTTGACTAATTTTTAGTCCTTTTAGAGGATTTTAACATGCGCTTGCTTGAAAACATATCCCTAAAAAAACTTTTTGTAAATGGGTGATTACATTGATCTTCTTCTACATCCTGCATAGGCAGATTGTAATAGGAGTACAAACATGGCGGCCAAAAGGGGCCCTTTCTTTGGCTCGCGATTCCCTTTGGAAAGGGCACTAGCACCCCAGGGAACATTTTTTGGGGGCCCCCAATGGACCGTGGCCCCACAATTTAAATGTCCGGGATCGGAGCCCCCCTCAAACAACGATTTGAGCCCCCGTTTCCATACCCTTTTTTCAGGATTTTACCAGTAAAATTGAGGTGATGGACACCTCTAACATGGAAAATAGGACTTTATATGTTATTGGTTACCAATAAGTGGGTGGGAAAAAAAAAGTTTGAATATTCATTCATTTTCAGCCTCCCCTCTTTGCCCAATTTCTCGGTGTGGGGCCTCCAAGTAAAAAATTTCCGAAAAAAAAATGCGAGATCTGTGGGGGCTGGAAGTCAAATTTTGCAGTGCGTGCTCTGTTTTCTCTCTACACCTGAAACAAAACAGTAAATTATTAAGTATTTGACCCCTTCCTGATTGTGTAAGTTTCCCACTGACAAAGACATGAACAGTCTAGAATTTTAGGGGTAGGTTAATTTTACCATTGAGAGATAAAATTTAACCAAAAAAATAAAATCCAAAAACCCCAAACTACAAATTATAAAAAAGATTTGTTTTTGTAACGCCTCGTGCCGTGGTCCGGGCTTCGGGCCACAGGTGCAGCGGCTCCCGCCGCTCGCTTCGCTGCGCTTATACTTACCCTTCCCGTCCTGGTTCCTCCTCGATCATCGCGCTGCTGTGGCCTCTCCGACCTCTGCCTGCACTATCCCGGCCGGCCACTAAGGGCCCCCTTCGTTCCCCACGGCTTTTTTTGGGGGACGGGATTTGCCGACGGAAAAACCCGTCGGCAAATCCGTCCGAAATAAGTCACAGCCTTTTTTTCTTTTTAAATTTCAAATAGAAAAATACGGCGGTCGTTCACACACGAAAAAAACTCCGTTCCGGTTTGGGCCGCCCCCGTTTGAGGGACGCAACCCCGGCGGAAAAACAATTGACTTTCAATTTTTTTCCCGGGGACGGATTCACCACCTACAATAAATTTAAAAAGATGGGAATCCGTGGGGAAAAATCATTTACAAAAACCCTGCCACACTTAGTGACATTTAAATTGCAATGATTTCAACTTTTTTCAGAACGAATTTCCCCCCCGGAAACCCGTTGTAAAAACGTTCTGAAATAACCTGTGAACGGGGCCAAAGGGGCGCATGCGAGCACTTCCCTAGTTTTTAAAAGGGCCAGTGCACTACAGATTTTCCCGGGTTTTTTCCCCCTATATCGTTCAGACAGGGGCTTTAAAAAAGGTTTCATGGGGGAATTCGCAGACGTGTTCTGAAAAGAAAGAGGGCAGATTTTCTCCCTCCTAAATCGGCCCTACATTTGTACTACCTGAGAACGAAGCCGGGTTTTCCACCCCTTTCCCCGGGGGCAAAGTATATCCTTTATCCCGGCCTAAAAACGAGGCATAAACCGCCAAAAAAAAGGGAGAATCAAAAAAAGGGGGTTTCATCCACAAGTCATCATCTGCCGCGGAGGCCGGATTCTTCTTTGTCAAGAAGAAGGACGCGGCCTTGCATTGACTATCGGGGTCTTAATATAATCACTATTAAGTATCGTTACCCACTGCAGTTAATTTCGGAACTCTTTAATAGAATACGGGGAGCCACAGTCTTCTCTAAGTTTGATTTCCCGGGGGCCCTAAAACCCCTGACCCGAAAAACCAAAGGGGGAAATGAGGGGGAAAAAACCGCCTTTAACCCCCGGGGGATGGCCTTTTACGAGAACCTGGAAAGCCCTTTGGGCCATTTGAAATGCCCTACAGTGTTGAAGGGGTTTCATGAATGACATCTTCCAAGATCTACTTTACCATTGTTTTTCGGGCCCAACCGGGACAAAAATTAACCCCCTTTAAAAGGGGGTTTTTGCCAGATTTAATGTTGAGTGGATCCCCAAACGGTATTTTTTTTTTATATAAAAGAAATTTTATTGGTTTTTTTCCTGTTAAACATACAAAACCCAAAAAACCCCCCCCAAAAAAAAAAAAAAAGCCCCGAAGAGCTAATAATAAAATAAATATCTGGGTGTAATACAAAAAATTGCAAGCAGATATAAAAAAGTGCTTATACGATTACAAATTAAAACAAAATTTGTAAACATAGAAAAAACCAGGGGCGAACTACCGGGGTAGCAGTGGACAGTTTTCTCCGGGGCCCCTGCCTTAAAGGGGGGCCCATGCCCCGGGGCAGCTACTACTGCTTTCCCCAACCCCCCCCTTAAACCACCCTGGGCCCCCGGCAGTGAACTTTAAAAAGTGGGTCACAAGAAAGGTTTAAATGCAGTGTAAAACACTGATTTGTCTACAGAGCCTGTGTAAAACTGGTTTACCACAAATGGTCACTGTAAAGGAGGTAAAAATAAATCTACAGAGCCTGTGGAAAACTGGGTGTCACCCCTAAAAGGCCCCTGAATGGAGGTAATATTTCAGTTCCCGCAGAAACCTGTGTACACTGGTGTCTACCACTATAAAGGTACTTATAGTGGTTTTTACAGTCTGCAAGCCTTTTGTACACTGTGTAAAACCACCAAAAAGGGCACTGTATTGGGGGTAAATACAGCTTCACAGGCTGTGTCACTGGGGGTTACCACTATAAGGTTTACTTTTTAGGTGGGTTATTAACCCGTCCCGCAGAGCCTGTCTACACTGGTAATACCCCTATAAGGGCCTATAAAGGGGGGTACTAAATTTGGTTTTATTGGGACTGATCTTTTAATAGTGTAGGGGGTTTAAACCCGTCATATGTGGGGGAAAAATTTTTGGTCAAGGGTTTTGGGGGGTATAATCAGGTCCTTTTGTAATAAAGGGGTTTTTGGTTTTGCTGGTCTTGTATAGGGGTTTTGAAATTTTAGCAGTTTTGATGGTGAGATGTATGGCGAGGTATTTCCCCCCCTTTTATTAATTTTACATCAGGGGGCCCCAAACCCCCCGGCACCCGGGGGCCCTTTGCGTATCCCCCCGCCGGCCCCCGGGGCCCCCCGGGTAACAGATGCCCGGCCGCCCCCGGGGACTTTTAGCCGGGTGGTCCCGGGAAACTTGTCTGCGCGTCCCCTGTAAACCCTCCCGAAGACCCAGGGAGCTGCGCTCAGGGGTTTCCCACTGCATTTCAGGAAAACACTTGCATTACCGTCCCTGCTTTCCCTCTCGCTTTTAATCCCCGGGGCTCACTGAAAATCCCCTCCGCACCCGGGGATGAGCGGCGCAGGAGTGGGGGATGAGCAGGGGGCGTCCAAACCCCCCCCCCCCGCCGCTCGTTTTTTTTTCGGGGTTTCTGGGGGGGATGAGCTTGGCCGAGGATCCGGGAAAGGGGAGTTTACGACTTCTTTTTTTTTTTTTTTTTTAAAATTTTCCCCGGCTGCCTATGGGGGGCAAACTACTATCACTACTGGGAGCAGCTTTGCTAAACACAAAAGGGGGGCAAGCTATCACTACTGGGGGCAGCTAGCTATCACTACTGGGGGCAGCTATCACTACTGGGGGCAGCTATCACCCACTGGGGGACAGCTATCCCCTACTGGGGGACAGCTATCACTACGGGAGCAGCTACGTTTACTACTGGGGGACGCCCTCACTACGGGGGACAGCCATCACAAATTGGGGACCCGCCAACACTATGGGGGGGCAGCCATCACTAAGGGGGACAGCCATCACTACTTGGGGGGGCTATCACTACTGGGGGGCCAGCTACACTACGGGGCCAGCTATCATTTCGGGGGCCAGCTATCACTACGGGGGGCCCTTTTCATTACTGGGGGGGCAGCTATCACTACTTTGGGGGGCCCGCTAAACATTTTCTGGGGGCCCCCTATCATTACTGGGGCCAGCTACAAAATACTGGGGGGGCCCGCTATCAAAACTGGGGCCAGCTAAAACCCCTACTGGGGCCAGCCATCACCCACAGGGGCCAGCAAACTATCACAAATGGGGGCAAAACACTACTGGGGGGAGCTTTCTATCACTACTGGGGGCCAACAAACTTCACACGGGGGCAGTTTGCTATCACTACTGGGGGGCAGCTAGCAAAAACTACTGGGGGAAAAAGCTATCATTACTGGGGGCAGCTAGCTACACAAATGGGGGGCCCCTATTTACTACTGGGGGTGGGGTAGCTATCACTACTGGGGGCAGCTAGCTATCACTACAGGTGGGCAGCTACACTACTGGGGGCAGCTATCACTAAATGGGGGGAGCTATCAAACTGGGGGGCAGCTAGCATCACTACTGGGGGCAGCTATCTATCACTACTGGGGGCAGCAAACTATCACTACTGGGGGCAGCTACTATCATTAAAGGGGGGCCCGCTAGCTATCATTACTTTGGGGGGCCCCATCATTACTGGGGGGGGAGCTATCATTAAAAGGGGGGCCGCAAACAATTTCTGGGGGCCAGCTATCATTTCTGGGGGCCAGCTATCATTACTGGGGGCCAGCTATCACTACTGGGGGCAGCTTCACTACTGGTGCCAGCTATCACAAAAGGGGGGAGCTATCTAACACTACTGGGGGCAGCATCTATCACTACTGGGGGAAATTTTTCTATCACACTGGGGGGCAGCTAGGGTAAACTATTGGGGGGCAGCTATCCCTTACTGGGGGGAGCAGCTACACTACTGGGGCCCGCTATCCCCTACTGGGGGAGCTAGGCCCATCACTACTGGGGGACAGCTTTTCACTACTGGGGGACAGCAGGGTATCACCCCCGGGGGCAGCTCGCTATCACTACTGGCGGCAGCTAGCTATCACTACTTGGGGCAGCTAGTTATCACTACTGGGGGCCAGCTATCATTACTGGGGGGCACTTTCCCCTACTGGGGGGCAGCATCACTACTGGGGGCAGCTACACACGGGGGCGCAAACACTACTGGGGCCCGCATCACAAATGGGGCCAAACTATCCCCAAATGGGGGACAGCTATTCTACTGGGGGCCCGCTAAACACTACTGGGGGCCACTAAAATTAAATGGGGCCAGCCCAAACACAAATGGGGGCCCCCTACACAAATGGGGGGAGCTATCACTACTGGGGGCCCGCTAAACACTACTGGGGACGCTATCAAACTGGGGGCCCGCAAACAAAAACCCGGGGGACAGCCCATCACTACGGGGCAAATATCACTAAATGGGGGCAGCTATCACTACTGGGGGCCCGCTATCTATCACAAGGGGGGAAAATTTTTCTATCACTACTGGGTGGCAGCTAGCTATCACTACTGGGGCCGGTTATCATTACAAGGGGGGGCTACAAACACTACTGGGGGGCCCCTTTTCACTACTGGGGGCCAGCTAATCTTACCGGGGGCCAGCTATCACCAAATGGGGGGAGCAACCCAACCTACTGGGGGGGCAGCTATCACTACTGGGGGGCGCAAACTTTTCACAAAAATGGGGGGCAGTAGCTATCACTACTGGGGGCCCCGCAATCATTACTGGGGGGCCCCTATCATTTTTAAATGGGGGGCAGCTATTCCCTTACTGGGGGGGCAGCTATCATTACTGGGGGCAGCTAGCTATTTCCCTAAATGGGGGGAGCAAATTTTCACTACTGTGGGCAGCTACGTATCCCCAACTGGGGGCAGCTATGTATCACTACGGGGGAGCTACGTTCCTAACCACTACTTTTGGGGGGCAGCTATTTTATCACTACTGGGGGGAGCTATCACTTTCTGGGGGCCCGCTAGCTAAACACTACTGGGGGCCCGCTAGCTATCACTACTGGGGGGGAGCTAAGTAAACACTACTGGGGGCAGCTACTTAACACTACGGGGCCACTACCCATCACTACTGGGGGGCAGCTAAACACTACTGGGCAGCAAACAACACAATGGGGGCAGCTACGAAAAAAATATCACTACTGGGGGCAGCATGGGATCACAATGGGGGGCCCGCAAAAAAATTTCTGGAGGCCACCTTTTCACAAATGGGGGGAGCTAAACCCTACTGGGGGCCCCTTTGCTATCACCCACGGGGGAAATATCACAAATGGGGGGAGCTTCTATCCCCTCTGGGGCATTTTGGGTATCACTACTGGGGGACAGCTATCATTACTAGGGGGAGGGAAACTTTTCACTACTTGGGGGGGCCCGCTATCACTACTTGGGGGGCCCGCTATCCTACTGGGGGCCATCTATCACTACTGGGGGCCCCTAACACTACTGGGGCCCCTTTGCTATCATACTTGGGGGGCACTATCACTACTGGGGGCCGCTAGGGATCACTACTGGGGGCCAGCTATCATTACGGGGGCCCGCAAACATTACTGGGGGCCAGCTATCACTACTGGGGGCAGCTATCCTTTCGGGGGCAAACAAAACACAAATGGGGGCACTACGAAACCCCCTACTGGGGGGAGCTACGTATCACAAATGGGGCACTTTTGTATCACACTGGGGCAGCTACTTTCCCCTATCACTACTGGGGGGAGCAAATTTTCCCTAAAATGGGGCAGCTATCACTAAATGGGGCCAGCTACTATCACAACTGGGGGAGCAAATTTTCACTAAATGGGGGGAGCTATTTAACAAAAATTGGGGGCCCGCTACTATCACTTACTGGGGGCCAGCTACAATCACTACTGGGGGGACTAGTACACTACTGGGGGGACTAAAGTATTTACTACTGGGGGGGCTAAAGTATCCCCTCTGGGGGCGCTATTTATCACAAATGGGGGCAGCTACGTATCACAAAAAAAACTGGGGGCAGGGTATGTATCACAAATGGGGGGGAAACTCCCAAACACAAAAGGGGGGACAAAGTATCACTTATACTACTGGGGGACTATGATATTCCCACTGGGGGCAGCTACGTAACATCACTACTTTGGGGGAGCTACTATCATTTCACTAATGGGGCAGCTACGTTTTCACTATCACTACTGGGGGCAGCTATGGGATCACCAAACACTACCCCCGGGGGCCCCCCCCCCGGCCCTTTTTGGGAAACCCCCTTAATTCCAAAACCCCCCCAAAATGGGGCCCCCCCTATTTATTTCCCCCCCCTATCCCCCCCCTACCCGGGGGGGGGGCAGCCCATGTATCAATATCACAAATTTGGGGGAGCATGTATCATTTTCACTACTGGGGGCAGCTATGTAAACATTTTCACTACGGGGCAGCTATGTATCATTATCACAAATGGGGGGACTATGTATCATTTTCACTACTGGGGCAGCCCATGAAAACATTTTTCACTACTGGGGGGAGCTAATTTTAAACACTAAACACTACCCGGGGCACTATTATCATTTTCACAAATGGGGGCAGCTATGTATCACTATCCCCTACTGGGGGCTATTACTTTTCACTACTGGGGGGAGCTATGTTTTCACTACACTACGGGGGCAGCTAAGTATAATTATCAAAATTTCTGGGGGCACTATTTATCCCCCAAAAACACTACTTGGGGGGGGGCTATGTACATTAAACACTACTGGGGCCCGCTAAGGGATCATTATCACTATGGGGCAGCATGAAACCTTTTCACTAGTTTGGGGTCAGCTTTTTTGGGGTTGTTTTATATGTATATCACTACTGGGGGGAGCAAAGTATCATTAACACAAATGGGGGCAGCTAAGTAACCCCTATCCAACAATGGGGCAGCTACGTAACACTATCACTTTCTGGGCATAGTTTTCCAAATTTTTAAAAAGGAAACCCAAAAAAAAAGGGGGGGGCGCGTAGCGCTTTTCGGGGAAAAAAATTTGCATGGACACCCCCCATCTTTTGTGGGGCCCCAAAACCCCCTTTAAAAAACCACCCCACTTCCCCCCTAAAATACCCCCCTGGCTTTTGGAAGAAAGCCAGGTAGATGCCCTTATTTGCCCCGAAATACCCCCCAAAACCAGGTAGTGCCCCCTTTTTTAGGCAGGTAGATTCCCCCTTGGTTTGCAAGGTAATCCCCCCCCTGTAGCAGGTAGATGCCCCCTTTTTTAGCCAGGTTATTTCCCCCTTTGTTTTGCCAGGGAGTTTCCCCCTTTGGGAGCCAGGGAGTGCCCCCTTTAATAGTCAGGGGAGTTGCCCCCTTTATAGTCAGGGAGGTAGTGCCCCCCTTTGTAGTCCGGTAGGGAGTGCCCCCTTTAGTAAACCAGCCAGGTAGGAAATGCCCCCCTTTTGTAAACCAGCCAAGTATTTGGCCCCCTTTTTGTACCCGCCAGGTAAATTTTCCCCCCTTTGTACCAGGGAAGAATTTCCCCTTTTTGTAACCAGCCCGGGAGCTGCCCCCATTTGTAGCCGAGCCAGGTAGATGCCCCCATTGTAGCCCACCAGGTAATTGGCCCCCATTGGTAGCCAGCCAGGTATTGCCCCCATATGTAGCCAGCCAGGTAATATGCCCCCCCATTGTACACCCCAGCCAGGTAGACCCCCCCCCATTGTAGACAGGCAGAGCCCCCCCCGGTAGTTAATAAAAATAAAATAATAAAATCCACTTACCTGACCAGAGCTCCGCAGCACCGGCAGGCTCCTTGCCCGATCACCTTCAGAGATGCAGGGGGAATGAGAGCAGCCACGCTTCATTTCCCCTGACCGCTGATCTGAATGTACCCGCGCGGCACAGACTCCCGGACAAACAGTTGGAGGTAGGGAGGAGGGGACGATCCCTCACTGCATCCTCCCCACACAGTGAGACCGCGGCGGGTGAGCGACCCTGCACCCGCTTCCCCCGCCCGTGGAACGGACCGGCGGCGCCGCAGTAGCGCACCAGCGCAACTTTCCGGCGCCTGTCGGCCATTAAAAGGACCGCCCCCGCCCGCCTGCTGGGCAGCGGTAGAAATGCCAACTTCCCCCGGAGGGCGGGGGGGGGGGACCCCAAAAAGCGGGGAACCTCCCTCCCCACTCGCCACCCCGCTGCACGCCCACCCCCACCCCCCCCTGCTCCTCCCCGACTCCCCTGCCCCGCAGGCACGACTAGCCGGACACCCCTCCACTCATCCCCCCGCCTCACCCCCCCCCCGCCAAAACGGAGAGAGAAGGCGAAGTAATCTACTGGGGGCAGCTATGAATTATTAGCACTGAGGAGCAGCAAAGTATACTATCACTACTGGGGTCAGCTATGTATCCATTATCACTACAGGGCACCTATGTGTCATTAGCACTACAGGGGAGCAGCTATGTATCACTATCACTACAGGGGCAGCTATTATCATTATCACTACTCGGGGAAGCTATGTCACACTATCACTACTGGGGGCAGACTATGTATCACTACATCAACAGGGGCATGCTTAAGTTTCATAATCACTACTGTGGGTCAGCTATGTATCATAACACGTACCTGGGGCAGTCTATTGTTAAACATTACACTACAGGGTCATCTATGTATCCTCACACTACTGGGTGCAGCTAAGTTCCACTATCACTACTGGGGCAGCTATGTATCACAATCACTACTGGGGGGGCAGCTATGTATCAATATCACTACAGGGCAGCAATGAGACCAATATCTCTACTGGGGCAGCTATGTGTCACTATCACTACAGGGCAGCTTGTGTCATTATCACTAAGGGTGCAGCTAAGTGTCACTATCACTACAGAGGGCAGCTATGTGTCATATCACTACTGGCTAGACTACTGGGGCAGCGATGTATCAGTATCACTACTGGGGTCACTAATGTTTCTTCAATACACTAATAGGGCAGCTATGTATCATTATCACTACTTGTGAGCAGCTAATGTAACATTATCACTACAGGGCATCTATTGTCATAATCACTACTGGGGCAGCTATGTATCACTATCATACTGGGGGCAGCTATGATCACTATCACTACTTGGGGGCAGCTATGTAAACAACTATCACTACAGGGGCAGCTATGTGTCAATATCACTACTGGGGCACCTATGTATCCATTATCACAACTGGGCACTATGTATCAATATCACTACAGGGGCAGCTTAGTATCACATCACTACTGGGGGCAGCTATGTATCACATCCACTGACTGGGGCTGCTATGGTCATCACAATCACAACGGGTGGCAGCTATTATCATTTAACACTACATGGGCGCTATGTGTCATTTATCACTACTGGGGCAGCTATGTTATCACTAATCAACTACCAAGGGTCAGCTAAGTGTCATTAAACACTTACTTATCTCTGGGGCAGCTCTGGGTCACTATCACTACAGATGCAGCTATGATATGTCATTATCACTACTGTTGCAGCTATGTATCAATTATCACTAACTAGGTGGCAGCTATGTTACATTATCACCTACTAGCAGCTTATGTATCAATAACACTACTGGGACAGCTAAGTATCATAAAACACTACAGGGGGCATCTATTGTCAATATCACTACTGGGGGATCTATATGTCACTATCACTACATGGGCAGCATGTGTCATAATCACTACTACGGGGCAGCTTATGTTGTCACTATCACTACTGGGGGCAGCTATGTTTCACTATAACCTACAGGGCAGCTATAGTAATCACTATCACTACTGGTCAGCTATGTTTCAGTATCACTACTGGTGCATCTACGTTGTCACTAACCTACTGGGTGCAGCAATTGAATCACTATCACTACTGGGGCCAGCAATGTGTCATTATCCACTACAGGAGCAGCTAGGTTCATATCACTACCTGGTGCAGCTAATGTGTCACAACAGGGCAGCTTCAGTATCACTGAACACTACTCGGGCACTATGATTCCACTAACAGGGGGAGCTATGTGGTCATTATCCCTACTGGAGCAGCTATGAATCACTATCACTACAGGAGCAGGCTAGTGTTTTCATTACACAACTGGGGTCAGCTATGTTTCATTATCCCTACTGAGGCAGCTAATGATATCACATCACTACTTTGGCAGCTATGTTTATCACTATTCACAACTGGGAGGCAGCAGTGCATCATTATCACTACTGGTTGGCAAGCTATGCAACACAATCACTACATGGGTCATCTATGCAACATTATCACTACAGGGGCAGCTATGTATCACTTTCACTACTGGTGGCAGCTATTTGTCAAATAACTACAGGGGCAGCTATGTCTCATTATCACTACTGGGCACAATCTATCACTATCACTCTTACTGGGGCAGCTCTATGTAATCACTATCACTACTGGGATATATTTTATATTATTACAGGGGGCATAAATTCTCTATAAAGACAGACTTGATTACATAGTAAATTAAAAACATGTAAAATGCCATACCCACAGAGCTAATCAATAATACTGCAGACTTGATTATCGCTCTGTGGTCAGCAAAATTAAATATAATAGGTGACCTCACAGAGCTGACCATCAGCTCACCAGTTATAAAATACTGGGGGGGTAACCCTCAAACGATACCCGCCTAAATGACACAGTATATACTTTATTGGGGGTTTTTTTGTGTGTGAATTCTAAACATCCAAACCCCCTCCATAACCCCCCCCGCCCCCTAATAACCCACGGCCCCAACACCCCCACCACCCCACCACTGGGCCGATGAAAAATTGTAGAGCAACAAACCGGTCCCTGGAAGAAAAAGGTTGGGGACCGCAGATCTACATTATCTAACAGCATGTCTGGTACATGGTCGTGGTCAGTGAGGGTGCGATGGACGGTGGGCAGTTAGTGGGCCCCATCCAAAAGTTTGCTTTGGGGCCCTGGCTTCTCTAGTTACGCCCCTGGTATAAACATAACCTAAAACAGAAAACTGCCCCAACATAGAGAATAGGTATAAAACCCAAAATAACGAATTTTGATTTAGTGGCCCAAAGTGCAAAATGAACCTTGTAAAATATCAGAAAGTTAACCCAAACACAGCCCTGAAGGTGAGTGTGGCATTTGCCTAATCACCGGGGAGGAAACCCCCCTGTCTATCCGTAACTTTCCCAGAGCCCCCGCCACAAAATGGGTATTTAATCACTTTTCTAAATATATGTGATTACAAAAATTTGCAGCCTGAGAGAGCTACAGGCAGCCTTACCTAGCCCATAGTTACTTAAAAGCCTTCTATTAATACGAACCAGACAAGAGCTGCTGGCCGGGCTTGCACAGATCACACTTCATAACTGATGAAAGGGCCGGAAGAAGCTTTCAAGTGCACCGGTAGAAATAATGTTTGTCTTTTGTAACAGACATTCCTACAAATTTGTAGTGTAATTATCCTGATAGATCCCTGGCTTTATCTGATGACAGAGAACATGACGGAGCTTTCAAGCTGCTGTGGAGAAAAGGTGTTGTCTTTTGTACACAGAAGCCACTAGTTGTAGTGCTCTGGCTGTGTCTCTCTCTCTCTCTTAGCTCAGCGTGGCTTGTTTACATTAACTTCTTAGCAGATAAGGCAGGTCCTGGCAAAACCCCTTTAAGCCGAACACCTGAAAAGTAGTTCATGACCAGAACATTTTTTTTCGTTTTGCCTCCTGCGTTTCAACAGATGTAACTTTTTTACTTTTTCAATAACGCAGTTGACTGAGGCCTCGTTTTATTCGAGACAAGTTGTACTTTATGGGGGAATAGTTTAAATTCGCTTATAAATAATTGCAGAATTTTTTGTATCTATTTTTTTTAATTTTTTTTAGTTTTTCAATTTTTTTTTACACCATTCACATTTCACACTTAAGTTGTTAGATTAATTCTACAGGTTATTACGGTCGTGTGGATACCTAATATGTGTAGGTTTTTTTGTGTGTATTATGTATGCACAATTATTTTTTATTAAAAATTTATTTTTAATTTATTAATTTTTTTATCAATTTTTTTTACACTTTTTCTGTTTTTTTTTACCTTTTTTTAAACCCCTGAAGGGAGAACTGTGTTACAATTTTTTTTTTTTTTTAAATACTTAGTAATGTATTAGCATATTCATATATTCTAATACATACTAATCTGTGTCACTTTGACACAGGCAGTGATCTGGACAGCACACAGTGCGTCCTGATCACTGGCTTGTTACACAGACAGCTCTGAGGCCACTCTAGGTCCCCAGGGCTGACTGTGCAGCCGTTCCCCGGCTCTGTCGGGTCACTGGGTGTTCCGATCACCCGACAGAGCCGGGGAACCCTTTGATTGTGCTGCGGTAACGCACTGCCGCAATCAAAGGGTTAAAGCACCGGGTTGCAGAGGTTTTCTCCGCTCCCCGGTGCTTACAGGGGATGCTCTGGGATCAGGGCTCTGTAATAAAGACGTCGCTGCAAACGAACAACCCACACTGGCCACCGCCTAAAGTCGGCGGGCGGTCGTTAAGGAGTTAATCTACTCCCCAGATCTTGAATCCCATCGGGCTCATGTTCGACGAGTGCTCTCCCGCCTCAGACGCAACCACCTCTATGCCAAGTTGGAGAAGTTTCTATTCGAACGGACCAGTTTTCCATTTTCGGGGTACATAGTCTCTGCTCAAGGCCTTCTAATGGATCCAGAAAAGTCTACTGCAGTGTTAAATGTCACACCCGGCGCCTCCGAGCTATGTAGCGGCACGGTTTCTCTCTATTACGCCATTACCACTTTTCTACGTCAGTATCGCCCTCCAGTTTCCCGAAAGAGACAGCTCTTACATTCTTTTACCCCAAAGTCCACGATCTTACTTTCGGGTATGTCTTATAGTGGCAGGTATATGGCCCCATAGCCATTAGGGCAAGCTGGCAGGGTATAGGGTCGGTATAAGGCAGCTGTAGCAGGTAGGCAGCTGTAGGCAGGTATAGGCCAGGCTGTAGGCAGGGTATAGGGCCGTATAGGCAGTGTAGGCAGGTATAGCCGGCTGTAGGCAGGTATAGGCTGTAGCATGTTAGGGCAGGTATAAGGCAGGTATAAGGCGCTAGGCAGTAAGGGGCTGTAGGCAATAAATATCAAAATAAAAAACAAACAATCACTTACCTGGATCCCCGCTGCTCCGTCCCCGCGCTCTCGGCTCTCTGCTCTATCTTCTTGCTGGCACAGGCGGGTGACATCATCAGGCCGCGCACGCAGCGTGATGACGGGAGCTCCGGACAGCCGCGAGTCTGCGGTCGCCCGGAGGCCACTGCGGAGCACGGAGCGCTCGCTCTCTGCCCTGCAGTGGTATCTCTTCACCTGTGTGCGCTCCGGAGGAGTCGCATATAGGTGAAGGAATCGCGCACAGTGCCCGGGCCAGCGCAGCAGCGTACTCGGCATTCAGCTATATGCGCTCCCTGAGGAGCCGCATATAGCTGAAGCGTCCCTGTCGGCGCCCGGGCCATCGCAGCACCCGAGCGCAGACAAAGTACAGTTTACTACGTCTTACTTTCGGGGTACGTCTTACATTAGTCGACCTCCCTAAACTCCCCGCTACATCTTACGATCGGGGGTGTCTTACTATCGGGTAAACACGGTATTGTTGCGCTCACCAAAAAAGGCAATAACCCTCATATATGGACCACCCAAGCTGAGAAAGCTTTTGCACAGTTAAAATCGGCCTTCGCCTCCACTTCTGTTCTTCAGCGCCCCGGATCCAGAGAGTCCATTCTTCCTGGAAGTCGATGCCTCCTCGGTTGGAGCTGGAGCCGTTCTCTTGCAAAAATCCACCAAAGGCAAATTTCATACTTGTGACTTCTTCTCCGGACCTTCTCTCCTGCCGAGAAGAATTACCCCATTGGGGACAGGGAACTGCTGTCGATCAAATTGGCCTTGGGCGAATGACGACATCTTCTAGAAGGCGCTCTGCATCCTGTGACCATCTACACGGATCACAAAAATCTTCTGTATCTACAGATGGCCCAACGGTTAAATCCTCGTCAGGCTCGCTGGTCCCTATTCTTTTCTCGGTTCAATTTTAACCTCCATTTCCGGCCAGCCACCAAAAATCTCAAGGCCGATGCTCTGTCCCGGGCCTTATCCCTCCTCACCGCCTCGTCCAGGTTGCGTCCGTGAAGGTGCATGAAATCCCACCTGGTAGGACCTTCATGCGCCTTACCCTGAGGAAGACCATTCTGTCCTAGGGACAAGCTTCCCGACCGGCCATGTGGGGTACCACAAGTCTCTCCACCTTATCGCACAACACTACTGGTGGCCCTCCCTCGCGCAGGATGTCAAGGATTTTGTAGCCGCTTGCCCTGTGCCAGGAATAAGAGCTCTCGTCTACGACCCACTGGTTTCCTGTTGCCCCTAGCGGTGCCAGAAGTACCATGGAGCCACATCACAATGGACTTCGTGACTGACCTCCCGTCTTCCAGGGGGTGTTCGGTTGTCTGCTCCCGGCGTAGGTTACGCCAACTCCACGAGGTGAGCAGAGGATCCACCTTCCTTAATAGAGTCCCTCGTGGCATTTGCATTTTGCAGTGAGAAATAAGTGTTTGATCCCTCTGGCAAACAAGACTTAATACTTGGTGGCAAAACAATGTTGGCAAGCACAGCAGTCAGACTTTTCTTGTAGTTGATAATGAGGTTTGCGCACATGTCAGGAGGAACTTCGCTCCACTCCTCTTTGCAGATCATCTCTAAATCATTAAGATTTTGAGGCTGTCGCTTGGCAACTCGTAGCTTCAACTCCCTCCATAAGTTTTCTATGGGATGAAGGTCTGGAGACTGGCTAGGACACTCCATGACCTTAATGTGCTTCTTTTTGAGCCACTCCTTTGTTGCCTTTGCTGTATGTTTTGGGTCATTGTCTTGCTGGAAGAACCAGCCACGACCCATTTTTAATGTCCTGGTGCAGGGAAGGAGGTTGTCACTCAGGATTTTACGGTTCATGGCTCCATCCATTCTCCCATTGATGCGGTGAAGTAGTCCTGTGCCCTTAGCAGCGAAACACTCCCAAAATATAATGTTTCCCCCTCCATGCCTGACAGTGGGGACGGTGTCTTTGGGTCATAGGCAGCATTTCTCTTCCTCCAAACACAGCGAGTTGAGTCAATGCCAAAGAGCTCAATATTTGTCTCATCCAACCACAGCACCTTCTCCCAATCACTCCCAGAATCCTCCAGGTGTTCATTGGCAAACTTCAGTTGGGCCTGCATATGCGCCTTCCTGAGCAGGGGGACCTTGCGGGCACTGCAGGATTTTAATGTGTTGCCAATGGTTTTCTTGGTGACTGTGGTCCCAGCTGCCTTGAGCTCATTAACAAGTTCCCCCTGTGTAGTTTTAGGCTGATCTCCCACCTTCCTAATGGTCTAGGATCCCCCACGAGATGAGGTTTTTCATGGTGCCCCAGATCGATGGTGACCGACAGTCATTTTGTATTTCTTCCATTTTCTTACTATTGCACCAACAGTCGTCTCCTTCCAGGTTCTGTAGCCCCTTCCAGCTTTGTGCAGGTCTATGGTCTTGTCCCTGACATCCTTAGAAAGCTCTTTGGTCTTGCCCATGTTGTAGAGGTTACAGTCTGACTCAGTCTGTGGACAGAAGTCTTTTATAAAGGTGACTATTTAGAACAGCGTCTGTAATGCAGGGAACGAGCTGATTAGGAGCCTCTAACTGGTCTGTAGGAGCAAGAACTCTTTATGGTTGGTAGGGGATCAAATACTTATTTCTCTCAGCAAAATGCAAATTAATTTTTATAAATTTTATACAATGTGATTTTCTGGATATTCTATCTCTTAATGTTAAAATTATAGACTGTTTATGTCTTTGTCAATGGGCAAACTTACAAATTCAGCAAGGGATCAAATAATTATTTCCTTCACTGTAGCCTGTGATTCTAACTCTGCAAACGGCCTTGTATGTGTTCTCCTCCTTGGCTCCTCTCCTCCACATGCTTTGATCTGCCATGTAGAACTTCCTCCCACGTTCACATAGAGGGTAGGGAAGCCGGGACAGCAGAAATTCAACAGAACAAGGAGTAGCCCTTTGAGGGATTTGGTTGGAAGCAGGAGAGTTGACAGCCAAAGGCGATCACTGGAAAATCTGGCAACCTATCAGCACTCGATCTCCTGGTCAGACAGGAAAAAATCCGAAGCCCGACACTAACTTTATGTTTTTCCATCAATGTAGTCTTGATATTTGCAGGACAAGTTTTTTTTTTTTTTTTTTTTTAAGTACCATTTTGGGGAACTTTATCTTTGCTAGGGTGGAAAGCAGTTCAAATATAGCGTTTTCGGATAATTTTTATTTTTTTACTTAAAGGGAATGCGTCATAAAAAAATGACTTATTAACATTTTTATGTTAAACACATTTTTTAGGAAATTTTGGTTATGTTTTTTTTTAATTTTACATATAAATTTAAGTATTCCGGGACTCATCTGCAGATGAGAGATACTGGCTTGGCTAAAATCCTTTTTGCTTTCTCAAGACCCAGTGGGTCAAAAGCAAATTGAGGATTTGTTACATCCAATAGAGGGCGCTTGGGCTTCTCAGCTCCTTTCCCATAATGTCTTGTGATATACAGATGCTTAGTAGAGGGCAAAAAGACAATACATAACTACACGCCGTTCGTTTGGTGCTCTCCTCAAGGAGAGATGTTCCCCTTTCTGAGCACAATCAGTAAAAGCAGGGTCAAACTGAAAGGAGACACCAGTGTGAATAGAAAACACAGGGAGGGAGCGCCTTTCGCTTCAGAGACAGGAGGACAGAGGGTCCTTGCTGGGCTTATTAGGTCCCCTCGCTACTTTTCATACTCCCCTTCCCCTTTTTTTATACAGGCAGCCACACTCTCGGCACCTCTTCTCCTCCTCTCTCCCCTACCCAGAGAATTTGGTTGAATGTTGTACTTTAGTTCTTGTCTGGGGTATTTTTTTGCTTAAAGGGGTTTTGCCACGATGTAATGTTGATGTGGGATCCTCCAAAATGGGTTTTTAATCACTTTTCTAAATATATGCGATTACAAAAATTGCAGCTTGAGAGAGCTACAGGCTGCCTTACCTGCCCTTGGTTACTTCAAAGCTTCCATTAGATACGACCTGACAAGAGCTGCTGTCTGCTGGCCGGGCTTGCGCAGATCACACTTCTTATCTGATGAGACTGAGCTGCAGAAGTTTTTAAGGCACCGGGTAGCAATATGTTTTCTTTTGTATACAGAATAACTAGTTGTAGAGTGATTAGATGCCTGCTTTATCTGATGACAGAGAACATGAAGAAGCTTTCAAGCTGCTGTGTAGAAAAGCTGTTGTCTTTTGTACACAGAAGGCCACAAGTTATAGTTTGATTATTTGAGTGAACATGTCACACGATCCCTTATGCAGCTTTGTGCTCTGGCTGTGTGCGTCTCTCTCTCTTTCAGCTCCGTGATTTGTTTACATTAGCTTCTTAGCAGATAAGGCTCCTCCTGACAGTGCAGTCTGAGGCTGTGTCTTGCTGTATTGAGAATCCACTCTTGTACTGTTTATTATTTCACTTAAGTTTTAAGACGCTCCCTTGGATTCCTCACTCCTCTCTGGCCCCCACCCTCTCTCCCCTGCAGCTTCATGACTTTGCGTGATTTGTTGACATTCTGCCTGTGCTAAGGAGAGAGGTAAGAATCTTTCCTCTCAGCAAATCCCCTTTAAACATTTAGCTTAATCTCGCTTGTTTTGTGATAGATACCTGATAAGTGTTCCCCTGTCCTGTGATCTCTTTTACTCACCTGTTGTATTCTTTCCCTCCCTGTGCGCACTATGGTTACCTGCGTTACCATTAATGCGAAAGGTCTAAACTCGGACGTGAAGCGCCGTCTCTTGTTGCGAGAACTACGCTCCTTGAAGGCGGATATCGCCTTCATTCAAGAGACCCATTTTGACCTGCGTGGTTCTTTTAACTTTGCCAAAGCAGCCTTCCCTGTGGCCTATTCCGCTTCTAGTGGTCAGAAAAAGGGAGGAGTAGCTGTCCTCATCTCAGCATCCTGCCCCTTCCAGGTTACCAGCTCAGAACTGGACCCATTAGGCCGCTTTTTTTTATCCTTCAGGAATTCTTGTATGGGGCCCCGCTGACACTGTGCACTGTTTATGCCCCTAACTCATCTCAAACACGTTTTCTTTCACGTGTCCTCCATAGGTTGTCTAGACTCCCTCCGGGGGCTCTTATCCTGGGTGGAGACTTTAATTTGGTGTTTTCCCCGACGTCAGATAGACATTCCCTGCAGGGCAAACCCCCTACAGGGCCTCATTGCAAGCGTCCACGGAGTTACACAAACTGATCAGAAAACATGGTCTCTATGACTTTTGGAGGATTAATCATCCAACCGATCGGTCCTTCCCTTTCTATTCTCCCCCCCACTAGACACACTCCCGTCTGGACTCCTTCTATGGCAACGTCCCGGCCTTGCGTATGATGTCTGATGCGCAAATTGGCCCCATATCATTGTCAGATCATGCACCAGTCTCCCTTCTTCTAAAGACTGGTACCCCCCATTCTCGTTCGTGCCATTGGCGGTTGAACGACTCCATGCTGAAAAGACCGGCCCTGAGAGAGGAGATTCGCAGCGCCCTCAACAATTTCTTTGAGCTGAATGATGGGTTGGTCGGCTCCGTGTCCACGCTCTGGCAGGCCCACAAGGTGGTTCTCAGGGGTACCTGTATCTCGATGGGGGCTAGGTTAAAGAGAGACGCCAGGGAGAAAACTAGGTCTCTGCATCTCCGTCTCCAGTCCTTGCAAGCCACAATGTTCTCCAGGCCAAATTTACGCACTTTACGCTCCATCGTCGAGGTCAGATCCCGCCTTAAAGACCTAGCATTGCAAAAGGTTGAGCAATTACTACTTTATTCTAAGCAGAAATTTTATGAATACGGCAATAAAGCTCATACTCTTCTAGCCAGGCAACTGCGGCATAGGCGGGTTAATTCTACTCCTCAAGCTCTGAAAGGTCTTGATGGCTCTCTGACTTACGATCCCAAAACTATGGGCAGTCTGTTCCGTCAGTTTTTCTCTGACCTGTACTCTCTGCCCAAGGATCCCCAGGTCCCAGATATGGACTTCACTGCTAGGATAGGCACCTATCTCGAGTCCTGCTCCTTCCCTAGATTGTCTAGGGAAGCAGCCGAGGCACTTAACTCCCCCATTGAACTGGACGAACTGCTGGGAGTATTTAAAAATCTCCCTAATGGTAAAGCCCCTGGCCCAGATTGGTTCTCATACTCATACTTTAAAACATTCTCCCAGGAGTTGGCCCCTCGCATGCTCCCCATGTATAATACCTTCCTAGAAGGCTCCCTCATCCCTGAGGAGATGTCCCACTCTTATCCCTAAGCCGGGGAAGGACCCATCAGAATGTGCAAGCTACAGACCAAGAGCCCTCCTGAATTCCGACATTAACATTTTTTCAAAGCTTTTAGCCAATCGTCTGAACTTTTGGCTCCCGCGACTAGTTCATAAGGATCAGGTGGGTTTTGTCCCATGCCAACAAGGTGGGAACAACACCAGACGAGCCATAGACTTAATTGAGGTTGCTAAATTGCAAAACAATGAAGCCCTCCTCCTTAGCCTTGACGCAGAAAAGGCCTTTGACCGTCTCAGTTTCCTGTTTGAAACGCTTTGGTCTTTCGGTATCACTGGTAATTTTTTGCAGGCGATCAAGGGTCTTTATTCCTCTCCATCGGCCTCCATAAAATTACCTCATGAGACCTTCTCCCCTTTTAGAATCTACAATGGCACACGCCAGGGCTGTCCCCTCTCTCCCCTACTCTTCATACTATGTATGGAGCCTCTTGCATCTAAAATTCGGTCTGACTCGTCCATTTCCGGTATTCATGTTAGGGATAAAGAGTTTCAAATCTCCCTTTTCGCGGATGATGTTCTACTAACATTAACTGACCTTGTTCCCTCCCTCTCTAGCTTGCATGTTCTTTTGGAAGACTTCGGACGGCTCTCGGGCTTTAAGGTAAACACGTCTAAGACGGAGGCCCTTCCCCTTAATATCTCCGCTAGGTCCATGGCCGAGCTTCAGTCTCTGTTTAAATACAGATGGCAGACGGCCTCCTTAAAGTATTTGGGTGTCAACTTGACACCGGACTACAAATCCCTTTACAGTGCTAACTTTTCTTCCCTTTTCCAAGAAATACGCACCCTCCTATCTAAATGGCACTCCATGACCCTATCCCTCCTACGGCGTATAGCCTCAGTTAAAATGACAATCTTGCCTAAATTAGTGTACCTCTTTGAAACCCTTCCTGTGCCAATTTCATTAAAAATTCTGAAATCCCTGCAAGCAACGATTTTTAAATTTATATGGGCTCATGGTTGTCACCGAGTCGCTAGGGAGGTGCTGATGGCGAGCAAAAAATAGAGGGGGGCTGGCTGCCCCGAACATCCTGAAATATTACTGGGCGTCCAACCTGCGTGTCATCCCTGCATGGTCCACACTGTCAGCATATACTAAATGGATGGAAATTGAGAAGTTGTGGATGGCCCCGTTTCATCCCAATATGTTTCTGTGGCATGCTAGGGATGTCGCGTACTCTGGGCCCCTGTTAGGGCCAATGGCCTTTACTAAGTCCATCTGGAAACATTGTCAGGACAGATTCCCTCTGGCTTCTAAGGCCTCCCCAATGTCTTCTTTCCTTTATACCTCCTTTCTGCCGGCCAGCACTTCGGCCCCCTTTGTGGCTCCGTGGCAGCAAAACAACTTATTCTGTTTTGCAGACATAGCCCACTTTCGCACCAGGGAACTTATTCCATTCGCAGAGCTCTGCAAGGAATATGAGCTCTCGCCTAGGGCACGATTCTCCTACCTCCAAATAAAGCATCTCAGGCAAACTCTCACAGGGCGTTCCTCACTCTCCAATCCCACTCCTTTTGAGAGGTTGTGCAAGCTGGGGCTGTCGTCTAGAGGGCTCATCTCCAATATTTACGCTAGACTCAATGATCCTCCCCCAGACTCGGAACTATACTATCCGTACATGCACAAGTGGGAGAGTTATCTGGGACAAAAGCTCCCATACCACACGTGGCAGGTCATATGGCACAGAGTGGCCACCTCCTCGACTTGCACTACCTACAAGGAGAATCAATACAAGATCCTGATGCATTGGTACCACACCCTAGAATTGCTTCATAAATTTAACCCTACTATCTCAAATGCATGCTGGAGGTGTGGCGCGATCCCTGGTTCCCTGACTCATATCTTTTGGGATTGCCCGAGTATTCAACTGTTTTGGGCGCAGGTCAGCGGGGTCCTATCGGGGATCTTTAATCAGGCGATTTTAGCGGACCCCTCGGTCTTTCTTTTGAATATTCCATTAACGGGTCTTTCTAAAAATGCTTCCAAACTACTCCTTCATATTCTCACGGCCGCCAAGCACTTGATCTCTGCCTTCTGGAAACACCTGCATCCCCCGTCTCTACACGATCTGCATACGTGGATTTGTGAAGTGCAACGTGTGGAACGGCTTGTGTCCTGCATGCATGACAAGCCTGATGTCTATGATGTGGTATGGGAGCCCTGGATTTCTTACTGGGAGCGGTCGCAGTCATAAAGCATCACACCTACTTTGTAAACGGCCTTCTTACCCCCCCCCCCCCCTTTTTCC
>JAODAL010001385.1:0-233798 GCA_025379985.1 Phyllomedusa bahiana
CAGTCAAATACCTTACATAGAAAAACACCACATCATACTGCCCTTTGGTCTCAAAAATTTTATCCCCATTATATGCAGAAAAAGGTGAAACGTTCTTTAAAAATGTGCTCTTTGGTCATAGTCATCCTTTGATGGTATTTCATAACATTTGTGCTGAAACAGAAACCTCTGACTTAGCAGAACTTACTGAAGAATCTGTATTGCACAAGACTGGACAAATCTGGTTAAATAATGTCTTCTTATGACTGTTTGTCCATTAAGGCTAAGACCACACAGCATATGTAAAAATCCCTCCAAAATCGAAGCATTTTGTCATTGCTGGACCGCAGTTTTTTGCACAGATTTGCACAAAAGCCACAGTCGGTTTTCGGATTTGCCATCATCCCCTTAGATTTAATGGAGGGGGCCACTGCAAATTGAGCAAAATGCAGCAAAATATAAAAATGTTAAACCCCAGCCGCAAGTTTTTTAAACCCCAAGGGGTAAAAAAATCTGTGTTATAGCTACAGGGGGTTTTTCATTGCTGTCTATGCAGCACAGGGTACCGGCGGATTTTCGGCAAATTCAAAATACTGAAGTTGCCCAAAATCCACTGGTATTCCTGTGCTGTGTAGACATAGCCTAACACTCAAGTAAGATAGTCATGGACGTGAGATTTCAGGCAACAGATAATTTCACATTTATCTATTATTGGGTATTAGTGTGATAAAGCAAGTTTTATAAAAAATTACACTGTGCACGGGTTTTAGTGGTTAGTATTGTTCTCCTTGGTGGGATCTGGGTTCAAATCCTACCGTGACAAATCGAAAGGATTTTGACTCCCCAGGTTTGGGTAGGTATCCTCTGGATACTTTGGTTTTCCCCAAGCCCAAAAAAATATCGGGGCCCAATGGAGGGCAGAGAGCATTG
Source organism: Phyllomedusa bahiana (assembly GCA_025379985.1). Classification (NCBI taxonomy): domain Eukaryota; kingdom Metazoa; phylum Chordata; class Amphibia; order Anura; family Hylidae; genus Phyllomedusa; species Phyllomedusa bahiana. The sequence continues at coordinate 910 of JAODAL010001385.1, forward strand.
GGAAAAATGACAGCCTTTTAAAAGAGTGCGTGAAATACTGAAAGGGAAAAAATATATATATATATTTATATATATTATATATATATTATATATATATATATAAATTTTTTAATCACCGGCCACTTTATTGGGTACACCGCCCAACGCCGTTAACCTTAAATTTTTTAATCAGAATCACCTTTTGCATTTGGCTGTAGACATGGTCAAGAAAATCCCTGAGTTAAAACGGAAAATTTTTTGGGGGGAAGAAAGGGAAATTTGGTCCCTTTAAACTGGCATGGTTGTTGGTCCCGAGGGCTGGTTGGATTTCGAAACTGCTGATCTCCGGGGATTTTCAGCCAACCATTTATCGTTTAAAACCTCACTGCCTTTCCCCTGCCAGGCCCCAACTTACCAGATCCCTTTTAAATAAAAAATTATCTCTATTGTTTGATTCTTTACAGACTTAGTATCGTTGCAAAGACGATATTTTTACTGTGCAAAACCCTGTGTAAAGATCCCTTTAATGAAAATATTGAAAAATAGGGCCCCCAATATGACCCTTGTGGTACCCCCTAGAACAGCAATCCAGTCAGGTATGTACATTAAAATTTCTACCCTTTGTTTCTATCATGAGCCAGTTGTTTCCCATTGCCCCATTTTTCCCCCTCCCAAACATTTTATTTTATTACCAACTTTTATGTGGCACTGTATCAAAGCTTAGAAAAACTAGATATATGACATCCATGTCACCCCGATCCAGTCTACATGATCCTCATAAAGCTGATGAATTATTGACAGTCTGACAGTTGGCATATTTATGGCTTTTTTGAAACAAAAAATGAATAATTTTAAAAAGCAAAAAGTAAAGTTTTTTGCAAGCCTTTATTGCACAACAAACTCCATTTTTGAGGTTTTAAACTATTTTTGCCACTTTGGGTTTTAAAAAATGGCATTTCTTTCGCTTTGAAGATTTTACAATAATTTTGTGGTGTAAATTATAGCATAAAAGTACACCATGTCTAAGTAAATCTGCCCTAAAAAGTTTTATCTGTACATTTGACATCTCAACCATCTTGAACCAATTAAAGCATCGCTGCAACACCTTGTGGAATCTATGCCACGAAGAATTGAGGCAGTTCTGAAGGCAAAAGGGGGTCCAACCCGTTACTAGCATGGTGTACCTAATAAAGTGGCCGGTGAGTGTATATATACTGTGTATATATTTGGGGTCACTTATAAATTTCCTTATTTTTGAAAGAAAAGCACAGTTTGTTTTTTTTTTCCAATGAAGCTAACATTAAATGAATCAGAATTTCACTCTATACTTTGTTAAAGTGGTAAATGACTATTCTAGCTGTAAATGTCTGGTTGTTAATGCAATATCTACATAGGTGTATAGAGGCCCATTTCCAACATCCATCACTCCAGTGTTCTGATGGTACATTGTGTTTGCTAACTGTGTAAGAAAGCTATTGGATATTTTGAAAACACTTGTGCAAGTAGGATAGCGAAGCTGAAAACAGTTTTGCTGATTAGAGAAGCTATAAAACTGACCTTCATTTGAGCTAGTTGAGAATCTGGAGCATTACATTTGTTGGCTCGATTAAACTCGCAAAATGACCAGAAAAAAGATAACTTTCATGTGAAACACGACAGTCTATTCTTGTGCTGAGATAGGAAGGCTATGCCATGCGAGAAATTGCCAAGAAACTGAAGATTTCCTACAACGGGGTATACTACTCCCTTCAGAGGAGAGCACAAACAGGCTCTAATCAGAGTAGAAAGAGAAGGGAGAGGCCCCGCTGCATAACTGAGCAACAAGACAAGTACATTAGAGTCTCTAGTTTGAGAAATCGACGACGCCTCACAGGTCCTCAACTGGCAGCTTCATTAAATAGTACCCGTAAAACGTCAGTGTCAACGTCTACAGTGAAGAAGCGACTCCAGGGTGCTGTCCTTCAGGACAGAGTGGCAAAGAAAAAGCCATATCTGAGACTGGCTAAAGAAAGGAACAGATTAATATGGGCTAAAGAAAACAGACATTGGACAGAGGAAGATTGGAAAAGAGTGTTATGGACGAATCGAAGTTTGAGGTGTTTGGATCACACAGAAGAACATTTGTGAGACGCAGAACAACTGAAAAGATGCTGGAAGAGTGACTGACGCCATCTGTCAAGCATGGTGGTGGTAATGTGATGGTCTGGGGTTGCTTTGGTGCTGGTAAAGTAGGAGATGTGTACAAGGTCATTTTGAAGGGATTGTCAAAGAAAAATGAACTGGGAAATTAGTTTAGATTTACTAAAATTGCCTCGTATTTAAACACTGTGACTACATAGTCTAAGGATGTGTCACATTTTTTACAGTGCCTTTAGCTGTTTCATAAATTTCTCCAATTCATTTTTCTTTGACAATAGACTGTAGTGAACTGTTCGGCAGCCCCATGGACATTAATCTGTCAGCAAAAATTTAGAATTTTAGGGTTGTAGGTTAGAAACATACAAAATCCTGGATTAAGACCTTAAACAAACCATGGCAATCCATAGAAAAATCTAGAGGAACAAAAATCTCCTAACACCCATGTGTATAGTGACATTACAGTGTCACTATACACATGTCCAAAGCTAGAAATCTACCCTGCGATTACCCTTTAAATCAAATGCTTGGAATAGGTGTCTGTATTTATTAAGCTTAGTGCTATTACTTTGTCTTCTATTGATAAGTGGATATAAAGTCTTTATAGCAAAATACATTTAGAGGAAATGTATTAGATGATTTACTCAACATATGCTGTTGATTTGAACTAACCACCTATTGGTTGACTTACTTACTATAAGTAAACATTTTGTGCAATTTAGCAGCTATCAGGCACTTATTCTGTCTAATATTTAAGGGAATATTTATTAAAAAGGTTTTATAACCATAGTGTTTAAATGAAGACTATTCCCAAATACATTACTGTTTTGATTTTGCTTTGTTCAGGAAATAAAAGAGATTTTATCCACTGCTACGGTGCACAAGTTTGTTTGTTTACAGACCACCTCTCCCTGCTCTTTCTCTTATGTGATTGCTCTAAGCAGTGGTACCATGTAATGTCACTACCTGCTGAGCCTTATCTCTAGTACAAGAGCTTGTTTACCTACATTAAGGACAAGTTTTAACCCTTAGAGCTCTGTAGCTTTCTGCGCTAAAGATTCTAAAGCTCCTGCAGTCATGTAACTGTAACAGGCTAGCTAGGAATAGCAGAGCTGATATGCCAATCACTGCTGTAGAACCTCCCACAGCCTGAGCGGGAAGTGTGAGTCTGAAGCTAGTTGTGTCTCTGTGAAGCAGCAGGGTGCACACCTTACAATGACTTACACCAGTATTCTGGCATAAAGAATTTGCAAATTTTTTGCACAAGTAGAATTTGCTCAAAAATGTGTGACTTTTGAGCTGTTTTACACTGAGCTTTTTATCATATTTAGCTCCATTATAAGTAGCTGAGTGTTACCGTGACATGAGTGCGGGAGATTTATTCTTCAGTAAACAAAGCTATAGAACAAAGAGTGAAAACAAGTGCTTATGAAAGGTAAACAATCTAATTTTGCTACAGATAAAGACTCCATCTGACCATGTTGAGGTCACTCCCTGCTCCGGATCTAATCAGGAAGGGAGATGTGGATGGTAACCTAAAGCCACTTGTATGCACACAGAGCAGATAAAATTTCTTTGAGTGCATAATATCTCTTACCGGGCCAATATCAAAAGAGCAATGTACTTAGTAGGTCTTAATTTACCTTTCCCAACATGGCTTATCATTGTAGTGAGGAAACCCCTTTAATACATTTGGCACATCTTATTCCTGTGCACTGTTTATTAAGGCAGGCGTAAATGTCCCCTTTATAAAGTGTTGTCAAAACTGTCTAACAGTAAGGCCGTGTTCACACGGCTTATTCAAGCCGGAATTGCGAGCCGGATTGTGCTCGCAATTCCGGTTTGAATAAGGGGCGGGGGTGCTGCCCGCCGGCCCCATATTCTTGCATTATCCACGGCGCGTACTGCGCCTGGATAATGTGCAGGTGACTTTCTGCCCGCCCGAGAATTCGCCAAGCGGGAAGGAGCGACGGAATCCTCTGGTCTCTATGAGAACTGTGGATTACCGTAATTACTGCGACGGATTGGAGCCATACTGCAGCGCAAATCCGGCGCGCAGTACGGCTTCAATCCGCGGCAAAATAAGCCGTGTGAATGGCCCCTAAGGGTGCGTCCCCACGGCAAGGGACAAATACCGGTCGGTTTATCTGACCGGTATTTGTCCGGTTTGCGTGCCGTGCTCACGGCCGCAGGGGGGACGGCATTTCACTGCGAGGAGCAGAGAAAAGCCCTCCCCCATCACATTCACTTGCACGTATTTCGTCCGAAAACCAGACGGAAGAATGTGCTTGTAGAATGTTATTTGGGCGGAAAAACCGCCGGGTGGAAAACCCGTGCTGTGGGGACTGCTACACGGGTTTTCCATAGAGCCCCATTGTACTCATTTTCGGCCGGTTTTTCAGATGGTCTGAAAAACCAGCCGAAAACCCGTGCAGTGGGGACATGCCCTAAAAATGTCTTTGTTTCCCAGGGCAACCAATCAGAGTGTAGCTTTCATTTTTCCAGAACAGTACAAAAACTGCAAGCTGAGCTTTGATTGGTTGCTATGGGAAACAAAGAAAGTTTTACTGTTAGGCTATGTTCACACGGCTTATTTGCGGGGCGTAATTATGCCCCGCAATTACGCCGTGGGGGGCGGGAGCAGGGAGCCGGCATCTCGCCGGCCCATAAACTTTCATTACCAGCTGCGCGTATACGCCGCTGGTAATTCACATGTCACTTTTTCCCACTGCGGCGGATTCGCCGAGCGGGGAGAGGAGACATAATCCATAGTTCTCTATGAGAACTGTGGATTACCGTAATGACTGCGACGGATTCCAGCCGTAATTTGCGCACTTCGGCGCATAATTACGGACTGAGATACGTCCCATTTTAAGACCTGTGAACATAGCTTTAGGGGTATGTTCAGATGGCGTATAGTGGCGCATACCTGTGCGTGGCGCTAAACGCCTGCTGTTTGAGGTACGCACTGGCTCTTACCCCATACACCTTCCCTTCCCCCCATGCATACGGAACAGCCAGCAAAAGAAGTAACGTCACTTCTTTCCGGCGCTTACGCTGGGTAATAAGTTGTAATATCATATCACTCGATGAGAGCTGTGATCTTACAGTATTTGCAGGGCGTACAGTATTTGCAGGGCGCATTGCAGCGCAATTAAACCCCAAATACACCCCGCAAATACGTTGTGTGAACATACCCTTACACAGTTTCGATAGTGTGTAAATGGAATCTGGGGCAAACAATCGCTATGGTTACAACTGATCAGCAGAGGAAATAATCTGTTTACTTCCTTTGACACATTGGATACCATGGTGTCTTATTCATTCAGACCAGTATAGAAAAAGCTTTTGTGTAAGAGTTGGTGACATTTGTTTGTAAAAGCAAAAAAAAAAAAATCAATATCCTAACATTTTTTTACGCTTAGTTTTTACTCGAAACAAGCTTAGCATTTTAATGGTCACCTATCACCGGGGCATGTTCTCCTTTCTCTAGGGCATCTATACCGTGTTTTAACAAATTCCATTCCATTTTAAAATACAGAGCATTTCTTGCCACTTAGTTTTCAGAAGAAGTCTTATCCCCTCCTGTACTCTTCTTAGTGGCAGAGGCCACTGAATGAGAAAAATCCGGAAAACTGTGGCTGTAAATAGTACGTTATTAGGGCATCATTTCTTCTGTTGTACAAAAGTGCCGCAGATTTGTGTCAGAAATCAGAGGTAATACCCTCACATTTCTGCCCTGGATTTTCACTATCTTGTGGAACTTGTATTTTTGAATGCCATTTAGACCCATTCAGTGGGGTTAATCCATGGTGGGGCTTCCTGATGCAGACTCTGCAAGGGATCCATGTGGAAACTAAATCAATATGTGAGATGTATAAATTGTGATAAGGATTTCCCTTAAAAATAATCAGACATGGTTTAGAGGCACTATGCATGTGACAATACATTGTGTTATCTTTGCTTTAAAGTTTCACCTCAGGAACCACTATAGGAAATATTGCCTTAGACTTTACAGGGCTGGTCTCCCTATAGACACTGATTGCGCCACTCGGTTGTTCTCAGAAGCGTCTAGACCACCTCTCTGTTCAAAACAAACATTATTCTCGAGAGATGGGACCCCCACCTATAAGACATTGGATATGCCATCAATGTCTGTAGTGTGTCAACCCCTTTAAAGGAGTGATCTCACCTCCTTCTCTTCAGTCTTGCTTGTCTTTTCATTAGGGTTCAAGCTCGGCAAAATTGGGCATGTTGTCCTTTTCGCAACCTAGCGCCATGACGTCATTGGACTGTATACATTGGCAGCATGCGTTTTTTCGGTTGTTGAAATGTCTACAATATAAGCACTAAAAGTTTTCTATATCACTGTTCTTAAAGGGGTTGTCTCACTACAAGGAATGTTTTTATGTTAAAGATCTTGCAAAAACAAGTCACTTTGCAATATGTGTCCATTAACAGTCTCCTACCTATTCTTAAATATCCCTCTTGTATGGGCTGCAGTAGCTCCTCAGGTTACTATAGCTACAGACCTGTTTGATCTCTCCTGATAGGCTGCCAGCGCTGGTTGCTATAGCTACAGACCTGTTGTCCTCAGCAGCTTGAGTAGCCACTAGAGGCCAGTAAACATACCCCTGAATTCAAAATTGAAACTGAGAAAACAGGACTGAGGTAAGATGAATCCATTTAATGAGACAACCCCTTTAAATTAGACCAGAAGTGAATAAAGTCAGAATGCCCACTAGCCATATTTATCTTGCATATCCCCCATCCCAATATACAGCTACTGTATATTTTTTACAGTGTAGAACAACAGTCTAAGATTGGTCAGCATTGCTGTCCTTTTTACTAGGCGGAGAACATTGTTGCCTAACCATAGATGAGAATGGGAAGTGCTCCAGGGCATCTGTGCATGTGCTAGAGCATTCACATTACTGTAGTGTGAAGGGCTCCCTACTACTGCTGGGATGATCTCTACTGTGCATATATTACAAGGTAAACTTCCAAGAAGCCTACAGGAAAGGCGCAAGCACAGGCAGCGTTGCAGGACTAGCAGCGCCGGTCTGATCCCCTAGAGACAAGCAGTATACAATCATAAATCCATGAAAGAGAGAACTACAAGAAAACGGTAGAGAATTTTAATATTAGTAGTATTTAGTATTAATTGAGGAAATATTTTCTAATAGCAAAACCACCCTTCCCATGTCAATTTTGCATCTTGGGAACACCCCGTTAAGTTGCCCAATATATTATTACTAGTGCTTTGTGTTGCCACAATATTATTCTCCACAGTATACCATTATAAAACACAATACCTTACAGCAGAGCTCAAAACACAGAATTGGGTAGAATTGTAATTTTATATATACCTATAACTGTCTTGTAGTTAAATAACAGTCTGGTTGTCAAATGCTTTCTCTCCTGTAGCTCAGTCCATAGGCTGCTGACTAAATGGAAAACATGATGATGACTAACAGTTAACAATTACTGTTTACCTAGTATGCAGGATCTTGCTTTGTACACATGCTAGTTATTGGCTCTGTTATTAGGACTCACAAAGTACCTTGCATATTTCAGATGTCTGTTGTTATGTGCAAATACAGAGATGTCCCTTAGGGAAGAAACTCTTCCTCTATCTCTCTTGTAGCTAAAGGCCCTAATGCAAGAACAGAAAATGGACCCCTTGTTATGCAATCTGTCATTATAAAACATCTTATTATGTCTAACAATCCACCAATACTTGTTAAGTGTTAAATGTATTAGATCAGCCATTTGCCTACAATCTAACAGACAATAGACAGCAACTATTAAAGGGGTTTTGCCACGCTCTCATTTCATACCTCCTGCATCCAGCTTTTCAGCTCTGTGCGCTCAAAAGGCGGCGTGGGTGATTTGACTGAATTGCATATCATGTGACCCAGCAAGATGACATCCACCATGCCTTTCCTCTCTAGTCCAGGAGTGTCAAACTGCGGCCCTCCAGCTGTTGGGAAACTACAACTCCCATCATGCCCACTGTTTTAGATTATACATATGCATGATGGGAGTTGTTGTTTTCCAACAGCTGGAGGGCCGCAGTTTGACACCCCTGCTCTAGTCAAAGAAATGTCTGTTTATATATAGAGCTGTGTAAAACTACATTGTAGCTCAATGGTAATGTTTTTCCTTCCAGACGCAAAGGTCCTAGGTTCAAATCCCTGCAGGAACCAAATCTGTGGATTTTTATTTCTCTTTATAAATGCACAAACCTGATTCAGGTTTCTCTTTTTAATTTATTTGCACTGCTTGACTAATTACTAAGGAGTACAGAGGTCGGGAGTAGAATGACAGCATCGGGGGTTGAACACTCAATAGCTGCTTGAGGAGAGGTGATGTCTGAGCATGTGCGACCAGGACTGGGAGCTCTCAGCCCTGGTCGTATCCCCTGGAGACAAGCTGTAAACAATGGATCACTAAAGGAGCAGCTAAAACAAAAACGGTGCAGAATATTTAATAATGATGAATGGTGAAAATGTTTATTATTTAATATGTAAGCTTCCCACGTCAATTTTACTTTGTGGCAAAACCCCTTTAAGGTGACAGGGTTCTTCAGTATATACCTTTATACTATGGATATGGAGTCAAAGATCCTGGGGTTTTGCATTTAGTCTATTGTAATAGCTTTCCTAGGTTGGTTAAAAATGGAAGCGTTGATATGGATATACAATGGTCCCTCGAGTTAGGGACTCGGCGGCGGGGCAAGGGGGCCGGCAGCTCGCCGGCCCCATAGACATTCATTATTCCGGCGCGTATACGCCGTGATAATTGACATGTGACTTTCTCCCTGCTTGCCGTATTTCGCGAGCGGGTAGAGGAGACGGAATCCATAGTTTTCTATGAGAACTGTGGATTACCATAATGACTGGGATGGATTTCACCCGTAATTCGCAGAGTACGGCGCGAAATACAGGCTGAAATCCGTCCCAAAATAAGCCATGTGAACATTGTCTTACAATGACCCCATGATACAACATTTTCAACATACAATGGGTTTTTCTTGGAAATTATATGCTGTGTGTGTTTTTTAAGATACATCTAAGACACTGATGTAGTCAATTATCATAAACATTTTACTTGTAAAACATCTGTACAGTATATATTTTCATGGGACAACACTGAGGATATGAAACTTTAATACAATGTAGAGTAGTCAGTGTACAGCTTGGATAACAGTGGAAATAACTCAACACAGCCATCAATGTGTAAACCGCTGGCAACCCAAGTGAGTAGACCCCCTAAGAAACAATGGACGAACTAAAGGGTCAATACTGTGTGTGGCCACCATTATTTTCCAGCACTTCTTGGACATGGAGTTTAATAGAGCTTTACACGTTGTCACTAGAGCTGGTGGATGTTAGAGGCCTTGTGTTCCACCACCTTCCATTTGGAGGATCCCTCACAGATGCTTAATGGGGTTTAGGTTGGGAGACATGCTTGGCCACTCCAGCACCTTTACCCTCATTTTGTTTAGCAAGGCAGTGGTGGTCTTGGAGCTATGTTTGGGGTTGTTATGTTGGAATACTACCCTGTGGCCCAGTTTCCGAAGGGAGGGGATCGTGCTCTATTTCAGTATGTCACAGTACATGTTGGCATTCATGGTTTCCTCAATGAACTGTAGTTCCCCACAGCCGGCAGCTCTCAAGCAGCCCATAACACTCCCACCACAATGCTTGATTGTACGCAAGACACACTTGTCTTTGTACTCCTCACCTGGTTAGCAGCACACACGCTTGACACCATCGGGAACCAAATAAGTTTATCTTGGTCTCATATCAGACCACAGGACATGATTCCAGTAATCAATATCTTTAGGCTGCTTGTATTCAGCAAACTATTTGCAAACTTTATTGTGCATCATCTTTAGAAGAGTCTTCCTTCTGGGACGACAGCAATGCAGACCAATTTGATGTAGTATGCGACATATGGTCTGAGCATCGACAGGCTGACACCCCACCCCTTTGAACTCTGTAGCAATGCTGTACTCATACGTTTATTTTGAAAGGAAAATCTCTTTGACGCTGAGCACGTGCACTCAGCTTCTTTGATCGATCATGGTGTGGCCTGTTCTGAATGGAACCTGTCTTGTTTGGCCGTGTTCACACGGCTTATTCCCGACGGATTTGTGAGCCGTATTGAGCTCACAAATCCGCCGTGAATAAGGGGCGGGACGGGGTCGGGGCCGGAGCGCGGCGGGGGCGCCGCTCACCGGCCCCATAGACTTGCATTATCCACGGCCGGGATAATGTGCATGTCACTTTCTCCCCCCGCAGCGGATTCGCCGAGCGGGGAGGAGCGACGGATTCCACTGTTCTCTATGAGAGCAGTGGATTACCGTAATTGCTGCCGCGGATTGGCACCGTACTGCAGCGCAAATCCGGCGCGCAGTACGGCGCCAATCCGCGGCAGAATAAGCCGTGTGAACGAGGCCTTAAACTGCTGTATGTTCTTGGCCACCGTGCTGCAGCTCAGTTTCAGGGTGCTGGCAATATTCTTGTAGCCTAGGTCATCTTTATGTAGAACAAGAATTCTTTTTTTCAGATCCTCAGACAGTTCTATGCCATGAGATACCATGGTGAACTTACAGTGACCAGTATGAGAGAGCGATAACACCAAGTTTAACACACCTGCTCCTTATTCACCCCTGAGACCTTGTAACACTAACAAGTCACATGACATTGTGGAGGGAAAATGGCACATTAGGCACTGCTTGACCAATTTCACTTAGGGGTGTACTCACTTTTGTTGCCACCGGTGTAGATACACTGGCTGTGTGTTGAGTTATTTTGAGGGCACAACAAATTTACACTGTTATACAAGCTATACATTATTTTACATTGTATTAAAGTATATCTACAGTGTTGTCTCATGAAAAGATATACTACAATATTAACAAAAATGTGAGGGGTGTACTAACTTTTTTGAGATACTGTATTAGCAAGGTGCATGCAGTGATTGGCGTTCTAGTAGCACCTCTCTACAGTACAGTGAGGTACTTCATGTTCTGTACTGCTCTTTATATGTGCTGGGAGAAGCGGCTCCTTTGGGTACCAGGTGAGGGGCCCTTTTTTTTCTTTTTTTGGGGGGGTACATGTTGTATAATACATGACCTAAAAAGCTCCTATCCACAGAGTGGAAAGAAATTTTCAGCTTCCAACAGCTCTTTTCAATGTTATATGTAAGGACTAGCTTTATCTATATTAGTTATCTGCTTTTTTTTTCTTTAATCTTAATTTTTAATTATGTCAGTGACATTTTAGGGCCTCAGAACCAATTACCAATTTTCCATAGTAATGGATTCAGCATACGATGGTCATCCCAGAATCTATTAATATTGTATGTTGAGAGATCACAGTATTACGATTGTATATTTGTTTTATGTACTTTTACATTGGGCTGTATGAAAACCAAGTTAAAGATATTGGTGCTAAGATTTTAATGACAAATTTCTCTCTGCTGTACCGGTTATATGAACTATTGACAAAGTCCCAGGACACTGCCCCTGCTGGTGAGGTCTTAGTGAATATTTCTTTGCAAAATTCTTTAGGGGAAGGAAGCGTGTCAAATTTGCCTATAACAACCCAAACACTCCAACTCAAAATAGAAAGCAGCAAACGATTGTTATAGGGAACTACTTTTCATCTGTACTAGGTTTAGTAAATTCACACGCTTTTCATAAGACAAGTGCTTCCCTGTATGTCTTTTGTATGGGATTTTTGATACATTACTGAACAGTTGCCCAGGGTATGTCAGTATAAGGGCATGTCCCCACGGCACGGGTTTTCGGCCGGTTTTTCAGACCGCCTGAAAAACTGGCTGAAAATGAGCGCAATGGTGCTCTATGGAAAACCCGTGCAGCAGTCCCCACTGCACGGGTTTTCCAGCCGGCCGCGGACGGAATCTGTGCAAGCCAATGTGAAGGGGGAGGGCTTTTCTTCGCTCATCGCGGAGAAAGGCCGTCACCCCCCCCCCCTCTCCCCGCGGCAGTGGGGACGGCCGCAACACAGGACAAATATCGGCCGGCAAACCGACCGGCATTTGTCCTGTGCCGTAAGAACGCGCCCTAAGTCTCCACACACCTACGTGTTTGGGACGTTACCGTGTTTGAGCTACATCTCATGCCTCTTGCCTAACTAGCCAATTCTCTACTCTGCACTGATGATGGGCAAACATCCCAAAACGGCTGTCTGCAGATGATTATCTGGTATGGATTTAATCCCAGTTACATTGTGAGTAAGATGTGACTTGAGGAATGCTACATCTAGTAGGTGGTGATGTAGAGTCCTAGCTCTTTTCTCATGAGCCTTTTTTAATGTCAGCTGTAACATCAGAGTCACAGTCATAGGCTATGTTCACACGGCTTATTTCGGGGCGTATTTACGTCCGCAAATACGTCCCGAAATACGTTACAACTACGTGTCGCAAAGTGTGGCACGTATTTCCAGTCGTAAATACATTCCACATTCTTTACTATGGGGATTTACTTGCAAAATACGCCTCAATAAGTGACAGGGGACTTAATTTTACGATCGTATTTACGGACGTATTTACGCCCGTAAATACGTTGCGAAAATACGCCTCGTGTGAATGACGAGGCGTATTTTACATTGGAATCAATGCTAATCTAATTGTTCATTATTTGAAACGTATTTCAGGACGTATTTACGTCCGTAAATACGCCCCAAAATAAGCCGTGTGAACATAGCCATACAGGCAGCTTTTATGAACCGATAGGGGATTTATAAGTCCCTGAACATGCCACCAGTCCCTGAAAAATCATATCAGGGTTAGTATTTAGGTTTAAACCAAATGGTGTCCCAGACCTGCTGACAGTGGCAGTTTTTCAAAGCATGTGGTAGCGGCCACTGGACATAGTGTAAGGAGAAAAAGACAACCAAGTTATTTACTCTATGCTGTCTCTTTCATTCACTGAATGGGCAGAAATGCAACAGGGGTGGAAGATGTGAACCACGAGACACCTGATCACAACAACAGCTGAAAGATGGGTTAGGATAACTGCTTCTCTCGATTTCCGCAAACCATCTGGTCTGAGGAGATCTGGCTATATCCCACCCTTGATTATGCTGGTTTTGCTTTATAGACATCAGTCACTGATAGGACTCCTATCCAGGATAAATGCAAGACGACTGCAAAATTCTAAGAAAATATTCTTCAGGATTGTTATTATATGGAGGATATAAGTGTTGCCAGACATATACAGCATAATAATAGGATACGCCATAAATGTCTGATAGGTGAAGGTCCCGCCTCTAGGATCTGCAGCCATCTTGAAAATGAGCTCCCGAATGGGGGAGGTTGCGTCTGCGATGGTGCTCTCCATTCTGTTCTATGAGATTTCTAAGTATAGTACTTATACTTCCCATTGTTGGTATGTCATAAATGTCTGAGATGGGAACGTCCCTTTTAATGCAGAGTAGTGAAAGACGGATCCAAATACGCATCTAAAAGCGTATGTTACACGGACCCAACACGCCATGTGAACATACCCTAAGGCCATGTTCACACGGCTTAAAATGGGACGTATTTCAGTCCGTAATTACGCGCCGGAGTGCGCAAATTACGGCTGGAATATGTCCCAGTCATTATGGTAATCCACAGTTCTCATAGAGAACTATGGATTACGTCTGCTCTCCCTGCTCGGCGAATACGCCGCGGGGGGAGATAAGTGACATGTGAATTACCAGCGGCGTATACGTGCCACTGGTAATGAATGTCTATGGGCCGGCGCCCCGCTCCCTCCCCCGGCCACACGGCGTAATTGCGGGGCGTAATTACGCCCTGCATTTAAGCCGTGTGAACCCAGCCTAAGAGTAACATATCTACCGTTTATAGGAAGCTGTATGATCATACATCTGTAAATTTTACATTAGACACGTTGACCTTAGATCAGGGATCATCTCTGCTTTGAGACATTAAAAATGTAAGAATGGGATAAGCAGAAAGGAAAAGGGAGATAAAAATGATTTTCCAGGCTGCTTACTGCTGGGAATAAGACTTCAGGCCATCGATTTCTTAGAAGGAATACTTTTATTCCAGCGCATACCACAGTCCACTGGTCCAAAAAAATCAGACAAATGACTCTCACAAGAATGAAAATAACTGCGTATGCCAATCTTTTAATACAGGATCATAGGACTGACAAGTATATGACCAAGTCATGGGATTTAAAGAGGTATTCCTGTCTTGAGCACGTCGGACACTTTTTGTCAATACGCTATAAATAAGGGTCTGACCAGTGGACCATTCATCTATTGGGATAATGGGGGTCCTGTCTGAGGATGATAGATGGCTCAGACACTGTCGCAGTTTAACAGGATTATAAAGTGTTACATGTTTATAACACTCATGTAATTTAAATGAAAATCCAGATACATGGGGAGACATGCATGAAAACTGTTTTGGTCTAAGACTTTCTTTGTTGCCCATAGCACCCAATCAGAGCACCCCGTTTCATTCTTTCAGAGCACTGGATAAAATGTAAGGGGTGTGCTGATTGGTTGCTATGGGCAACAAAGAAAGTCTTAGACCAAGACAGTTTTCATGCATGTGGCCCATAATGGCTGCTAGTGGTCTCTCATTAGTTGTATCATTACAGTGGTCCCTCAAGTTACAGTGGTCTCGAGATACAATATTTTCAACATATAATGTCCCCATATCTTAAAAAACAGACTCACCGTACAATGTCACAGACACTGCTGATCTGCGTCTCATATGATTGACTGGAACATCCAACCAATTATCATGAACATTTTACTTGTAAAACCCCTGTATTGGTGAAGTGCACGCAGTGATTGACGATCTATAGCGCCTCTATATAGTACAGTGCGGTACTACATGTCCTGTACTGCTCTTACAGGTATTAGTGAGGTGCATGCAGTGATTAGCGGTTTAGTAGCACTTCTCTACAGTACAGTGCGGTACTACATGTCCTGTACTGCACTTACATGTATTAGTGAGGTGCATGCAGTGACTGCCGTTCTAGTATTCCTCTCTACAGTACAGTGCGGTACTACATGTCCTGTACTGCTCTTACATGTATTAGTGAAGTACTTGCAGTGATTGGCTGTCTAGTAGCGCCTCTCTACAGTACAGTGCGGTACTACATGTTTTGTACTGCTCTTACATGCATTAGTGAGGTGCATACAGTGACTGGCGGTCTAGTATCTCCTCTCTACAGTACAGTGCGGTACTACATGTCCTGTACTGCTCTTACATATATTAGTGAAGTACGTGCAGTTATTAGCGGTTTAGTAGCGCCTCTCTACAGTACAGTGTGGTACTACATGTTTTGTACTGCTCTTACATGCATTAGTGAGGTGCATGCAGTGATTGATGGTCTAGTATCTCCTCTCTACAGTACAGTGCAGTATTACATATCCTGTACTGCTCTTATATGCATTAGTGAGATGCCTGCAGTGATTGGCCGTCTAGTATCTCCTCTCTACAGTACAGTGCGATACTACATGTCCTGTACTGCCCTTACATGTATTAGTGAGGTGCATGCAGTGACTGGCGGTCTAGTATCTCCTCTGTACAGTACAGTGCGGTACTACATGTTCTGTACTGCGCTTTACTTGTGCCAAAATTAGCGGCTCCTTTGGGCACCAGGTGAGTTCCTCATTTTCCCTTTTTCTAGTACATTGTGGGTAAAGTACATGACCCAAAGTAGCCCATGTCCTCAACATAGAAAGTGATTTCCAGCTTCCAACAGCTCTTTCTGATGTTATATGTAAGGATATGCTTTATCTGCATTATTTATGTACTTAATTTTCTTTAATCTTCATGTTGGATTATGATGGGGATCAGTTTTTGGGGCTTCAGAACCAATTACTAGTTTTCCGTCTCAGAGCCAGTTACTATTGGATTTGGAGGGAGCACTGTACTTGTGAAATAAATAGCACTGTCTATGTTCACAGTTGGTTCCTATGTATCTTAATAGTTTGGCTGATGTGTTTTAACGACTTGAGAACTGGTGGTTACCCCTGTGGGAGCTGGAAAGGATGCCATATTTGCTGTCACTCACTCTGTTCTGGTCTACGTGGCAGGTGCATTTCTTATATCATATTGTGTGTACATTAATCTTCTCTGTGGGAACAAATGTAAATTTGAGGCCAATGTTGTGTAAAGCTGAGTAAATATTCACTGACTTAAGTAAAATTACAGTGCACAAGTGCAGATGTCGCTTTAATTTTTAGATGTCAGTTTATTTCCTATAAACCCTCACTTTTTTGGCA
The DNA here is from genome assembly GCA_025379985.1 of Phyllomedusa bahiana. NCBI lineage: Eukaryota > Metazoa > Chordata > Amphibia > Anura > Hylidae > Phyllomedusa > Phyllomedusa bahiana. Next base: position 17,316 of record JAODAL010001385.1, read on the forward strand.
ACAGAGGGTAAAGTATTGTGTGGAAACGAAAGCTATTTATTTAAAGGAGAACTAAATTGCATTGTTTACAATGATGCGGTCATCAGTGTGTGATGGAGCCAAAGGACGTCCACTTCTTCTATCTGTGACTCTTCCAGTCTCTCTCTATCTTTGTTACAACCTGCTGATGACGCCCTGGGACACTCTAAGCTCAGTGGCCACTTCCGTCTGAGAGCGTCCTGCTTGAATCCTCACAATGGCGAAGTATTGTTGATCAATTGTAAGGTGTTGTCTTGGTCTCATGATATCAAAATGTGAACAGCAGGATGGGGAGGACTGTTTAAATCCCAATTGAAATTGATCCCCTAAATTTATTGGGCGATTCAGGGATTAAACACCTGTTGTGAATTTTGCCATTGAGCTCCTTGTTAGAGATCAGCAAGTTATGCAAAAAATACTGAAATGTTGAACAGTTGGACAAGTGCATTCTAAAGAGATGGTCTCATATAGTGCATTTAAAAAAAAAATTTCAAGAAATTGTATCTTCATCCTCGTGTGTGTGTTTGTGTCTGTGCATGGTTATGCAATATTATTCAGGATTTTTTCCAGTGGTGTAGAAGCTAGGTATTGCTCCTGCATATAGAAAGCCAGTGTAGAGAAGCACCTGGACCCATGTTCTACAGAGCTGTAGGCACCCCATACTCTTATGATACCTCGCACACTACCGTATTATAGTATCCAGTGGAATATGGCATGGGTTTTTTTTTCTCTACTACTGAATCTGTGCATTGTGCATCAGCTACTTTTTTCTACAGTTTTGTTGGCTTTCACATGCAGTACAAGTAACTGAGCTCCTTGGCTACTATAACAGTCAGCACTCACATTGCAGTAAAGCTAAGCTGAATATGGGAGCCAAAGTAACAACCGCCAAGCAGATTTCTACAATTTATGCCAAGTCTATAGCACAGATCATTAGGGGTTCAGTTACATTGTCTGAGGAAACCCTGCTGAATTCAGTAATACAATGTATACAGAGTCTCTTCCTGGCACCTTTGTGCATTACATAGACATCCCTGGTATCAGTGGGTAGAACCTGATGCTCTGCAGTCAGTACATGTACAGGTGTTGGCATTCACACTTAGCTTCTTTTTCTTTAAATATTTTATTGATAATAACATACATATCCAGCTGCTGTAACAGATATAATGCAATGTCCTATACACAAATAATATCCATTATATATATTAAACTGTTGAATATTAAAGGGGAAACGAGAAAAGGGGAACATTTCAAACTCTAAAGTTTGTATTAAAGCTGGATTGGAGGGGTTTAAATGGGTTTTCTTATTACAAGCTTTTGAAGCTGTTGATCTCTTTTACAGCTTCAAATCCAGGGATGTGTCTCTCCTCCCAGTAGGTGAGTCTTTCCTCCCAGTAGGCATGCCTTCCCTCACTGAAGACTTTTGACATCATCATTCTGTGTGAACAGTGGAAGGTAGAGGATGTCATAGCTCTGCAAACCTCCTGCTATGCTTCTCATGTCTGCAGAGCTGCCACCTCCCTCCCAGGCTGCATAAGCTCCTTGTAACCAGAACACCTGCATTGCTGTAAGCAGTTCAGAACTGATGAAACAAATGAGAGAAATGCACACTGCCCTCGCCTCCCCTGCCCCCTCTGATATCAGGCAAGAAATAGAGGGGGGAACAGACTGTATAAGGCTGTGTTATGTGAGTGATGGGAGCAGACTGTATAAGGCTGTGTTACATGGGGGGAGAGTAAATCTTGCAACTACAGACTCAGTAATTGCCCAGATTCTTCACCTTAGAGCTGGGTGATGAATAGAGAGAAGCTCACACATCCTTCATTATACAGATACAGCCTGCATAGAAAGCTGAGGCACCTAGTTTCACTTTCAATTTTAACAGCTCAGAGGGTAGTAGGCACAGAGTGCAGGCAGCCAATCACAGTACATGGGGCGTATCCCATACATGGGGCATGTCCCAACAGGCTGAATGAAGTATCAGTCAGCCAATCACAGTAAAGGGGCCTGCTGCAGTTTTAGGCGTAGATCACACAGATTAGCTTATATCTGCTGTTGTAAATGATCTAGGTAATACAAACCAATTGCAAAAGTGCTTATTTTTACTGTCCCCATCATTAGAGATATGATCTATGTAGCGAGAAAACCCCTTTAATTAGGGGCATAACTAGAGAAACCAGGGCCCCAAAGCAAACTTTTGGAGGCCCCCCCCCCCTGCCTGCCCACCTCCCTGACCACGAACATTTACTAAGACATGTTGTTAGGTAATACAAGGGATAAATACCTCACCATACATATCACTATCATACTGCTACCAAACAAATCCACTGTACCAAGACCAACATTACCAATAACTCTACTACATAAGGACCTGATGATACCGCCAGGAAAGGACCATAAATTACCACCACAAAGTGACTGAATAATACCCCTACACTATTACTGATCAGTACACAAAGACCAATAGTACTGCCATACAGTGACCATATAGTGGTATATACCAGTGTACACAGGCTCTGCAGACTGTATATAACCACCATACAGTGACCATATAGTGGTAGATAGCAGTGTACACAGACTATGTGATTAAAGCGTAGTTACATCCTGTGACTCACAGGTGACGTTTCTCTGACGAGTCGTTGACTTCCCCTTTTGTTCTGCTTCCGGTCCAGACCGCCATCTTAATGACATCTCCCGACCACTTGTCCCTGGAGATTTAGACACAAATATCTTAGAATCCTCACTTTTCCAGCACCTCCCTCCCTGCCCCCCTGGCTATATGGGGTCCATTTGGCCAGGCAGGGTTTAGATAGGCTATAGGGGGCCCCAGATAGGCCAGGTTTAGGTAGACAATAGAGTCCCTATACAGGCAAGCAGGGTTTAGGTAGCTATAGGGAGCCATACAGGTAGACAGGGGTTAGGTGGGCTATAGGGGCCATATAGGTAGGTCGGCAGGGCTTAGGCAGCTATAGGGCCCAATATAAGTAGATAGGCAGGCTTCAGGAGGGGTAGGTAGGCAAGCTTTAGGCGGGCTATAGGAGATATATAGGCAGGCTTAGGGGGGCTAGGTAGGCAAGCTTTAGGCGGGCTATAGGAGCTATATAGACAGGCTTAGGGGGGCTAGGTAGGCATGCTTTTGGCGGGCTATATGAGCTATATAGGCAGGCTTAGAGGAGCGCTATATAGGCAGGCTTAGGGGGCGCTATATAGGCAGGCTTAGGGGGGGTGCTATATAGGCAGGCTTAGGGGGGGTGCATATAATTAGTGCAAAGGCTTAGGGGGGCTTTAGATAGGCAAGCTTAGGGGGGCTTTAGATAGGCAGGCTTAGCGGGGCTTTAGATAGGCATGCTTAGGGGGCTTTAGATCGGCATGCTTAGGGGGCTTTCGAGAGGCTGGCTTCTGGGGGCTTTAGATAGGCAGGCTTGGGGGGCTTTAGATAGGCAGGCTTAGGGGGGCTTTAGATAGGCAAGCAGGGCAGGTAAAATAAGAAATAGTTTACTTACCTTGGTCCACGCTCCCCCGATGCGCCGTGCTGCAGTCTCTCTGCTCAGCGCGGGCGGCGCAGTGATGAGACGTCACCTCATCGCCCACGTGATCACAGAGAGTCGGCAGGGGAAGTAGCAGAGCGGCGGCGCTCCGCTCTGTTATCTCTGGGCAGCGCTGCCTCCGAACGCCGGGCCGAAGGGCCCAGGCGTTCAGAGGTAGCATGCGCCGGGCACCGCAGCTCTGCCCCCACCGGCGGGTCCAGGAGCGGCATTACCGGGGTAGCAAACGTGATAGCAGCTGCCCTGGGGCGCGGGTCCCCTAAGCGACCGGGCTCCGTGGCAATTGCTACGTCTGCTACCCCGATAGTTACGCCCCTGCCTTTAATTGGAGCTGGTCCAGATAGAGCAATATTTCTGTTTTTTAAGACAGACATAAGAGGGATCTGCCATAAGAAGTTCACAGCAACAATTAAAATTAATTTACCTGATAATATGTAAAAGCAAAGAGATAGGGGGGGACTATCCATAAAGGAGACGATAGCCACTCTGGTACAAATAAGGGCATGAAAAATAACCCTATGCAATAAGTGATCAAATGTATCATATCCCATATCTAGCATTGCTAATTCTGGGGACCAGATAAGCTTAATACCTGTAATTTCTGTCAGCAAACTCCTATTTATATCCAGATCTGAATGACTTTTGGGCAACTCCATTAGCATAGGTTTGTAGCACCAGAAAACATGTGTGAGAGCCTGGTTGGTGGAAGGTACCATCTTAGATGAATCTTCTTCATAATCTCTCTATTATTTATACAATTTGGCAATTTCGCAGAAACCAAATTGGCAGAGGCCCAGTCCTTGGGAGAGAACTGTACACCAAGATCTGTTTCCCATTTTAACACATGCGGAAGTTTCTCAGAGGTGGACGGGTTGCTAGGTAGTTGATAAGTCAAGGATAAGTCTCTGAAATCCTCTAGTCTTATAAATGAATTTGTGAAGGGCGAGGTGAGAGGAGGTCTCTCAGGCCACATAATATTTTGCAGGCAGTGCCAGATTTGGAGGTATTGAAAGAAGGTAGAGTTTGGAAGGTTGAATGTGTTAGCTTACTCCGGGAAGGATTTTACTTGCTCTTTTTTCTATGGTGTAACCTGATGTGTGCCCACTGGGGGGCTGGATGCACACAGCGTCTTGCAGTATTATCATTGACATTTTTAACGGCAATTTAAAAAAAATAAAATAAAATGCTGCTAAAATGTTATTTTAAAGGATTTTCTTATTAACGAAATATTTTGCTTATTCAGTGGATAGGTGCTAAATGTTTAATCACTGCTGATTCCATCGCAGGACCTTCACTGACCACTAGATCAGGGAGACTAAGCACCCTGTTCTCTCTCACTGTGCTTGTGCGGTGAGGAAGGGTTTGAACATGTGCTTCATTCAAAATCTATGAGACTGCCAAAGGCGGCTGAGCGCTGTACTCAGCTTTGAATAAAACATCAGGGTGCATGTTCGACCTCTGCCTCATTCAAATCCTTGCCTACTGTTCGAGCACAAATTGGGAACTTGGGGTACTTGAGGTCCCCATATAAGTGATCGGGGAGGGTTCCCTTGCTTGAACCCTCAGTGATCAGTAATTTTTTCACCTGTCGTGTAGATAGATGATAAATGTCTGTCAAGGAAAAATCCCTACAAAGTCTATAGGGAATTATTGAAATGTCTATATACACAGTATTTTTGTTTGTGGGATTTTGATAGTCCTTTAGGGGTATGTGGCATTAAAAAAAGAACACAGCATACTCTGTTTTTTTTACTGGCAGTTTCCCCATAGGCTTGCTTATAGAACCTAAAGGGGTTTTGCCAAGAAGTGATTTCCTCACCTAACAGGCTGAACTGTCCTCTTGTGCCTTGAAAAAAGGGGCGTTGTGATTCTGTGTTTAAAAAAACAAGTGCCTCCTCTGTGATGTCCTCGCACCACCTCTCATGTACACTCCCGAGGCTGATATTCAGTCTTTGTAGTTGAGCAAACATTGTTTGGCTAAACCACAGAGGATAACTGTATTGTGCACAAGCTCTACAGGTTTTGTTTTCTCCCTCTTATCTGCTCAGGAGAAAAGATAAGATCCAAGCAGGGAGAGAGGGAGGAGGGCTGAGCAGGGAGGGACTGCATGTTTACTGAGATAATTACATTACAACCAGCAGATTCTATATACAGCAGACACAGGCTTTTTTCTCCCCCTCTCTTCAAAGCTCGTTCATGTGCCCTGCCATCAGATAAGAAGTGCAAACAACACAAGCCCTGCAAGTGTAGACAGATCAGCTCCTGGTCATAGCTAATGTAAACAGTCAGGAAACTAAGCAACACTGCAGCTCTCACAGGCTACACTTTTTTTAATTACATATATTTAGAAAAGTGATTAAATACCCATTTTGGAGGATCCCACATCAACTTTAGATCATGGCAAAACCCCTTTAAGAACAATGTTATTAAAAAAACAATTCAGATTTATGGTGTTTTCTTTTTTCTTCAAATATTTAAAAACACTGAAAAACTTGTGTGCCCTGAATTCACTAATTTCATGGGTACAACGAATATAGAAGTGCAAACTATTAGAGCAAAAACATCCAGATTCCGGAAATGGGGCAGTCGCCTCTGCAGGTACGTGATCATGTATTCATGCACACCTATTACAATTCAGAGAGAGCTGTTTCCCTGCATTTGGCTTGTACTCCTTGTTACTTTTGTTATGACAAAGAACAGCAGGAGAGAGGAGACAGGAAAGGTGGGGGAGTGAAATGTACTTTTAAGTATGGCTTGATTTGTGTGTTCTGTAACAATGCAAAATATTTTAGGACTTTAGGGCATTTCTCAATAAAATAACTAAAAATAAAAACATACCGGCGTTGTCCTTCAGTGGACTTCTTATACTTATACTCTCTTACGTACTGTACTCTCGCACTTAAAGGGAATTTGTCATCAAAAAATTACTTATTGTTTAACTCACATTTTTATGTTAAACACATTTTTTAGGAATTTGGGGTTATGTTTTTTTTAATTTTCCATATCACTTTCAATATTTTTTTTAATAATTCTTAAGTCCTGCAGTTTTCACTTTGGCCACTAGGCCTAATAATGTCTGACACTTCCTGTTCTGTTTAGAGAGCTTTTCAGCAGTGTCTGCTCATTATGAGTAAAAGCAGGGTCAAACTGAAAGGAGATGCCATTGTGTACAGATAACACAGAATCCGACAGTCACAAGAGAATATGTCACAGCTCCCCCTCTCCTCTCCCTTCACAGTGAAAACTCTCCTATACAAGTCTATGGGACAGAATCTGTCTTAAGAATCCTATGTGCATTAAGCTGCTGTAAAGTATCTCTGACTGCTGTTAAAGCAGTGAAAACAAGGGAATGTCTTCCCCACAATCATATTTAGACGGCCGGAATAGAGAAATCTACAATCAGGAAATAAAAACGACTGAGAGGAAAAGAATATGGATCAGGGGCTTGATTTAATAAGTAAAAAAAAAAAAAATTGGCGACAGATTCCCTTTAAAAATCTATGTTCTAAGGAAACACTGTGACTTCTGCCAGGTTGTATTGTAACTGCATAGTGGCCCCATAAGCCTTGCACTGAGCCAAACCTGTCTTATCTGATGGCTCAGAAAAAAAGCAGTGACCTAATGTCTTGTGTATATTACAGATGACAGCCGTCAATAATATACTGCTGCACCGTGTGTATATTTTAGTGTCATGGTATTATATAGTATGTTTATATGTTCCGCCAGCAGAAGTACATGGGCAAGATCACACCTTAAATTTTACCTATCTGAAAAATCCAACAAGGAACATTCAGCAAAAATCAGTTGGATTTCGGCTCTGATTTGGTCACGGGTTAGCCCCATTTCACTCATGTATTCCGTATCATGCCTGCCGAAGTGGAATCCAAGGAGGCTGTGCTTCAAACAATAGGCTTGTCCATTCTTTTTTTTCCGTTCATAGAGTTCAAATCTGCGCTGTAGTTTATAGTGTGAACTGCAGCACTGATTGCCCATTTACTTGAATGGGAGTCGGGTTTCACATGGATTTTAATGTGGAGTCTGACATGGAATCCGTGTTAGATTCCACATTAAAATCTGATGCATGAACTCTCCCCTGTCAGGTTTACAATGCATTGCAGAAGGGTTGTACATCAATGGGGGTTGTAACAGTGCCACACCCGAATATGGGTTGGGTCCAGTTTTGCAGCCCTGCTCCATTGAAGTGGACAAGAGTGGACCTGTTTTTTAAGAGAAAGCAGCCGTCTTTTTCTAATCATATCCAACCCCTTTAAAGAGGATCTGTGACATCTCATGATGTGTGTTTTAATCAATTCTTGTGTTCCCTGTGAAACAACAATTCTGGAGCATCTTCTCTAAAAATATATTACGGAATCAGTCAGAAGGGTGTTACATTCCATTTGTCAAAGGGGTGTGTTCCTGTACACACTGACCCTATCAGCACAGATTGGAGAAGGTCAGAATGTGCAAGATACCCCCCTCATTGGTTACACCCAGTTGACAGATTCAGTAATACATTTCTGTCAGGAATATCAGAGGAACAGTACAACACAGAAGATGCTCCCGAATTGTTATGCCACAGGGAAATGGTCACTTGTCCTCTTTGGGTCCATCCACACGACAAGCATTTCCAGTCGGAAATCGATGTGGATTCGGATTTTTAAAAACATCAAAAACCAACTGTAAAACCATCCCCATAGACCTCAGTTGAAGATACGAGTTGTAGTCCACACTGAGGACTGAAGTCAGATTTCAGAATAATAATTTTTTAAAGTTCCGCTCGAGAAACAGCAGAAAATTTGTAATTGAAGTTAATAGGATGGAATGAAAGATGACCAGAAAACTTTGTGTTTTTTGGTGCGGATTTTGACACAGATCCGCGTAAAAAAAAAACCTCTATAATTGCTCTATAATGCAAAAATAATTGAATAACCGAATCCGAAAATAATATGGCTGTATCTGATGTCAGTTATGCTGTCCATAAGGTGCCTTGCATATTGCGCCAAATTTATTAAAGTTTATTTGGTGAAGTTTTTGCAACTTCACAATTTCAGGTAGCTTTAAAAACTTAACAAATCTCCCCCCAAATGTGGTTTATTTAGCCTCAGTTAGGTAAGGAACATGCAAGGTTCAGATTGTGCAGTGCTGCACTTGTCACCTTGATGTAGAGTAATAATTCCTGAGTGCCTTTTCCTATGTATACCCACTATTTAACCTCTTAGATGCTGTTGTCAATAGGGACCTAAGTGGTGTGACAGAGGGAGGAGTCTACCTGTGCCATCCATCAGTGACCTTAGAATGCAGTCAGAGACCGCCATTGGTTATCATGGCATCCAGGGGCACTACATCAGTAGGTTATATGTACACCAGAATGGTGCCATTAAAATATGCACCTTATCCTACAAACAACACCCAGAGCAAACCAAAGCAGAATTTCTAAAGGGCTGCTGCCTATATCCCCTACTCAATTTTTTGTATGTATGTATATGTATATATATATATATAATATATATATATATTATATATATATATATATATATATGAGAGAGAGAGAGCACCGTTAAAGGCTGTGTGGACTATAACAATGGGGTCCCATGATGCAGCAGCCACATGCAGACAAAACTGCGGCCTCCGATTGCCATACAGGTTTGCTGGAGAAACAGTGATACCACCAGCAGACTTATGCGGGCATTGGTAATTGCAGTTATATTTAGTCAAGGCTGCTGCACCCTGGGACCCTGGCCTAACATAGTAAAAAGCATGGTTGGATGGAAGGAGCCCATGACTGCAGGATCAAACTACATACAGAAGTCATTTGTAGTCTGTATGGAGACACATAGGTCTGCATTGGAGCTGTAGACACAAATTGGTACTGATTCTTGTTCATTGGGTTGATTCATTTTGGATTTTAGAGACAAGGAATAAAATAAAACATTGAGCCTTGAGCTGTTGATTCTGAATATCTATGAATATTATTACCTAGAGCTACTAATAAGGCTGGGAGCCAGGGCGATGTCACCTTGCATAGAGATTCAAATGCGATAAATTAGATAATAATTAGGTAAAAGTGTTTGATGTTATATTGATAAGATGTGCCACCAAAGCCTGAAAGGTAGGACCTGCACCTATCTCGGACCTTTCCATTCTGAGCTGACACTTTCGGCGGCCCGTTTCCAAGATAGGTAGATGTCCTTGAGGTTAGACCCACACATATTAGACATTGATGGCACATATCCTATCAATATGCCATCAATGTCTATGGTAGAAGCACCCCTATAAGGGAATTTTCACACACTAGAATTTTTACAATGCAGAATCCACATTTAAGATATGCACCTTTCCATGCAGATTTAAAATGTACTTTTCGTGACCCAATGTGGAATTCAGTTACTTGACACAGAATCCAAGAGGGATGCCTGGCACTTCTTTCTTTCTCACATTGCAGATTTGAAATCCGTGGTGTGAACTTGCACCACAGTTCATGTTATGGATATTAAATTCTTGTAATAGTTATTGACTCAGTTTGACAATTGAGTAATTGACACAATTTGGTTGTCTTTCTTTCTTATCATGTATTCGCATATACAAGTACTTCTGGCTTAATTTGGATACCGCACAAGACGTTCAGGGGGTCCTTGGAAGCTCCCACATCATTCACAATGTTAATTACAGTGTGGATTTTCCATTCAAATAAATGGGACTTGGATTTTGCCACAGAATTTGCAGTGGATTCCTCATCAAATTCCATTATGTGAACATGCGGTAAAGGATTCTTAATGGCTGCTATACAAGCTTGTCATCATTAGCAATCCAGCATCTGGCTGTCAAAACAGCAGAGTAGAAAATATCTTGACTTTATATGATAAGCCAAAGAGTGATTGTCTTACATTTTTCCTTAGGAAGTTGGTGTAACTGATCAGAAAATCAGATAATGTAGAATAAACAGTGAATGCAAAGCAATTTGCAGAAGTTACACATTTTGCCTCTGATCAGACCAACATCAATATCTAAACAGCGGTTACTTGTCAGCATGATCCAGGGAGCCGTGCCATGCTTTGCTTTGGCTGTTCAGCTCAACTTCCTTTACGTAGATTCTGATGTAATGCTGGAAAATATGTGGCTATTGATTTTCTGCCCCAGAGTGCAATACAGGCGGTAGTAGAAAGGTATGTGGAAATAATGGGAGTAGCAGGATGGTGAGACATAGGCAAAGGACACGTACAGCTCATAGTGCTGTCATTATAAGACAGTAATATAGAAGATTATATGTTATATCTTATGCAAAAAAAGTTGAAAAATTAAGCATGTTTTAAGTTCAATATTAGAGAAGTAAAACAGCTTCATGACGGACTACCATTTGCACTATTCCTTATCAGTATCCGTCCATCTTGATGACATGCTATGGGTAAGAGGTCATTTAACAAAGCAGTATTTACTTACATATTACATATTATTTGATGTCAGTTTATGTAGTACATTGACCATTATGACATAACACACAGTGCTTCTGTGGATGAAGAAGGACCTCTAAAGAGGTTCTGCAGCAACTGGGGCACTATACATTACAACACCTAATGCATCAAATTTTCAACGGTGCTCCCAGGGCAGTCTGGAGCCAATGGAGGATCTGATACTGGGGTTTCTAATGTAAGTCTAGATTGTAGGCCCCTAGTCTATCTGGTAGCTGACCAAAGACTATCATGAAGGACAACTTTGTATTTATGGTTTCCAAAATAGAAAGACTGGCTTCCCCATGGACCATGCTCCTTGAATTACAAATTCTTGGCTATAAATCCCATACTTCTAGGAGCTTGGTCCATGGAGAAGTTATTTCTGTTTTGGGAACCAGGGCTGTAGTTATAAGGGGTGCAGAGGTAGCAGTCAGTACCAGGCCCTGCAGCCCGAGTGAGCCCAAAAGTGCTTCAGCCACTTAAGAATACACCGGTATTGCAAACGATGGACTAGTTGAACAAATGTATTTTTTTAACCAAACTAACTATGTGACTAGTGGCTGGACGAGAGCTACGACTGGGCGGTTAACTTGCAGGGTAACAGTCTTTTTAGAAGGGATCGTAAAGACTGGAAGGGGGGAGGTGTCTGTCTCTATGTAAAATCCTGTCTGAAGCCAACACTGCAGGAAGATATAAGTACAGGTAATGAACAGGTGAAATCATTATGGGTACATATACATGGGGGTAACAATAACAATATAATACTAATAGGGGTCTGCTCTAGGCCCCCAAATATAACAGAACCCATGGAAGATGTACTCCTCAGGCAAATAGATGAGGGGGCTAATCAGAATGAGGTTATTATTATGGGCGACTTTAACTATCCAGACATCAATTGGGAAACCTGTAGCTCTCATAAAGGAAAAAGGTTTTTGTCAATAGCTAATGATAATTACCTTTGCCAAATGGTGCAAGAACCGACTAGAGGAAAGGCCATTCTAGACTTAATATTCACTAATAGACCTGACAGAGTAACAAAGGTTCAGGTTGAGGGGCACCTAGGAAATAGTGACCATAATATAATAAATTTCCGTTTATCCTTCAATAGAGTTTTTTGTCAAGGAGCCACAAAAACACTGAATTTTAGGAAGGCTAATTTTATTCTGCTTAGGGAGGCCCTAAACTGTATTGACTGGGACAATGTGTTTAAATATGGCAGAACAAATAATAAATGGGATATTTTTAAAAACATCCTAGGCTACCACTGTGAGAGATACATACCTTATGGTAATAAATAATTAGAAACAGGAAAAACCCAATGTGGATCAACAGGGATGTAAAAAAGGCAATAAAAAACAAAAAGAAAGCGTTTCAGCTACTAAAACAGGAGGGTAGTGAAGAGGCGCTAAGAAGCTATAGAGAAAAAAATAAAGTGTGTAAAATAAAGATAAAGGAAGCAAAGCTGGAGACGGAAAGACATATTGCTATAGAAAGTAAAACTAACCCCAAAATATTTTTTAACTATATAAATAGTAAAAAGATTAAAACAGAAAATGTTGGCCCTTTGAAAAATACTGAGGGAGAGACAGTAGAGGGCGATGAAAAAAGCAAACCTATTGAACACTTTTTCTCCACTATATTTACAGAGGAGGATGAGCTTCCTGTTGAACAGAGGGATGAGGTAAAGTTTAAAGTTTCTTGTCTAACCCAGAAAGAAGTGCAGCTCCGTCTTAAGAAGATTAAAATAGACAAATGCCCAGGTCCAGATGGCATACACCCACGTGTCCTAAGGGAGTTAAGTGATGTCATAGATAGGCCCCTATTCTTAATATTTATGGACTGTCTAATAACGGGGTATGTCCCAAAGGATTGGCGCATAGCAAATGTGGTGCCAATATTCAAAAAGGGGTCAAAAAGTGATCCAGGAAACTATAGGCCAGTAAGTTTGACCTCTGTTGTAGGTAAAATGTTTGAAGGTTTTCTCAGAGATGCTATCCTGGAGTATCTCACTGAAAATAAATGTATAACGCCGTTCCAGCATGGGTTCATGAAGGATCGGTCCTGTCAGACTAATCTCATCAGCTTCTATGAGGAGGTTAGTTCCAGACTGGATCGGGGTGAGGCACTGGATGTCATATATCTAGATTTTTCTAAAGCATTTGATACGGTGCCACATAAAAGGTTGGTAAATAAAATGAGAATGCTTGGACTGGGGGAAAATGTGTGCAAGTGGGTAAGCAACTGGCTCACTGATAGAAAACAAAGGGTAGTAATTAACGGTACATACTCAGACTGGATTGCTGTTACTAGTGGGGTACCACAAGGGTCAGTATTGGGCCCTATCCTCTTCAACATTTTCATTAATGATCTTACACAGGGATTACACAGTAGAATATCGATCTTTGCAGACGCAACTAAGCTCTGTAAAGTAATCAACACAATAGAGGATAATGTGTTATTACAAAGGGATTTGGATAAGTTGGAGGCCTGGGCAGAGAAATGGCAGATGAGGTTTAACACAGATAAATGCAAGATTATGCACATGGGGAGGAGAAATCCATTACATGTCTACATGTTAAATGGAAAAAGGCTGGGTAAAAGTGACATGGAGAAGGACTTGGGAATCCTGGTGGACAGTAAACTTAATTGTAGCAGCCAGTGTCAGACAGCAACTGCCAAGGCAAATAGGATCATGGGGTGCATTAAAAGGGGCATAGATGCACATGATGAGAACATTATTCTCCCATTATACGAGTCACTGGTTAGACCACACAAGGAATATTGTGTACAGGTTTGGGCACCAGTGCACAGGAAAAACATTGTAGAGCTTGAACAGGTACAAAGGCGGGCAACAAAAATAATTAAAGGACTGGATGGACTACAATACCCAGAAAGATTAGCAAGATTGGGGTTATTTAGTTTAGAGAAAAGACGGCTTCGGGGGACATAATAAATATGTTTAAATACATCAAAGGTCCAATATAGAGATCTCTCCCAAGATTTATTTATACCCAGGGCTGTATCTAGAACAAGGGGGCATCCTCTACGTCTTGAGGAACGAAAGTTCCTACATAAACATAGAAAGGGATTCTTTACTGTTAGAGCAGTGAGTCTGTGAAACTCTCTGCCAGAGGAAATTGTCATTGTGAATTCACTGACAGAGTTCAAAAAGGGTTTAGATGCATTTCTGGAGCGTAATAATATAACAGGTTATAGAGTCTAGGATTCATATATACACGTCGATGGCAAATCCTCAAACTGACGCTTTTGAGCAAATATGTGCCAAAACCCATGCCGTATGGACTTACCTTTAGACAGCGTAAACTTAGTCTCAAAATTTGCCACATTTATCATAGTTTTGATAAATCTGGCCAATGTTTAGACTGTCTACTCTAACTTTACACCTTGTATTAGCTGACTTACTTTATGCCACTAATTGCACCAAAATTTTGGCACTTTTCTTGGCTTACTGCATATGATGCAGTCACCTTACTTTTCAGAGAACCCACGTCCCTTTGTCAGACGAAGCACAGAGGCATCTAGAAACTGTCAAAAACATAAAAATAAAGTAAAGCATGGACGCCACTATTTTTTGCACAGACTGTCAGTTGCCTTAATAGATGTGTCCCAGTGTTTTACATTAGACCTAAAGCAATCCCGTATTACAAGCATGAACCGTGTGTTTTCCAGCGCTGTCTCTGCATTTTTGGAATATATGTCTCACTGTGGATAGTAGGCAAATATAGGCATAGAACCGGCAGTGTCGTAAAACGTATTTCTCTTTAATAAACTTCATTAAAATATAAGACATTGATCCGTACTTTCACAGAATGTCCATACTTGAAAATGTACAAAAGTATACTCAGCATTAAGTTGCGGCAGAGAACGCCGTTCAATCCAGTCCGTGGCGCCGCTCACAATGCAGGTGAGACGCCGACGACCGAGCTGGAAAGGTAGCCTCGCGGACGTTTCGGGGATGGCTCCTCCCCTTCCTCAAGCGCGCAGCTCACAGGTATTGGTCACTCTTAAGTACAGAGATGAAAGCAGTTAAAAACCAATAAGAATGCAACGCGTCACGGTGCAGGTAACTAAAGGAAAACTCTAAAGTTGAGACTTTCGTTTAACCCCTTTGGAGTCAAAGACTCCAAAGTGACTATCCAGAAAGTCTCTCGTTTAAGCAACTTAGTTGTTATCTGAGTAGAATCCTCAAGCTGACTTTTTCTAGGATACACCACAGCAATTCGGACACACTATGTCCCATCATTGCAAAATGGCATGCCACCGTTGTTTCACCGAATGTTTTTTTATTTTCATCTCTAGCTGGTGGATTTTCAAGTGATTGTTGAAATTGCTTTTTAAAATTACGAATTGCGGATCGGTGTTCATTTAATCTGACTTTGACCGGTCTGGCTGTTTGGCCCACATAAACTTGCCCACATGGGCATTTGACCATGTAGATGACCCCCTGACTGTCACATGTATGGAATCCCCTAATTCTTATTGTATGTCCCTTAGTAGGATGACAAATATGTTCTCCCTTAATGATGGAAGATTAGTTTTGACATCGCAAGCAAGCAAAGGTGCCAGATCTTGTACTACTGAATGTCTTCTGTATTTTATCTTTTTTGGTTTTTAAATCTGAGGATACGAATTGTTGGCCTATGGTCACTGTGGATAGTATCCAGCTTTCATCTACTGGATATACTGAAACGGTTATTGTTCCTTATACATTGCTGTAGTATAAAGTTAGAGGCAAATGGAAGTGAGTAAAGCCCGAACCTTTATGGCAGTAGTTTACATAGGTTGTTAGTGCAGAACATTGGTAATAGCCAGTCACATCTGAGCTTAGGTTTTCCAACCTTCCATAGTTCATAAATAAGGTACAGCTAAATTACTGCTGTGCTCCTTCTCCTTTAAGAGCCATTTATCCCACAGTGCCAACTATCCATGGCTTGAAGCTGGCATGCAGTCCTTACCATCCATTAAAACAGGTTTTATTTTAATGTGGTCCCACCTTAAATAACACTTTGGTTCAAACCCAACTACTGATGTTATAATTCTTTCCCCAGAAGTTGTGTCGCCAAAGCTGCATATTTCTAATTGTCCGCAGCAATGAGAAGTTATACAGGATGTGCCGGCCTGTGGGATACAGGAAGCACTGTACACAATGGTGACGCTCTATGTCAGAACGCAGTGTACGGGACACCGGTTTAGGTTACTCTGTGATCTGCAGTCTTATATAAATAAGTCTGCTGAACTTGCACCACTTCAAGTAGGAGGAAGAGTGTCAGTAAGTAAGGACATGCCATTGCAAAGTAGGGAGATTTTCCTATTGTCTTTTGAAATGTGTTTGATTAACTATTGAAATTTATTTAGCAAATATTTTCAGGAGTTTTTTATGCTCAGGACAATGATTCATACTTCCTTCCTGCACAGTGTGTTAGCACGGCTGTATATAAAGGCTTGAACTGGCTAACAGAGAAGCAGGGGAAAACCCCAGTAGGGTAATCAACTCCATTGGAGGGCCCCAAGAATCAACTCCACTGGTGGGTCCCAAAAATCAACTCTGCTGGTAGGCCCTAGGAATCAACCTCATTGGTGAGTCCCAAGAATCAACTCCACTGGTGAATCCCAAGAATCAACTCCACTGCTGGATCCCAAGAATCAACCTCACTGGTGGGTCCCAAGAATCAACTCTACTGGTGAGCCCCAAGAATTAACTCCATTGGTGGGCCCAAAGTATCAACTCCACTGGTGGACCCCAAGAATCAACTCCACTGGTGAGCCCCAAGAGTTAACTCCGCTGGTGAGCTTCAAGTATCAATTTATTTAGCATATATTTTCAGGAGTTTTTTATGCTCAGAACAATGATTCATACTTCTTTCCTGCACAGTGTGTTAGCATGGCTGTATATACAGGCTTGAACTGGCTAACACAGAAGCAGGTGAAAACCCCAGTAGGGTAATCAACTCCATCGGAGGGCCCCAAGAATCAACTCCACTGGTCGGTCCCAAAAATCAACTCTGCTGGTAGGCGATAGGAATCAACCAAACAGGTGAGTCCCAAGAATTAACTCCACTGGTGAGTCCCAAGAATTAACTCCACTGGTGAGTCCCAAGAATTAACTCCACTGGTGGTCCAAAAGTATCAACTAAACTGGTGGATCCTAAGAATCAACTCCACTGGTGAGCCCCAGAAATCAACCCCACTGGTGAGTCCCAAGAATTAACTCCGCTGGTGGGCCCAAAGTATCAGCTCCACTGGTGGGCCTCAAGTATCAACTCCACTGGTGGGCCCCAAGTATAAACTCCACTGGTGGGCCCCAAGTATCAACTCCACTGGTGGGCCCCAAGTATCAACTCCACTGGTGAGCCCCAGGCATCCCAATCCAACACTTTGTATATACATATTTAACTAATAGCAAGGGCTTACACACCATGGACACTGCCATTACAGTGGTGAGTAACCATCATATTCCAACAGTGCACATTCTGTGATATTCTGCTGATGGGATGCAGATTTTTAAATTTGCTACGGTGATTTCTTGTACTTTTTTCTGTAAATGTATATTAACACCTGACAGAGTGATTGCAAAAATTTCTACAACTGAAAATCCATAACATTCCAAGAGGTCAGGGGTGGTTACAATCATAATCAGATGTGTAGCAACGAGATCCAGCAGATAATCTTATTTTATATCATTGCTATATTGCCATTGAGTCATACTCTGGACTCTCTTCATGCATTTGTATCCCGTGGATATGATGAGCTCCCAACTAACTTTAGTGGACCAGTGTCACGTTTTTCAAACCCCGGGGATGCGAGAAACTCCGGGTAGGCGGACCCTCGGGCCCCCACCGCGGGCGCAGATGGTCCACGCGGTGGGTAGCCGAATGCAAGGTTTCCAAACCCCTTAATAAACTTTTACCTTTTAGGGGAAGGGGAAGGTAATATTTAACCAAAACAGAGGGGTAAAAAAAAAATTTAATCAAAACAGAGGAAAAACGGATGCGGGACACGCGGGTTAAATGAATTTTAAAGGGAATAAAAAATTAAATCCAGGGCCGCAAAAGAGGTTTTTTTAAAGGAAAAACACCGGTCCCTGGGGGGAAAAAATTTTCCCTTTTAAGCCCGGGGTTTAAGGGGCACATAGGAACACAGACACTTTTAAAAACTCATCATTTCCGCCGCGCATAGGGGGGGTGCAACAGGACAAACCCGAGCGGAGGAGCGAGCAGGGAAGGGACCAAATGGTGTGCCGGGCGGGCGAAGCCGGACAGGGCCTACAGCAAGAAAGGGCCCACCGCGGACCCCTTTTCATGGCTTGGGCGTGCACCATGACAACCATTCAAATGTGTAGAACAAACTTAGAAATGTTTGCATCAAATCTGCTTCATTACTGTACATTGTGGTATTGCTCTTCAATATGAAAGACTATTCACAGCATTGCAACTAGATTTTTGATTGCATTGTATCATAAAGAGGAACTGTAGCCGCACCTAATAAGTCTGTTTTAGTAAATACTTTATTTATTTATTTTTAGTAAATGCTTTTAAATTTTTTTAAAATTTAATTTGGAGGGTTCCCCCCATTATTTTTCTTATAAAAAGCTTACAATATGACCCATGGGTTTTTCCAGTTGGAGGGGTGTCCTGCACACCCCGACATTTTCCAATCATATGGGGAGTCATGGTTCAGGGCAGACCCCCTGAAAAATGGAGTGGGTTTCCCCTACTGACTGATTCACAATACATTTTAGAAGGAATAACAGAGGAACAGCACAACATAGAGATATATTTTTTATTCCAAAGAGAATACAATGGTTTACTAAACCAGGAACGGTCACAATGCAGCAACTTTGAATTTTGATATTTTACCATATCTCTGGTTTTTGCCAACCAATAAAATGTAAGATAGGGAACAGTTCAGAATGTTACGTATGACTGCAAGGTCAGACTACATAGAGTTTGTTGTCTGTTACCATAGAGACCCATTAATTTTCATAGGAACTGTAGGCAGAAAATGTTTGGACATTCCAATCATTACTGACACAAAAAATTTCCATTGACTTATTCTACCTTAATAGTGCAGATTTAGACTGTGGTTTTATAATTTCATCAAGTGTAGATTTATCTGTAGTGCACCCAAGATAGAATTTGTTTTTCTGCTGAATTTTCTTTCTTCATAAGCAGGCCTATTTTGAGAATGTAGAACAGTCGCATACAACAAGTAGGTAGTAGGCTCTCCACCACCCTGTGCAACCCTCAGATATTGTGTTTATTTGCAGCCTGGAGCCAATGTCACCGAACAGGTTCCTCAGGCTTGTGGAAATAGCAATGATTAAAAAGCCGATACTGCTTCAAAACCCGTGAGTGATGTGCTTACATGTGCATCTATTATGGTTTTTATACGGTGTAATGCATTTTGGTTGTTAAAGGGGTGTACCCATCTCAGACATTTATAGTATATCGATAGGCTATGCCATAATTGTCCACTAGGTGCATTTCTTTCATCTCGGGGACAAGCACCCAATAGTCTATGTTCAGAACACAGAGGAGACTATGCTTGTGCGATAATTACCATTCTGTTCTATGGAAGTTTACTCAGAACTTCCATTAAAATGAATGTAGAGTGCTATGCAAACATGACCTCCTGCCCTAAGGACTTCGGGGGCCCATTCTCAATAAAGGTGTTGGTCCTAGAGGGGAGCGCCTATCAGAGATTTATGGATTAGCCTATCGATATGCCATAGTCTGAGATGGAAACGCCATCCTTGAAAATTTTTTCTGTATTACTGCTAATACACTATTAGCAGTACTGAAGCAGAATGCAGGTTGCCAGTCCTTTAAAGGGGTTGTCTCACTACAGGGATTGCTTTTTATGTTAATGCTCTTGCACAAACAAGTCACTTTGCAATATATGTCCATTAACAGTTTCCTACCTATTCCTAGATATTCCCTCTTGTATGGGCTGCATCAGCTCCTCAGGTCTCTATAGCTACAGGCCTGTTTGATCTCTCCTGATAGGCTGCCAGTGCTGGTCACTATAGCTACAGACCTGGCTTCTACTGCAGCCTAGTAGAATCCAGTAAACACGTCCCTGAGTTCAAAATGAAACCAAGAAAACAGGACGGAGGTAAGATGAATCGATGTAGTGAGGCAACCCCTTTAATATCCTTAGTTAACATGGCCATCTTCTTACTCTATTTTGTATGGAACGTAGTAGCCAAGCCCTAGAGGTGTCTTAGCTCTCTACTGTACTTATACGCCTCTGATTTCTTTTTGTTCAATTTTGCACTATTCATAAGACAGATTTTGGTATGGTCCATCAGACTTGGTATGCAGGTATCCATCACTAGAAACATTGCTTTCTGAAAAGAATATCTTTACATACAATGGGGCACATTTATCAAGGCAGTTGCACCAACATTCTGTGGAAAAATTATGGCGTGGAAAAATTATACGTTTGAGGCCGTTTCTAGACACTTCTGTGCTTCGTTCAATAAACAGGCCTGGTGTTGGCAAGAGGGGCCTGGCTTGATGAAAAGGGGGCGTAGCTTAGTGTGCAATGCCGTGCACCAAACGTTTGCCGCAGTTAGTGGCATAAAGTAAGCCAACTTAAAAATAGTGCAAAGTTAGACTACACAGTTCTAACCTGTGACAGAGTCATCAACAATATGAAGATTGTGTCGTATTATAAGATTATCTAGTCTAATTTATCACACTATTGATAAATCTGCCCCACAGTGTCCAATGAAGCCTCTATGGCAGCACAATATGAAAGGAGCCCTACAGGCTCCATGCCAGTCAACATAGGCCCTTATTGTTCTGCCTTGGATGAAACCAGGAGTCTGCAAAGTTTAGGGTTTATCCGAAGAGCTGATTTTAATGCTATTTTTGGAGCATTTGTACGCACAAAACAGCATCAAAAAAGCTTCCAAAATGTCCTATGTTCATTTTCAAAAGATTTATGAAAGTTTTAGCCGCTCACCCCCTTGTCTGCAGCTGTGTCATAGCTTCAAATGAAGACTTAAAGGGGTTGTATCATTTCATTAAATGGTCTTCAGAATAAGGGGACAGTGAAAACAAGCAACTTTGCAATTGGATGTCATTAGCAAAGCTGTCTTGTTTTCACTGTCTCCCTTATCTTCGTTTTGTGTAAACAGTTACCCAGTGTCGGTTGGATCCCACCTCCTTTCATTTCATTGGCTGAAGGCTCTTCTAATTTACATTCTGTCTGGCCCCCGGTCGTATTCACGGGAGCGCGCATTCCTGCCTCTCTCACTCAGAATTAGGGGCCGGCAACAATTTCACTCTATACAGCCACCTGCTCCTCAGTGACACTGCAGCTGCTTCTACAATCAGATAACAGCAGAATTTTTTCCTTATTGTCCCAAGATGCGATCATATTAAACTGTCTGGATGATCAAAACATGTTGGGGTGGGACCACAGGGTTGTTCTAGGGCCGGTGTTGATAGGGTCAGGTTGCTGACAGGAACACTCTTTTCAGGGTGACACTCCTGTTTATTGTGAGGCTAGGGTGTAACAGCCACATTAATTAGGGCCACACAGGATTGGTTTAATACTATTGGTCCCTTTCTATGTTCTTGTACTGTTACCTTGGTACATTTGAACTGAGATGTCGCGTGTTTCTTTGTGATAATATTTAAAAAAAAATTAAATTACAAACAAATTAAAAGTTAGGTTTTAGGACTGTTTTTCCTCTTTACGATTCAAAAAGCTTTATTAAGAGAATACAGCAGATAAGGTACAAAACAGAATATGCAATGAGATGCACAAAAGGTTTGTAAAGGACAGTAGGCCTAGTCGGCCAAACCGGAAAGAATAATACATAACATATAAAGATATAATATATCATAGCGCACATTGTAAGATGCTGAAATCACGGTGTAACGAACAGTGTATACCATGAGAATAAACGAAATAAAAGGGGCGACCTTGGGGGGGAGGGAAAGACAGGAAAGAGGGGGAGGGGATTGCGGACGAGGACAGAACCCGGCGTCCCACATACCAGCAGACGAGACCCCTGAATGAGATGTTGCAGTGCAACCTGCGAGTAGCTATTTGTGCTTCAACGCGAAGTGCAGCCATAATTAGGAGGCGGTGGGCAGAGAAAGATATCACATCAGGTAGTGAGTGTACGGAAGAGTGGTGTGGATTGGAAAGAGAGCCAATGAAACCAGGTTTTGGACACAGTTTCAGATTGGGCCGGGGTATGAGCTACTTGCTCCTCCATTCGATGTATATGCGAAATCTCTGCGAACCATTCATCAATAGTGGGTGGACTCGTAGATTTCCCTGTTTTTCCTCTTTAATGTGCTGATATTGTTTCTGGTCAAGAGGTATAGTTCACACTTCGCTTAAATTGTTGAGGTGGTCTTTTTTGCTTTGTTAACCAAAAAAATGATAATGATTTCGCCGTTGCTTTTAATTACTAGGCGCAGTCACTACTGTCTATTTGCACCGTGTCTGACTATGAGCTGATCATCATTTTTTATCTTTTTTTTTTACCCTTGGGCTATGATCTGTGTCCACTAGATGGAGAAAGAGAACAAGGCTCTGAGTAAACGTGTCTCTCTGATGTCGTTGTGATGGAGAATCACATGCAAGCCTGTACCATCGAGAACTGTTTTAGAAGATAAAATATGCATTTTTTGCCGACTACACCCCAGCTTACAACCGTGATAATGATGTTGTTTTTCCTATTTTTAAGAAAATGCACTGAAAGTGTGTGGTACTGACTGCTAGGAGCTGTGTATCACATCTTGGCAGAGCATTGGAATGTGCACTTGTTCAGACAACAAGTTTATAAAACATTCATATTTGAAGAACACATTACATTTACAGGGCACGCTATGCAAATGTGACTTAGAGCTATTTCCATTAAAGTCAATCAAAATGGAATTATTTGCAAGTTAATGTCTTTTGCAGCTTGAAAGGCTCCAATTTACCCAATTTAAAAGGTCAGACGTCAACAGGACTTATGGGGTTCTGTAGCCTGAAATGTCTACAGAGCTAAAGTACATCATTTGAAGATTATATCTGACAAATTCTTGTACATGTGCAAATAATATGCTTCTTATGCAGGTGTCTGTTATGTAAAAGTTCACTTGAGGGAAGCATTGCATGCCAAACAATTTTATGAAGAATTTTTATTTTACAAGGTCCATACGATAACTTAAAGAGGACCTGTGGCCATTTCTGGCATGTCTGTTTTAGTAAATACTGGTGTTCCATAAGACATAACAATACTGGAGCAAGTTTCCTTGGATGTAAAAGTTGTGTGGTTCCCCTGTTATTCCTTCTAGAAATTAATTACCAATCTGTCAAGTGGGTGGTACCAGTTGGGGGGGGGGTCATTCTGACATTGTTCAATCAGTGCTGACAGTCAGTGTGGATAGAGTCACACTCCTTTGAAAACTTGAAAACTGGAATGCTAATTACCCATCTGACTGATTCAGTAATAGATTTGTAGAAGAAGTAACAGAGGAACAGCACAAAACACAGAGTTATAAGAGAGAATGCTACAAGTATTTATGAAAAGAGACATGTCTATCCCCACCCCTGCGGTCCCCAAACCAGTACAGGAGCTTCGGAGACCAGCACATGTGCAGTAGCAGATCTCACTCAAACTGTTCCTTCACAAAGGGGACACTAAGCTTGAAAAACTCCCAATCTCCCTTCCTTCACTCACTTTGTCCCCAGCCTAGGTTGAACTTGACAGACATATTTTGTTTTTCAACCGTACTAACTATGTAACTATATGCTACTGCGCATGCTCTGTTCTCTAAGGCCATGTTCACACGGCTTATTCCCGACGGATTTGAGAGCCGTATTGAGCGCACAAATCCGCCGTGAATAAGGGGCGGGGCCGGAGCGCGGCGGGGGGTGCCGCTCCCGGCCCCATAGACAATGCATTGTTTACGGCGCGTCCGCGCCGTAAATAATGTGCATGTCACGTTCTCCCCCTGCGGCGGATTCGCCGAGCGGGGAGGAGCGACGGATTCCACTGTTCTCTATGAGAGCAGTGGATTACCGTAATTGCTGCCGCGGATTGGCGCCGTACTGAAGCGCAAATCCGGCGCGCAGTACGGCGCCAATACGCGCCAGAATAAGCCGTGTGAACGAGGCCTAAGGCTCCTTTTTGCTGATGTCAAGCACATGAGTAATAGCTCTAGTCCATGCTATTCCTGCCCTGATATGCTAGTTCACGTTGGGGGAAACAAGGCATGGACATAACCTGGAGATTCGAACGCATTGCATTTGAACTTCAGGGTCAACTCTAGTCCATGCCATTTCTATCCGAATATGGCTACTGCATATTGGGGGTGGTATTGACACCATGACATGGGGCAACAAAGACCCAGGTGCATTTTATGTAAACTCCAGCAGGTTGGACAGCTCTTAAAGGGGTTGTCTCGCTACAAAGATCAACTTTCAACATGTAGGGAACACCAAATGAAGATGTTTTCCAAATATATTGCGTTGTTCATTTTTTTTTGTTGAGGAGCTACAAGTGATTTTATCACCTTCCTGGCTCTCTCTGGTTCCCCAAGTGACCGACCTGTGTATTTCTCCCCCCCTGCTGTTTGTTCTATCTGATAGCAGGGAGTGAAGTCATCACACAGGTTGTGGCCAGCACAGAACTCTAGGACAGTGAGAGCTTGTTTGTTATCTGATCTTTCACACAAAAGAAAGTAATTACTGCTGTTTACTTAAATCTCATGCTGTCAGGACCAGGGAAGCTTCTGAGTTAATCTAATTAGCAGAAGTCTGAATACACTGAGCTCATATGCTAATAACAGACAGCTTGACCAGGAATAACAGAGCAAACCAGCATTATTTCATTCATGCATCCTATGAAACTTTGAGATGAGACAACCCCTTTAAGTTACAACTCTCATCCATGCCTTTTCTCCTCCAATGTGCTGTAATGGCGAAACAGTATGGTTGAGTTATGGTGCTTATGTACTTATCCATTCAATGTTCATCTGCGTTTGTCCTAATCTTGAAGAAAAGCAGCTCCAGCCGTCATATTAGGGATGAGTTAATGCAATGTTTGACCAAATATAGCAGGTTAATTTTAAAGTTGATAATTTAGGATAGTTTGCGAATGATAGTATAAATATCCAATGGCCTTTAGTAGAAGAAAAATTCCTCAGCCCTGATCTATCTCTGGCTATGCCTAGTGTCATTTGTTCTTAGAATCCCTTTGTCATCCCTATACTAGACACAATACAATATTTTAGTCTTGCTTTTTTGATATTGCATCAATAAACCAATCTTAGTTGAGATATGGTTGCACTGTAATACAGTCTGTAGGTCTTGCCATTGGTGGGACAGCCTGAAACTGTTTGCTTGTACTAGATACTTAGGGCGACATGTATGTATGGGACTGTACCAGTATCCTGGTGTATTTTGAGCCCAAATACTGGCACAGACCTGTGCGCTTGATGTATGAGCAGGAGCACTCCATAATTATGCGCATTATAAAGCGTCCACGGCACTTTGTAATGCGCCTAAGATGCGGGTGGCATGTTGCACTATAACTGTAGTATTCTAAAACCAGGCGCATTACTTCTGGAACAGGTAGAGCACTTTAAAAGTGGTTTACCTGAGCCAGAAGTGTTGCTTTGTAGCTAGAAAGCACTAAATCTATGACCCACAGTAGAACAGGTTAATAGATTTAGGCTCATTCTACACTACTAATACGCGCAATAAAATGCGCCAAAAATCATACATGTCAAATAGTCTCCAAAAAAATGGGAATCTCGCAAGAGAACAGAGAGTGACTTTTGGCATGACATTTTAAATTGTGATTTCTCACCTCTTCCCACAGTGTCACCCGCTGCAGAGGGTCTCACAATGGAAACCTTATATGTTTTATGTCCATTGGATTAGGGATGATTGCCCAAGTAGGATGCTTGGGATCCCTTACGGGAGTTAGTAAATCACTGTATATATGAGATTTCCCTGCTGATATAGTAGGTGGTGTTCCACCAGACTTGATAATAGAAAAAGAGTTATTCCTTCACAATTAGAAAGTGATAAATTGAGAGGTTAGAAATCAGGTTTTTAAATAGTGTGCATCGAGGTTAAGTGTTATACATAATAAAAGTTCCGTTTTAGTGTTCTATAGATTGAGAACTGATAGAGTTTAAGTTTGCCTATGGCAAAATAGTAAATATAGTGATAAAAATCATACATGTCTCCCTTAGCATATAGGCAAGCTATGCTGTTCCCTATAGTAGTAACACTATCAGTAGCACACAGCATTAGGGTCATTTTGTTCACTACCTCATTTGTCTTAATTATAGTCTGACAACGTCCATAAAAGTGATGAAGCTGTTGGATAATAAGAATAAGTGTGTAGGAGATGCAACTGCTGATTTATGATCTGTTTTACATATTTGACTTAAAATAGTGCAAACTGAAATACATCTCTGGGTACCTATATTTATAATGGTGGATTATGTGTCACAGATGACTACTCTGGGCTTACGCAGTGGAATGCTTCTCCAAAACTGATACGCTGTCTGTGCATGATACAAGGAAGCCCAGCAAAAAGAGAATCCTTGTTTCATCCACAACACAGTTGGAGCCTCCATGGGGCATAACAAAGTCTATCAGGTTTTCTAAGAGTGCTCCTTTACCTCATACCCTGTAGACATAGCTGTTCCAGTACACCGCACTCCTCTTCAGGACACCACTTCTCTCCTACTTCATTTTGTTCAGACGCATGTGAATTTCCACTTCTTAAAGGGCCAGTGGAGTGGTGCTAGCACAAGCATGTGATCTTCTTACCAGGTCTTTATTATGGTACCCCCCCCCCCCCACCCCCTTCATCACTCTGGGCCTTTGTATTAAGGCCATTATGTTCCTATGCCCTACAAAGGTGTTATATTCTTGTCTCTAATTTACGGATTTACCTGCTTATTTGACTCCCTCTGATGTGCACACCTTGTGGAGATTTGCAGCCCGTTCCCAGAGTGCATTAGAAGCTATATGGCAGTTATGAGGTAATCGGGACCAACTACTTGCATTTCACTTACCTTATGAACGTTACCTGTTTTCCTTGATTGTATTACTCTGTTCCATTGTGGTTGTACCCCTGTATTCCGTTTACCTCGTTGTGACTAGATGATTGATTATTGTCAGCCGCAGTATCATGCTTCATACTCGGGGACTGGTTTAAGGTTCCATGTGTCTACCATGGGTTTTGAATCCTTTTGATGAACTGGGTATAGCACTGGATGGTATGTTTTGATTGTTTTTAACACAGTGATCCTTTAACCCCTTAAGCCGAACGCCTGAAAAGTAGTTAATGACCAGAACATTTTTTTTGTTTTTGCCTCCTTGCGTTTCAACAGTTGTAACTTTTTTATTTTTTCAATGACGCAGTTGTATGAGGCCTCGTTTTATTCGAGACAAGTTTTACTTTATGGGGGAATAGTTTAAGTTCACTTAGAAGTTATTGCAGAATTTTTTTAAAAAATGTTTACATTTTCTTTTTTTTTTTTACATTTTTGTACACCATTCACATTCCACACTTAATAACTTGTTAGATTAATTCTACAGGTCATTACGGTCGTGTGGATACCTAATATGTGTAGGATTATTATTTATTTTTTATTCATTTCTTTTACACTTTTTATATTTTTTACTTTTTTTTATTAATCCCATGAAGGGAGAACTGTTTTACTTTTTTTTTTTTTTAACACTTAGTAATGTATTAGCATATTCATATATGCTAATACATTCTAATCTGTGTCACTTTGACAGGCAGTGATCTGGACAGCACACAGTATGTCCTGGTCACTGGCTTGTTACACAGACAGCCCTGGGGCCACTCTAGGTCCCCAGAGCTGACTGTGCAGCCGTTCCCCAAGCTCTGTCGGGTGACCGGGTGTTCCGATCACCTGACAGAGCAGGGGAACCCTTTGATTGCGCTGCGGTAACGCACCGCCGCAATCAAAGGGTTAAAACACCGGGTTGCGGAGGTTTTCTCTGCTCCCCTATGCTCGCAGGAGATGCTCTGGGATAAAGGCTGTGTAGTACAGCCCTGATACCAGCGCAGTTGCGGTGCCGGGCGCTGCAAACCCCGAAGTCTACAGCAATGCCAAAAGACGTTGAAGCACCATACGACGCCAAAAGACGGTGCGTGGTCATCAAGGGGTTAATATACCATGGCCTCAGGATACAATATTTTCAACATACAATGGTCTTTTCTGGGACATTATATATTGAGTTTGGTTTCAAGATACAATGTTCCAGACACTGATCATGAACATTTTACTTCTAAAACATCTGTATTAGTGAACTACATGCAATGATTTGTGGTCTAGTGGCGCCCCTCTACAGTACAGTGCGGTACTACATGTCCTGTACTGCTCTACATATGTACCAGGATGAACGGCTCCTTTGCACACCAGGTGCCTCAAGTATGAAAACTGTTTAGGTCTAAAACTTACTTTTTTGCCCATAGTAACCTATGGACAAAAAAGTGAGTTTTAGACCAAAACAGTTTTCATACATATGGCCCCAAGTGAGGGCCCCATTTTCTTTTTTCTTGAACATTGTGTATAGAGTACAAGACCCAAAGAAGCTCTTGACCTCAACATGAAAAGTGAATTCCAGCTTCCAGCAGCTCTTTCTGGTGTTTTCTTTATCTATATTATCTATGTGATTTTTTTTGAATCTCCACTTTGCATTATGTTGGTGACATTTTGGGGCCTCAGGACCAATTACCAGTATTCCATAGAGTTCTGGATTCAGCATACAATGGTCTTTCCGGAACCAATTAATATTGCATATTGAGGTATTATTGTATTCGTTACCATTATCCTAAATAAAGATTGTGTATTGATTTTTCTTGCATACAGTTGTGATGGGTTTAGTCCACTTGATTACCCGCCCTGACCCTCTGCATGTCTACTGACACAATATTTGGCACTGCTTATGACTTCTGCCTGCCGACTTGGTACCAGGACTTGGTGTTGTTAACTGGTTTTCACGTAAGCTATTGCTAAAATAAAAGGGTGCCAACCATTAGAGCAATATTAGGAGTAATCCTGTCAGGGGCCCTGATTAAATTCTTGAAGAAAGGGGCCCATTGATATACTGCAAACTAGGAACTGGTAATAGGTTGGGATCCAGATACTAATGCTGTATGAGGCCCTGAAATTACATATAGAAGCCCTGCTAACAGAGCCTATTCCTGAGGCAGCAACCTGGGGATTACCTTTCCCCTCTTGCTGGAGTTAAATTGGTGTTCCTATATGTGACATTTATGGTATATTTATGGGACATGCCATAATGCCTGCTAGGTGCGGGTTACACTTCCTATTTTAAAAGTCTATTTGCAGAAAGAAGAGCAGGTTGCTCATGCTCAGCAGTGTCCTCTCATTTCAATGGGTGTTTCGAGTACTAATGAGCTCACAGAACTCATGTAGAACAGAATAGAGAGTACCTTGCAAATATGACCTCTGCTCTACGTCTTGCACAGACACTTTTGGGGTCCTATTCTAAACATCGACGTGGAACACTTTAGCACAGTAGGCTGAACTGAATGGACATCTGTCTTTTTTGGCTTTACAAACTATGTAACTATGTAATCCCCACCTCTCAGATGTTTACGGAATATCCTATTGATATGGGAACATCAGGTTTAGCCCAACATAAAATCCAAAGCAATCAGTTGGGTCCACAGCACTGGTTTGATTACACTTGAATCCTACTGTATGATGGTTTCCACCACTCGGATCCTAATGCACACACCCCACAGCCTATCTATATAATGAGTGGTATTTATATATACAGGCAGTCCCCGGGTTACAAACGGGATAGGGACTGTCGGTTTGTTCTTAAGTTGAATTTATATGTAAGTCGGAACAGGTATATTTATTAAATGTAATTCCAGAAATACATTTTTTGGATAGTACAGGGAACAGTTTTTACATTTGTTTTGCTGTCTGTGCCCTTTTTTAGAAGATTTCACCTAACGTTCTGTATCTCATGTGCAGCTGTGGCATGCTGGCACTTGGTTATCATGGTGCGTGACTCAGTGTTGAATGTTAGCCACGCCCATAAGTCTCCGTTTGTAACTAGGGGATGTATGTAAGTCGGAACGATGTAAGTAGAGGACTGCCTGTATATTGTATGATCTTTTGGACACTGTATGACATTTATGGGGCTTTTTTGCTCTCTCTCAGTTCTATCTCTTTTCCAGGGAAATAAGCTAAAATACCGTAGCTTGCTCAACCATATCACATTAAGTATGGCAGTTTTCTGAACTTATGGTATGTATCAGGGCTGAACAAAATAATGCAGAGTTAATGTGCCAGTCTCTCAAACCTAGGAGGGAGGAATCTTTCAAAGTACTAATAGCCTCCTAGTGAGGCATAACCAACAACATACTATTTCATATTAGCATTATGGCCCTTTCTGAAATAAAGTATGCATTGCATTGCCAAAATGTTAAAACACCAGTTGGCATCAGATCAGGTCCCGATCAAATCTAAAAGCACCAAAATTAGTTCCAGTGCCAACTCACTTTTATGCCTGGCACCACATTTGCAAAAATACATTATTTTAGAAACTCCACCCTGATTCAATTAGAAAAGGAATCAATATACAAACTCTGGGTGTAATAGTCATTTTAAGATCCATCATTGAATGCTACTATTTCTTTACACAGCATTGAAAAAGAGATGGAGAAGAACATACTGGTGGAAAAGAAAGGCTTTCTTCGGGACTCAGGGTATGAAAGTGTTGCCTACAAGCCCAGCATCTTGGATAAACTTCTGCACACTCATCCTGTGTGGCTTCAGCTTGGTCTGAGTGATGACAAGGTTCAAGACATCCTCCAAGATCAGCCTCCTGCGGTAAGTACAAGTTATAGAGCATAGTGTTACGGTCGGATACGCTGCAGATTTGTTGTGGATTTTCTCATCAACTTCTGTGAATTTTTGTGGATTTTGCTGCTGATTTTTATTTTATAAGGTAAAGCATGCATATCCAACTCCCAGCCCTTAATGAATACCTTTACGGGACAGCCAATATGTAATAGAATTTTTAAAAATATTACACAGTTTAATATTTAAAATGTAAAAACTTGATAAATATTAGTTATGTTGCATCAAGGTAGTGATTCAGCCTTTTCCTCACCATTAGCAGCTAATATTTTAGCAGCCGATAATAACAATTGTCATTAGGCACACCAAGCAAGCAAGTATAAGACTAACAGCAGCATGACTGACACGTGGAGGATGGTGTGGGGGTGTGGTAGATATTATTATAGTATGACTGTATCTATCTATCTATCTATCTATCTATCTATCTATCTATCTATCTATCTATGTAGATAGATAGATAGATAGATAGATAGATAGATAGATAGGAGATAGATAGATAGATAGATAGAGAGAGATATGGATATATACATAGCCATAGTCAATATATTAAACTATGTATAATATATTATTATCAATAGATATTCTATTCTATTATCATATAATATATATGTACAAAGGGTGAAATAAGTATTGAACACACCGATTTTCTAAGTAAATATATTTCTAAAGGTGCTATTGAAATGAATTTCTCACCAGATGTCGGTAACAATCCTATCAAATTAACAGAGGCAAAGCAATCAAACCATAGATGTCCATTAATTAAGTTATGTGTAATAATGAGAAATTACTCAGTAAAAAAGTATTGAACACAAGAAGAAAAAGAGGTGCAAAAGCAATGGAAAATCTTGACACCAGATGAAATTTGTCAGTAAATAGAAAGCAATCCTGCCACTTAGTGAAAAAAAAAAGGGGCCTATAAAAAGGGGTCTCATTACCAAGGTGCCACGCAAGAACCATCTCATGCCCGGTCAAGCCAGGGAGCTGTTGCAAGACCTTCGCAACCTTATTGTTACGAAACATACTGATGTTTTTGGTTACTGAAGAATTTCTAAATTACTAGACTCCAGTGAGCACTGTCAGGGCCATAATCTGAAAATGGAAAGAACATCATTTCACCATAAACCAGCCACAACCAGATGCTCCTTGTAAGATTTCAGATAGAGGAGGAAAAAGAAATATCAGAAGTCTAAGAGCCAAGAACCACTTACAGCTACAGAAAGACCAGGAATCAGCAGGTACCATTGTTTCAAAGAAAACAGTAAGTAATGCACCCAACCTCCATGGCCTATATGCACTCTAAGGGCATGTCCCCACGGCATGGGTTTTCGGACGGTTTTTCAGCCAGTTTGCGGTTTTTCAGACCGCCTGAAAAACTGGCCGAAAATAAGCACAATGGTGCTCTATGGAAAAACCGGGTTTTCCGTCCGGCGGTTTTCACGCCCGCGGTCCGGCCGCAAAACATTGTGCTAGCACAATCTTCCATTTCTGGACGGAATCTGTGTAAACCAATGTGAAGGGGGGAGGGCTCATCGCAGAGAAAAGCCGCCCACCCCCCTGTTCCCCCCCTACCCCCTCCGCGGCCATGGGGACGGCCGCAAAACAGGACAAATACCGGCCGGCAAACCGACCGGTATTTGTACTGTGCCGTGAGAATGCGACCTAACCACGCAAGACTTCATTTCTGAACAAACAGTGTGTTCAAGTGTGTTTTAAAGTTTGTTCAACAATATTTAGACAAGCCTGTGAAATACTGGGAGAATATATTTTGGCCACTTAAGACCCAAACTGAACTTTTTTGGATGCCATAATACACACCATGTTTGGAGGATAAAAGGCATTGCATGGCACCCCAAAAACACCAACAGTGAAGTTTGATGGTAGGAACATCATGGTGTCGGGCTGCTTTTCATCATACAGAATTGACAAACTTTGTAGAATTGAAGGAAGGGTAAATGTAAAATGTACTGAGATATTATTGATAAAAGTTGCTGCCATCTACCAGGATAATGAGGATGAAACTATGGTGATCATTTCAGCAAAACAATGATCCTAAACACACAGCCAAGGAAACTCAGTTGGTTTCAGAGAAAGAAAATAAAGCTGCTGTAATGGTCCAGCCAATCACCTTATCTGAATCCAATAGAACATCTATGGAAGGAACTAAAGCTCATAGAAGGAGTCTACAGAACCTTTCAGGATTTGAAAATTATTTTTGTTGAAGAATGGGCCAAAATTTCACCTAAGCAATGCATGTGACTAATTTCTCCACACACACACAGGAGGTGTCTTGCAAAGCGGCATGCAAGAGGACTAGTAATCAGTCATATTAAGCACACCAAGCAAACCATTATAAGGCCATGTTCACACGGCTTATTTGGACAAGGTTTTGAACGAGGTTTTCGGAGCATTTCCTCGCCCAAAACCACATCAAAACCTCGCCTGAAACACGCTTCTTTAGAAGAAGTTTTAGAGGCGTTTCTCGGCAAGGTCTTGGATCAGGTTTTCGACGAGGTTTTCACCCATACAAATTAATAGCCAGGGCAAAAACTGCGCCCATACTCCGCAGAAAACCACATCGAAAACACACTTCAAGAATTGACATGACACTTCTTTCCAAAGAAGCATGTAAAAATCTCGTCGTGTGTGAACTACAACGAGGTTTTACATAGGAATCAATTAAATGAACTGGGGGCGTTTTGGAAGAGGTTTTGGGCGAGGAAACGCTCCGAAAACCTCATCCAAAACCTCGTCCAAGTAAGCCGTGTGAACATGCCCTAAGGCTGCGAACATGACTTCTCCCCAAAGAAGGAAAGTTGTTAACAGAGGGAAAAAAACATAAATTTTACTCTTGTTCTTTTTTTATACTGGACTTCCCTGAATAAACTTTTCTTTAAAAAAAAGTGGCATTTTTTTTGCATGCAACCTAAATAAACAGACTTTGTGAAGGGATTTTCACTCTTATTTTCCATATCATTTTCCATGTCCTGTATGCAGCAATCAACTTTCAGTCAAACAGGAGACTTGCCCTGCCTGCAATCCATCCACAATTTTCTAGGCCCAACACTATGGTTAAAGTCTGCCAAATCCGGTAGACCACAGGCCCTGGATAGCCATGCTCAAGTGCAACCGGCTCTCCTGTTTGTATTATGACTTTCAGAGGCCTGTCCCTATCAGACAATGATGGCCTATCCTAGAAATATGCTATCATTGTTTAGCGTGGTAGAACCCCTTTAACAGATTCCACACTAAAATCTGCAACAAAATCAGCACAATTTAGTGGATTTATCACTGCTGATTTAGCTGTGGATAGGCTGCATATTTACAGTATCTGTGGAAAATCCGCACCTTTTCATTCTCGTGTGAAACAATCTATGCGGCAGCTAATGCTACATAAACAGAGCTTGAAAATAATAATAATAATAATAATTTATGTTTCTTATATTTATTACACACATTGTGAGGAGGCATCAGTGCAGATGGTTTCTCAGTCACTTGAGTTTCACAGATACCAAAGTATAGATTTTCTGAAAATGATTGTTACACTATACATAGTATTAAAAAATTCTGAGATGACCCTTGTATGTTGAAACCATAACTGCAAAATGTCATCGAACATAATACAACATTAAGTTTGAGGGAAAATGAAGCAGATAATGAATACAGAAAAATCAAGCCCTTTTACATATACAGTATCATCAGAAAGCTGATGGAAGCTGGAAACCACTTGAGCACAGGAGCTTTTTTTGGGTCATATAGTTGTATAATAAAAAAAGAAAATTAGGCCCTGATCTGGTGTCCAAAGGAGCCACTCATCCTGGCACATGTAAAGAGCAGTACAGGACATGTAGTACTGCACTGCACTGTACTGTAGAAAGGCGCTACTAGACCACCAATCACTGCATGCACCTCACTAATACATCTAAGAGCAGTACAGGACATGTATTACTGCACTGTTCTGTAGGGAGGTGCTATTACACTACCAATCACTTCACTAATACAGATGTTTTACAAGTAAAATTTTCATGATAATTGGTTGGATCTTCCATCAATCACATGGGCCACAGATCATCAGTTTCTGGGACATGAATGAGTGTGGTCATAAGATACAATGGCCCAAGAAAGACCATTGTGTGCTGAAAATATTGTATCCTGAGGCCATTGTACTGGAGGGCCCACTGTGTACAAGCACATGTGCATAATATACTTAAGGCTGTGATAGCCAAGTGATGTATTTTCCAGCACCTGCTACTTAGAAATGTTAACAATTTTGGGAATACAATGGAACATTATGAAAAGTGAAAATTCCCTCTGGATGGACTTCATGACATTCCAGAGCCTGGACAGCTGCAGCGCTAGCACTGTGCACACTATATCAGCTGGTTGCACTATTTTTAAAGAAAACAAATGTCTGTAAAATAACCATTGCACCCTACTCCTTCCTGAATGTGTCCCCAATCTTGATGACCTCTGCATAAATGAGAATTCTATGTCTGAACTGCAGTCGAACCTGCAAGGCTACTAGATGTTGTGGGCTGGAATTGTGCTGAGCTGTCGAGGGTGAGATTGAGCTTGGCTCTCTTTACTTTTGGAGTGGTTTGAGTTGGGCTGGACTTCTGCCATAAATTTCTTCTCTCAAGGAAATCTCCACCCTTTCGATAGAATTATGCTCCGTTATTATTCATATAATCTAGAGTATAGCGAGTTCCCACAAGTTTAAACAAGTAATTCCTCCTGTATGAAAACATATAAATATGCAGGGAATAAATATCCACATGACTGTGTGCCAATACAATCAACTCTATTTCTAACCATGAAAAAAGAAGCGCCGTGATAGCTATGTGATTTATTCAATCATAAAAAAGTAGTAAAATACGTCTCACCGAACAACGCATTTCATGTTAAAGTAACACTCTGTCTGGTTCCAGTGGAAGTGTTAGGGTATTGTCACATGGCGTCTTCACTCCGTGTGAACATCCGCTTTTCAGATGCGTCTCGGGGGCCGTCAGAATGGACCCAGAGACGCATCTAACAATTAGCAGTGACTTTATCACTGCCGGCAATGACAGACACGCAGCGGCGTTCACATGAGAGATCGCCACTGCGTGTTTGCATCGCGCCTGTTGGGTCCGTCTTGCGGATGCAATCAAAGATTTGCATGTCATTTCTTTGATCGCATCCGCAAGAGGGACCCTACAGGCGCGATGCAAACACGCAGCGGTGATCTCTCGTGTGAACGCCGCTGCGTGTTTGTTATTGCCGGCAGTGCTAAAATCACTGCTAATTGTTAGATGCGTCTCTGGGTCCATTCTGACGGCCCCCAAGACGCATCTGAAAAGCGTATGTTCATACAGAGTGAAGACGCCCTGTGAACATACCCTTACTCTAAAAGAAAACACCAAGACTAAGAGAGCTGTATCTCGAAACGCGTCGGTGTGTTTGCCTACCGTCATGCTTATACTTATTTGAAATTTTAATGGATCTTTAATAAAGCTGTTATTTTTATACCATTTTCAAGATTTTGGGCATATCTCCAAGTTGCTGGATTTTCCAAATTTTTTTCTATGCTTACTCTAAAAGAAAACGCGTTGTTCGGTGAGACGTATTTTACTATGTTTAAATATACAGTGCCTTGTGAAAGTATTCGGCCCCCTTGAACTTTTCAACCTTTTGCCACATTTCAGGCTTCAAACATAAAGATATAAAATTTAATTTTTTTGTGAAGAATCAACAACAAGTGGGACACAATTGTGAAGGGGAACAAAATTTATTGGATATTTTAAATTTTTGTAAAAAATAAAAAACTGAAAAGTGAGGCGTGCAATATTATTCGGCCCCTTTACTTTCAGTGCAGCAAACTCACTCCAGAAGTTCAGTGAGGATCTCTGAATGATCCAGTGTTGTCCAATGATAAATAAAATCCACCTGTGTCTAATCAAGTCTCCGTATAAATGCACCTGCTCTGTGATAGTCTCAGGGTTCTGTATAAAGCGCAGAGAGCATCATGAAGACCAAGGAACACACCAGGCAGGTCCGTGGTACTGTTGTGGAGAAGCTTAAAGCCGGATTTGGATACAAAAAGATTTCCCAAACTTTAAACATCCCAAGGAGCACTGTGCAAATGATCATATTGAAATGGGAGTATCAGACCACTGCAAATCTACCAAGACCCGGCCGTCCCTCTAAACTTTCATTTTCAACAAGGAGAAGACTGATCAGAGATGCAACCAAGAGGCCCAACTTAGGGTTAGAATTACATCAAAGGTTAGGTTTAGAGACAAAAATTGGTGTTTAGGATGTCCCAACCCCAAATTTGTTCACAAGTTCGGTCAAAGTATTGTCTGACTGGACAGAAATCTACTTGAGCAGCACTAGTTCTGGCGATATGCTGTTGACATAGGAGCCCAACGTGTTACAGTACGGTTACCAGTGCTGTTGCTTGTAATGAGCCAAGCATCTGTGTGATCATGACATGAACGGGGGACCTGTTTGCATCCTCCAAACTTAAGCATCCTAATTAATAACAGCAAACTTACTGTGTTGAGAGCTCACATTGCTTCATTATTAAACTACATAACACTTCGTTGTACAGTGAATACAAATTTGTCTGCAAAGGCGAACCTAGGGCCCCATTTATCAAAACTGTCTAACAGTAAGACTGTTTTTGTCGCCCATAGCAACCAATTAGAGATCGGCTTTCAATTTTCCAGAGCAATTTTAAAAATAAAAGCCAAGCTCTGATTGGTTGCCAGGGCCAACAAAGACCATTTTACTGTTAGTTTTGATAAATCCGGCGCAATTGGAATATTCTTCCCCACTGCTCCTCTTCTTCATTGCTCACTGTGGAACCTAAAAACCACACCCAACTGGGAATGTGGGGGTGGAAGTTTTAATTTAGTTTTAGGATGTAACTTGGCATCAGAGGCCCAATACCAGTCACAGAAATTGCCAATAGCATTTTATGAGTCACAGCTTTATCTTGTATACACAAGCTGACTGGCAGTCCTCCAGCCTCGACATTCACAGGCCTGCATGACTGTACGGAAAATGTGATCTTATCTGCTGGTATTTTCCTGGTATTTCTGTTTTGATATATTAATATGAAGCATAATTATTTAGTGGAGTCTGAACTTAGAACATGGGATATACAGTGTATATGGATACCAGAATTCTGCTGCAAGGAAACGGGGCAGTTTTTGATATTATTTTTTGAGCCGAAGCTTGACACATTTACTAGCATTTACCAGAAAGTGGCGTGAATTATACCTGAAATATAGTCAAGGTAACAAGGGGTGTAGACTCCTCTTTCAGGCGCATTGAAACATGGACCAAATATATTAAACCTTAATATATATGTGCCACTTCTTACTCCTGGGCACTTTTTCTAAGACACATATTTAAAAGGAATCTGTCATATTGAAAATGTTACAACAACAGTCAAGGAAGTCATATGGAATAGATACATCATTAAAACTTAACCTTTAATACTCAATTACCATACTAAAATACTACCATATACAAAGAGCCTATGAAGACCCTGATAAATCCCTATCCACGGCTACCTAAACCCTACCTACTCCAATAATGGAGTAACCGCCCCTATAAGGGCGACTCCACCCAGAACCTAGTTCTGGATAAGATACACTATTGATACCTTGCTCTAATAAATGTAAAAGAGGGCTATTGTTGATAGTGTTAAGTCATCCAATCTAGGTATGAATATTCTTCAGTATAGTCCCTACAATATAATATTTATGTCCATAACAAATAGTCAATGTATACAGATTTCCATCTTGTAATGAAAGTCAAATGCAGATGTGAACCAGGTTCTTCAGTGTCCACCAATCCAGTGCACATCCTCCAAGTAGTCCTCCGCCGGTCTGCATTTACAGTCTGCCAGCACTGAGGTGCTCTGCTGTCATGTGAACATGCAGACAGACAGCAGTTCATTCTTCACACACCATAGATGTTGTCATCACCAAAAGGCAACAAACAGTTCAGGCTTGGTTTACATCTACATTGAAGGTGCCGTTCAGGCATAGAGGTAATAACAGACACTTAGGGATCTGTTTTACAATGGACACCTATGGCACCCAATGAACTATTAATTGGAATGGGTCTGCCATGATGTCCATCACTTGCTTGCTGCACTATTTTTTTCATCATTCATACATAGAACCTGCGATGTGAACCAAGCCTAACTCTTAATTTATAAACCTAGGTCTTTCAGTCATGGGAGCTTCATGGGGCTAAAGTGATTTTTTGAAGAACTGATTGTTAAAGTAAGCCGTAAGTCATGCTCAATATTAATTTTTAATAAAACGTCAAAGTAGAGCACTGTTACATATTTTTTATAGTTTTTAATGTTCTCACCAAACAACAAGTGGACAGTATTAACTAGCATACCACAAAGTTGAAATAGTATCTTATTCATCAAGAGACATAATGGTTTAAAAATGTATGTAGAATTTTAGACATCTGGCATATTTTCCTTTGTTTTAAGCCCACCACTAATATTATGTAATTTGCTTCTTCACAGACCTTTTTAGTGCGGAAGTCTTCAAACCTCCAGAAGAAAGTCATTTCACTTCGGCTTCCAGAAGAGTTAGGATCTTGTTTCCAAGAATTTGTGATTAGAGAAAGTTCTTATAGTAAGTGAAGCCTTACCCTGAATTGAACCCAGAATTGAGCACTGACGTATTTTCCTGTTTTCTTTGTTATCCTTCTATTATTGTTGTGCAACATGTTTTTATTTTTTTACTTCTTATCAGTTTTTACAACTTAGGATATGAAAGACGGCCACATAAACTTGTAGGGCGATGTGTATGAACGGGCCTGCGGCAGAAGTCTGGCGTCTTTTCAACCCAACATCCAGCGCAGCCCCGTTCGCAATAGTTTTAGATCACCCATACGCCAGTATCAGGCGCATTACAGAGCGCCCGCGGTACTTTGTAATGCGTCTGATTTCGGGGGCGTGTGCCAGGTGGGGCGCACTAGAACCGTCCGAAGCTATAGATTTAGAGCTTCCACATGGCAATTCTAGGCACATTACTGCTGGAACAGGTAAACCACTTTGAAAGCCAGAAGTGTCATCTTTCTACTAGAATGCACCTGCAGTAGCGGGTTCATCAATCAGGGGCATTCTGTACTATTATCATGTGCATAAAAATTTGCGTTTAAACACCACAATTCAGACATGTCGCCCATAGTGTATAAAAATATTTATTTCTAGTGTTTTTGGTCAGGCACTTACAGCAGCATCTGCTCAAAATGCAATCCTGGTTATAAAATACAGAACTGATGAAAAAAATAACCAAATCATTTGAGAATAACTTTTGACAGCAGTAGTGTTTAAATGTAAAAAAAAAATCTTACAGGACAACATTATAAGACATAACATTACACCATAGAAGAATTTTGCTGCATTAAAGGGGTTGTCTCTCTACAATGATTGGGTTTTAATTAAAAGATCTTTAAAAAACAAGCAGCTTTGCAATATATGTTCATTACAAATGTCCTACTGATTTTGAGTTAGCCCTGTTAGTAGTAGTACATCAGCTTCTAAAATCTCTATAGCAGCTGACCTGTTGATCCTTATCTCACTGGCTGTCAGGTCTGTATGACTCATCACCTTCAGAATACAGGTCTGAGCAGTGGGCCCCTCCAGCACAGAATGCTTCTGTAGTGGAGGGAGGGAGAAGGCTCTGGCTTCTGTGTCTGTGCTGCCTGGATTAACCCTGTGTGTGCCTGCTTCCTCCTGCTCTCTACACAGATTGAGAAGAGCAGAGATGAGGCTGATCAATAGATGTGACAGCAGTGACCCTGTGTGCTACTATAATCATGATGGATCTGTGGAGCTGTGACTATTCTAATACTATACAGATCAGGGGGCATGTGAACGCTTCATGTTCTGCTGTACTAGTGACACATCCTGAGTATAGTAACATTTCTGTCTGACAGGGTCTGTTTGTTGCTGGAGATGTGCAGATTTGTATGCTAAGCAGGGGTATAGGAACACTTGCATCCCCCCTGCTCTGCTATTAGCATACACAGCTTCACAAACCTCTGGCTCCACACTCATAGATCAGCCCTCTCTCTATGTCTCCGTGGAGCTAACAATACAGCTGATCCAGGAGCCTGCAGCAGACCTAGGCAGGCATACACAGGGTTAACTCTGGCAGCAAACCCCCTTGTCCCCCCCCCCTCCCCCTGCTGTATAGAAGTTACAGAGGAGAGCTGTCTGTGTGCTGAGGGGAGGGGGGAAGAGGGAGGAGAAGAGGCAGACAAGAAGCACGCCCCTCAATTCAACTGCCAGGCACAGAGATAGGCTGAAAGCTTGTAAGGAGACAACTCCTTTAATAATTGGCGGTCCCGGAAATCCCAACGGGTATTTGGTCTTTTTTTGGCACAGAGAGGGATTTCTTTTGTCTGTGGTTTGCGGATTCAAGCCCTACCCCTTTGTACCCACATGTTCATGTTCTGCCCGAAAACTGGGCGGAAGAATGAACATGTTCTAAGTTTTATGGAATGCTGGCGGTGTAAAAAAAAACGTCTGCCGGAAAATCAGTGGGGA
The DNA here is from genome assembly GCA_025379985.1 of Phyllomedusa bahiana. NCBI lineage: Eukaryota > Metazoa > Chordata > Amphibia > Anura > Hylidae > Phyllomedusa > Phyllomedusa bahiana. Next base: position 58,831 of record JAODAL010001385.1, read on the forward strand.
CTGATGCGCGGATTTTCTATTAATGTCAAGGTAAAAGGTTGACAGTCAGTTTACAGACGGCTTTCAAATCCGAAAACCATCTGTAACACTGACGGAAAACCTATGTTATGGGGACAAGCCCTAACTTTCTGTTTTTAAAAACACGACGTTCATAACTTACCTGAGGAATATATATGTGACAGGCATTGTAGGCAAGTATGTTTCCCCCAGACTGTTCTCCTATGTGGATTAGGCTCCGGGAAATACTCTTGCAGATATGAGTCACTGAGGTGCCTGGCCTCAGTGAAGTAAGGCAGCAGTCTTGTGTGTCAGTAACCCTTGGTCACTGACACTTGGTAGCAGTAAGCAGCTAATCCAGGCCGGCTTTTCTGGAGTGGTTGAAGTGATGGGTGCGAGGCCACTCCCATATTCCAGATGAGGCTGCTATCAGGCCACATAAAGGCTGGACCTGCAGACCTCTACTGGTCAGAGGAAAGCCATATTGTGAGTAGCATGCAATACCTGTGTTGTCTAGTCAGGACTAAACCTGTTTAGTTAGAGCTTAGCTGGGCAGGTTTTGTGTTTTGCTTGAAGTTAAGGCTTTATTTTTTGTAGCTGTTGTTAAATAAACCCAGGCATCACCTTGATGTCGACTTCACCATTTGTGTCTCTGTATGTTGAAGCCTGGTGTGTTTACTTTATCCTGACGCTAATCCTCTACAATGTATAAGGTATATTTACGTACATATATATGCCTTAGCGTGTTCTGTGTTGGTTTGTAACTAAAATACTGCCACTGTGTTGGTTGGATGACCACATGACACATATATTTGGGCCAATAAAGGAGTACTTGACACCTAGTGCCACATGTATGAAAACTGTCTAGGTCTAAAACTCACTTTGTCTCCCATAGCCATCAATCAGAGCGCCCATTTCATTTAATATATTGCTCTGGAAAAATGAGAGGGGCGCTTTTTTGGTTGCAGGGCAAAAAAAGTAAATTTTTAGCCCCTAACATTTTCTACCTGGGGGCCCTAATTTTTTTATCCTTAGCGGCTTTTTGGGCCTGCACTCTTTAGCTGGAGGGGAGGGAGATGAGGCAGAATGATACTGATACCAACTCCCAAGTGTAGCAGGAAGCAGCTCCTGCTGAGCTCACCCCCACATCGAGGTGCTGTACAGGAATGTACAGCGTGGTGTGGCCGAGGGAGATGGAAACCGTCTCATCCAAACTCACTCCACTGTTCCATAGCAATGTAGCCCTTAAAGGAGTTGTCTCATTTCAAGCTTTCAGCCTACTTCAATGTGTCTGGCAGAAAGGTTTTTAAATTCGGGGCGTGCTTTTGTCTCCTTTTTCTCCCCCCCTTTCCCCCCTCCCTCAGCACACAGAAAGCTCCCTCCATAACTTCTATACAGCAGGGGGAAGGCAAGGGGTTTGCCCCAAGTTAACCCGTGTGTGCCTGCCTAGATCACTGCACTTCAGCCCCAGAGTCAGGAGACAAGAGGGCTGATCTATGAGGTGGAAGGGGTCTGTGAAGTGTGTAGCTAAAAGCAGAGCAGGGGGGATGTAGTTTTTCCTATCCCCCCCTGCTTTAGCATACAAACTCCATTAGCAACAACAAACAAACCCTGTCAGAACAGCACGGGCAGCTGGAAGTGAGTTTACTATAATCATATGTGTCACAAACGCGGGGCATAACTTTTTCACATCCCCCCCCTGAACTGTTCCTTTTAGTATAGTCAGAGTCCACAACACTCATAAATTATAGAACACACTTCACTGCTTCACATTACTGACTACGATCGCCAACCTCTGCTCTCCTCAATCTGTGTAAGAGCAGGAGGGAGCAGGCACCCACAGGTTAACCCACACGACAAGAAGCCAAGCCCCCCCCCTCCCTTCCCTACAAAAACATAGTGGGGGAGGGGCTCTGTGCTCTGACCTGTTTCAAAACAGTGGTCATCGCACTACAGCCAGTGAGTAAAAATCAAAGGTCGGCTGCTATGGGATTTCAGGAGCCACCCTGCACTCCTACTACGGGATAACTCAAAATCAGTAGACATTTGTATGAACATATATTGCAAAGCTGCTTGTTTTTTAAAGATCTTTTAATTAAAACCCAATCATTATAGCGAGGCAGCCCCTTTAAGTGGATGAATTTTCTCTTACAGTCATCATCCTGGGATGGGCTATCCACATACAAATATAAGGGCATTTGACACATCATTTATTTATTTTTTTTACTTTAAATACATGGCATTGGCTACCGGGGCAGATTGTTGCCTACTCTCATGGGTTGGAGCCTGTAATTAAAAAGATGTAGCTGCTTTGCCTCGGATTAAAACTATTTCAAAAACCCTTCCAGGTTTTTAGCTTAAAAGGTGGGTGCAAACTTGTATATGATATCTATGCTTGCACTTGATGTACTGAACACACTACAATAGGAGCACTCTCCACCTTCTCCCTTTTTTGTCTCTGATTCTTCTGTGTTGAACAAAGGAATACGATGTAGACTTCAGAACTGTACCCTTGTGCAGGGTTTATGCCTGTGTGTGTCATTTGCCTTTCCTGGCATAGGTTGGGTGTGAGTTTCACTGTCTGGCATCTTTTTTTCACTGAACCAAATAATGTTAACAGTACAGCTTTATGCTGTGCACAGTTATCCGCCTACGTACATGCCTCAGACGAGATTTCCTCTGATATGTCTCTTTTATGGTTTGTCCAAACACAACTGGATGTAGAGTATTCATCAACAAATATATCGAAACCTGGCATAGCGAACCTGAGATTCTTTGGCCCATAGGGAACTGTGTTCCCAGCATGACTAATGCAAACATATAAAAAAAACAATGGTGCTTTTTCCCCCAGGTTCTTGTTTGCTTTATTTCCCCCCAAATTTACTGACACATCGAGGGCAGTCAGTTTCCCCCTCCAAAAAGTAAAGGGAACTTGAAAGTTACATCTTCTACATTTTTTACAATCATGCAAACAAATTTTCGGGACTGTGTCATTTTTATCAGCATAAGTGATATGTGGAGAAGGCTTGGATACATTGAAATTTCCCTGCAGTAATAACAGGTAGTAAACTGTCATAAGTAGTATTTGAAGTTATCTCCATATCCATTAAAGGGGTTGTCTCACTACAAAGATTGCTTTTTATGTTAAAGATCTTGCAAAAACCAGTCACTTTGCAATATGTGTCCATTAACAGTGTCCTACCTGTTCCTAGATATCTCCTCTTGTATGGGCTGCATCAGCTCCTCAGATCGCTATAGCTACAGACCTGTTTACTCTCTCATGATAGGCTGCCAGGACTGGTTGTTATAGCTACAGACCTGGCTTCTACTGCAGCCTATCAGAAGCCAGTAAACACGCCCCTGAATTCAAAGTGAAACCAAGAAAACAGGATTGAGGTGAGATGAATGAATGTAGTGAGACAACCCCTTTAAGTTGTGCACATTGTGTTACCAGCCACGGAGGCAAAGTGCCAGACTGTTCGTAGTGCAATAAGTTCATCAATGGTAAATGTATTATTTATAGTAATAGTCACTGATGTCCAAATTCATTATTAATTGGAATATAGCCAATAGATCAACTAGGATCCTAAGTCTTTTTATCCTAAAAAGATTTGTGTCTTTTTATTGATTTGTTAATAAATTATACTGGCTGTATTCCAAAAGGGTTTTATTTCAGTATTCGCAGCTAGGGTGCGGGCATTTGCTGAAAAGAAAACCAGGCTAACGCATTTTGAACAATTAGTTCTTACTCATGGCTCAAATACACAGCACACACCCGCCAAATTAAATAATCACATACAGTCAGGCACACTTTTTGATTACATCACATCCTCCACCTATCTAAATATGTTCAAAACCACCATCATTAATTACAAAGTTACAAGAGGTTATATAAAATGCAAGTAATATAATAATGCAAAACCAGTCCTAGAATTCAAGGAACCGAAGGATCCTTAAAGGGGTTGTCTCACTACAAGGATTGCTTTTTATGTTAAAGATCTTGCAAAAACAAGTCACTTTGCAATATATGTCCATTAACAGTGTACTACCTATTCCTAGATATCTCCTCTTGTATGGGCTGCATCAGCTCCTCAGTTCACCACAGCTACAGACCTGTTTGATCTATCCTGATAGATCAAACAGGTCTGCCAGCACTGGTTGCTATAGCTACAGACCTGGCTTCTACTGCAGCCTAGTGGAAGCCAGTAAACACGCCCCTGAATTCATAATGAAACCAAGAAAACAGGACTGAGGTCAGATGAATCAATGTAGTGAGACAACCCCTTTAAAGAGAACCTGTCACATAGTTTATGCCCCCCTTGCTGAGGACAGAACAATCTAGTGTAAGACATGCTGTTTCCAGCGCTCTGTCCCTTATTCTGTAAAATGCTGTAGCATTTAGTGCTCAAATCTGCAGTTTTCAGCCAGAGAAGAGTCAAACAAGTCAGTTTTTTTTTCAAACCCCACCCAACTGATGAACCTATTACTTTGGCTATGTTCACACGGTTTAAACTGGGACGTATCTCACATCGTATTTCGCACCATCCTGCGCTAAATATGGGGCGAGATACGTCCTAGTCATTACAGTAATCCACAGTTCTCTTAGAGAACTATGGATTACGTCTCCTCTCCCGGCTCGCACAATACGCAGAGCGGGAGATAAGTGACATGTCAATTATTCACGCCGTATATGCGCCGTGAATAATGGATGTCTATGGGGCCAACGGGCTGCCGTCCTGCCCCCGCTCCTGAGCACACGGCGTAATTGCGGGCGAAATACATCCCGCAATTATTACCGCATGAACATAGCCTTTGAATAGGTAGAAACAGGTGAATAACTCAGTGGGTGGGGCTAGTCTTTGGTGGGCGGGGCTAGCACCTGCTCATGAATAAGATTTGAGCAGTAAATGGTCTAAAACTACGGCATCTTACAGACTAAGGGACACAGCGCTGGAAACAGCATGTCTGACCATAGCTTGTGCTGCCCTCAGCAAGGGGGGCATAACCCATGTGACAGGTTCCCTTTAAAGTTTCTTAAAGGGGTTGTCTTGCTACAGAGATTAGCTTTCAACATGTTGGGAACACTAAATGAAGACGGTTTCCAAATATATTGCATTGTTCATCTTTTTTTGTTAAGGAGCTGCAAGTGATTTTATCACCTTCTGTGCTCTCTCTGGTTTCCCAAGTGACCGACCTGTGTACTTCTCCCCCCCTGTTGTTTGTTCTATCTGATAGCAGGGAGTGACATTATCACACAGGTCGCAGCAGCACAGTGAGAGCTTGTTTGTTATCTGATCTTTCAGACAAAAGACAGTAATTACTGTTTACATTAGTTCAGAAGCTTCTCTGGACCTCAGAGAAGGTAATTTATTTAATCTAGACTAATAAACATAATAAACAGAGAAGTCTGAATACATGGAGCTCATATGCTAATTACAGACAGCTTGACCAGGAAGTGACAGCGCAAAGTAGCATTATTTCATTCATGCATCTTATGAAACTTTGAGATGAGACAACCCCTTTAAGGCAAAAGGGCACACCTCCTGTCTTCACCCCACACTGGTCTATTAACACACACTATACCAGCGAATCAGAAGCCCTTTAGATTCCCTGCACACTCATAATAAAAATACCTGGACACATTACATAGATTTTGTGCTGTCAGATTGCTAGTATCTCTAAGGTGCTCTTGTAGCCTAGTTTTTAATTCGCCAGTTGTAAGTCCAACATATGTCTTATCACAGTCAATACCCTGTTTTCTATATACTACCTGTAGAATGTAATTGAAAGGGTGTTCCCATCTATTACTTTGATGGCATACCAGTAACTTTGCTTAACTGCAACTACATACAGGAGTTCTGCACTCTGATTAGCTGAAAAATACTGTGCTTTTGATGCTGACTGGAAGTCTGTCTTTCTATGCATTCCTATGACACTGACTTTAAACCTCCCTAAGGAACACATACAGAGAGATTCATTTCCAGATCACACAACCATGCTGTGTGTTTTAGCAACTGAGAGTGCAGGTCACATGACCCAGTAGCAGCAGTGAGAAATCCTGTATGCAGCTGCAGGTAAGCAAAATTCCTGGCAATCCGGTGTACTTAGAAGCAATTTCTAAGGGTATGTTCACACGGCGTACTGTACGCGCCGCAGTATGCAGTGTGTACGCAGCGCGTACTTCCAAGGACAGGGGGCGGCCCCATTCACCTCCATTTTTCAGCAGCGCGTAAGCGCCACGGAGAAGTGACCTGACACATGTACTCTGGGGGAGATGATGTGTAATTCATAGTTCTCTATAAGAGCTATGAATTACCGTAATTGCGGCGCGCATTTCGCCCGTATTAAAGCGCAAATACATGGCGAAATTCGCGCCTTAATTACGCCATGTGAACATACCCTAATAAACTAAAGGAAAAAATAAACAAAGTGGTCCTTTAATCAGAAGGGTGCCTGTAGAGGGGCAAAGGACAAAGACAGATCTGTTTTGACCTCAGTAGAACCGTTCGTTAGGGCATGTCCCCATGGTCGGTTTTGCAGACAGTTTTCGGTTTTGAAAGCCGTCTGCAAACCAACAAACTTGTACATGGACCTCTATGGAAAATCCGTGCAGCGGTCCCCACCACACAGATTTTCCGCCCGACGGCTTTTTAGACTTCCGGTGGTCCAAAAAAGATTGAACGTTCATTCTTCTGCTCGGTTTTCGGGCAGAACAGGAACATTTTAATGCGAAGAGGGATGGGCTTTTCTCCGCAAACCGCAGAGAAAAGCCGTCTCCCTGCGGCCGTGTATTTGCTCTGTACCGTGGGGACATGCCCTTACCACCGGTTTTTGGACCGTTTTTGACACAAAAAACGGTCAGTTTTTTCAGTGGTTTTAGTTTTTTGAACTGTTTCGTCACTGATTTTGTCCAGGTTTTCCCAGCAGTTTTTGGACTGTTTTTCAAGCAGAAAAGTGTACCGAGTGCAAAAGTATTCGAGATTGGTGCAAGAAACCAATTTTTTATCTCCACAATTTAACAATGATTAACAAAGGCCAACTTTTTCTTGTTCACTTTAAGCACATGTGCATGTTAACAGCATAAAAATTTGGTTATTTTAGGCTAAAAATTGGATTTATAGACTCTCGTTCACACTGAAGTCCTTTCAGGACCTTCCTGTGTTAAAAAAGTACAAAAGGACCTGCAAAAAGACACCCACTATAGGTTCTTCACTTTTGTTGCAAAAACCTAAAACCGCCCAAAAAAACGCTCACTCATCAGCGGTTTATATTGACTCCAATGTTAATTTTCTGTCTGGAAACAGAGCAGAAGAATGAACATGTTCTAAGCTTTTCGGACCGCTGCACGGGTTTTCCATAGGAGCCCGTGTTGCTTGTTTGCGGACGGTTTTTTCAGACGTCTGCAAAACCGCAAACCGTCTGAAAAACCGGCCGCAAACCCGTGCCGTGGGGACATGCCCTAAGGCTATGTTTACACGGCTTAATTGCGGGACGTATTTCGCCCGCAATTATGCCGTGTGTATGGTAGAGGGGCGGGCAAGGGGGCGGGAGCCCGCCGGCCCATAGTCACCCATTATTCTTGGTGCGTATAAGCCGTGAATAATTGACATGTCACTTCTCTCCCTGCTCGGCCTAGTGTTTGAGTGGGGAGAGGAGACGTAATCCATAGTTCTCTATGAGAACTGTGGATTACTATAATGATTGGGACGTATTTCAGCCCGTAATTCGCACAGTACAGCACGACTTAAAGGCTGAAATACATCCCAGAATAAGCCGTGTGACCATAGCCTAACAGTGAGAGCTGGAATTGGATACAATGTAGGATTTTTGGTACGGAACCCAAATGATCTACAAATGACAGCACCCTGTTAATCTGACTCCACTCGCAACAGAAAAAGATCTCTTTGCAATATTTGGTCATGAAACAAAACAGCTGAGAGATTGAAATCACTTGATGTATCAGACATTTCCTGTTATGTTGATATATTCTCATAAAAAAATATTTTGGAACAAAAAGAACGTACAAATCGATTAACATCAATGACTGTCTAATAATCGTTAAAATAAAAAAGTGGGAAAAAAACCAAAACCAAGTAAAAAACAGGGGGGTTTTTCCTTGGGAGTCATGATGGCAAATTTACAACGAAAATTTTTTGTACGTTTGTTAGCATGAAAGTAGTAGAAGAGTGAAAAAATAGGAATACCTTTTAGAGGCTAATGAATATTATTTGTGGTCAGCTTTCGAGAGTACTAGTCCTTCTTCAGACATGTGTTATACAACAAATAAAAATTACACAGATTTTTATACCAAAAGACATGGATCTTCAAAGGATCTTGGGAATTCTTAAAAAAATAACAAAATGCAATAAAGTGAGCGTTATTTACAAATAAGAAATCAACAGTCTGGAAACTTTGAGGGGGACAAGAGTGATCAGTAATTATTTACTTATCTATATGCAATCAGGGGGATTTTGTTGCTCTCACAGTTCAAAATAGTTTGACAGAAGGCTGATGAAATTAAATCCATTTTGCAAGTTTTGCTTAAATTTATTTAAAATTTTTCCTCCCTCTGGTCTTAAAATGTCCATTAAAGGGCCGTTATGAAATTTTCCATGGAGTGTTTTTCTTCAGAGAAATGTGCGGCCACGGGCAGTTCAGTTCTGCTGTTGTTAAGGGTGAATCTGTGTGAATTCATACGTGACTGAGTTCTGCCCTGTTTCCCCCATAAGGCCTGTGGTGGGACATTGCGCCAACAGTTAGATAACCCATTGCTAGACTGCGGAAAATGCCCCCAAAATTCGGGGCACCTGCTGTGACTTTTGGGGACGGGTACCTGTCCAGTGTGGATGTGTTGCAGGTCTTTGCACCTGTTCGAGGCAGGGTGAGGTGCATTTCTGTGGGGCCTTCAGGGCGTTTTCCCGGAAAAAGCCTGCCGGTTTGGTGGTTGCGAAAGGAAAAGGGAGAGAGGGCTGGGAAATATGTCTTTGGGTTTTGTTGTCCCATGTAGCACGGGTTGAATTCCTTGGCAATTTTTCGTAGGATCCCCAGCTGGGGTTGTAGGTGAAAACTGGGGGCCATCTTTCTTCTTTTGGGTCTCTTTGTTGAAAGGTTTGCTGTTCTGTTGATGGCGTGCCTTTGCTATTTTGGTTGTCTGTAAATTTTGGTTTGTATAAAAGTTTATAAATTTGTCCTAGATCCAGAAGGTGCTTGCCCAGGTCTGCTTTGCGGAGAAATAGATTGCCCGTTCCCCGGCTGTATATAAGGGTTTGTTTTGTGTGCTTGGGGTGAAGTGTCTTTCTGGGGGTGGGCCCGTTTTTCCCTGTGGTATATGATGGAGACCCGGGGTGGCCCTTTGATGTTTTATTTTTGGTATCCAAAAAAGTGGTTTTTGCTCTCTGAAAGGGTAAGCTTGAGGTTATGAGGGGGGAAAGTTTTTTAAAGTCATTATGGAATTAAATTTGGGGGCCCCTCGCTCCAGTCCAGATGACAATGATATCATGTTAAAAGGAGATACATAGGGTTTGGTGGTGCATGTTGAAAATATGCTCCTTCAGTACGCCATAAGAGATTTTGCATATGGGGGCACATTGGATCCCATGGAAGTTCCCATTTGCTGGATACAGGTCTTCTCCAAAAGTAAAAAAGTTTTGGCGAGTATTGGAAAATGGATGGCTGGTACTGGTTTTGTTGGGAGATCTTGTTTCTCTAGGTGCATCTGACATGTGCTACTCCCTCCTTGTGGGGAAAGTTTGTATACAAGGATTCCATCATGGTTTTCCAAAATGGTGCCCCCAGGAAAATGGCGAGGGCATTGAGTTTGTTAAGAAGGTCTGTGGGGTTTTCCCGGATGTAGCTTTGGAGATTTTGACCCGGGGGGTTTTGGGGATTTTCCCCCCCACCTGAATATTCTCTGTCATTGTCCCAATGCCCGAAAAAGTAGGCCTCCAGGGGTTGCCATCTTTATGGATCTTGGGGGCTAGAAAGCAGCCCGGGTTTGGGATCCTCTGGATAAACAAATTCCCAAACCCGCTTCCCGGGCCTGAAATTTGGAAAAAAATTTTTTATCTATCCTTTAGTGTTTTATTAGGGTCTGTGGGATCATTTCCAAGTTTTCATAGTGGATGGGGTTTGACAGTTGTCTATTATTCCCGGGTATAGTCAGTGGGGGCATTTATGATTTGCGGCCCCCCTTTTTCGGGAGGTTTTATAATTATATCCTGATTTTCTTTCAGTGAAGCAATTGCCTTTGTTCCCGCAGGGTTTTGGTTGTATATCTGTTTCTTTTGTTTCCCCAGATTCAGTTTTATTTGTTCTGAAAAAGAATATTTTATCCAGGCGCATTAGTTCCCGGCCCTGGGGTCCAGGTTGATTTTTTTTTTTGGGGGGTTCCTTATGGGGGTTCCTTCGAGTCGCTCTGTATGAAAAAGGGTTTTTTTATAAAATTTTCCCTCAATCTCATTTTTCTAAAAAAACTCCTCCCCTATCTTTGAGAGTTTGACATGATCAGTGAGTGCTGAGGGGCATAGGAAAAAACCCTTTTGGAGAGAACTGCATTTATGTTTTTTTGGTTTTATAGGAAAAAGGTTTACAACACAGGTTCTGGTGGGTGGGGGCTTGTTGTTGTAGTGTGAAGCCTTTCTGCTCGTCTATGGGTCTCCTTTTCCCTTTCGGGGAACCCCCAAAACCTGCAGTGCATTATTATCGGAGGCCCCGAAAGGCCCCAACAGAAAATGGATCACCCCGCCCGCAAACAGGTCAAGACGCGGCCATCCCCAAGCGACAGGGGTCCTGTCCACAGTCCAGCAGGTGAAGAATTTTGGGGGGAATTTTTTTGCGGGCAGCAATGGGTGTATTGATCATGGTGTACAATGTCGACACAGGCCTCTTTGGGGGGGAAACAGGGGAGAACTCGCAGCGTATGATTCCACAGGGATTCACATTTTAAAAAGCAAACTGATCTTCCAGTGGCCGCACATTTCTCTGAAGAAAATCACTCCATGGAAGATTTGCAGGTAACGGTCTTAATGGGACATTTTAAGAGGCAGAGGGAGAGAAAGGAATGGGAATATAAATTAATGCAAAAATGTAAAACTCTGCAAAATGGATTGAATATTCATAGCAGCTTCATGTCAAACTATGTGTGAACTGTGAGAGCAACAAATCTCTCCTGATTGCATATAGATAAGATAAATAATTACTGATCACTCCTGTCACACCTCACAAGTTTCCAGACTGTTGATTTCTTGACCTGTTGTAAATAACTGCTCTACTTATATTGCATTTTGTTATTTTTAAGAATTCTAAGATCCTTTGAAGATCCATGTCTTTTGTGTATAAAAAGTCTGTGTATTTTCAGTTTGTTGTATAACATCATGTCTGATGGAGAGAGCCAGTCCTCTCGAAAGCTGACCATCAAATATAGTAATTTAGCCTCTAAAAAGATATCGCCTCATTTCCTCACTCTTCTACAAATTTACAACATTCAATTCACTATCTACACTAGCACTATCTCTTTCAACTGTCTCAACGAATATCTTCTTCTTATGTTTCCTGCCTCCATGTTTCATCAGTTTTTAAATTTACCGGGTTGATTTTTAGGCTACGTCTACACAGCAGTGGACAAAAACTACCTGAAAACCAAATCCTAAAAACATTCATAAAACTGAGTTTTTTGGTCCACTGCCTGTCAAAAGTTGCTGAAAAAAAGTCAGTGTTTTGCATTTTTTTATGTGTTTTTGTGGCGTTTTGTGTTTTTTTTTTAGCATAACTGCACAGCATTAGATTTGCTGTGTATTTGCTGTGCCAAAAAAACGTCCAGCGCTTTACATAGACTCCAATAGTAAATTTTCTGCCCTGCACAGTTGTTTTTTGCAACACATTAAAAAAATTAACAGCAAATAAAACAAGCAGAAAAAAGACGTTCTTGGAGACAAAAGGATGTTTTTACTATACTGTGGGACCTCTTTTCAGTAGTTTTTTCAACATAGAGAATATGACACTAATTGATGTCACTTATTTTTTTATTTTTGAATTCAGATTTCAAATCTGTGTTGGCCATATTTTTCATAGTGTGAGCTACCACAAATATTCCCATTAAAAACAATAAGACATGTAGTTTGCACAAGTGAAAATACACTGTGTGAACATAATGAAGCAGCTTGTTTCTTGTTATATCGGTACCACCTGGATCCCCAAGGTGGTTGCTGCCTTTGTATTAGGATAATAGATGGTAACAAGTTTAAAAAAATAATATTGTTGTACTCCTAATTACTTGATATCCATCAGACATTGTCCTGCTAACTTCTTCCATTTCTATTTTTCTCTCTCTTATTAACTTATTTTCCCTGCCTTTTTGGGTATTTCATGTACCCGATTTGATCAGGAGTTCTTGTCATTGTCTCCTTATTCCCTTCTGTTATTGTATACACATGATGGTGAATAAGAATTAACCAACATGTTGAAAATACTTGACCTAAAATATAACTTTTAATATATCACATTAAAATATCCTATAATACCCTATACTTATCCCTATAAACCTACACTAAACCCTACCTATCCAAAAAACAAAGGAGATAAAGTAGGTTAGGTTCCTGTTGGGGTCGTCCTTATTGGGACGGGGTCCCCTTTGTTTTTTCACTAGGTAGGGTTTAGTGTAGGTTTATAGGGATAAGTATAGGGTATTATAGGATATTTTAATGTGATATATTAAAAGTTATATTTTAGGTCAAGTATTTTCTATATGTTGGTCTGTGCTTGTAAGTATAATGAAAATACTGACATAAGCTATTGTGAGGATTCCCAGTCCTTTATTCAATTTTGGGAGTGTTGTTTTCTTTGAATAAGAATTAAAAATGACCAAAATATTACTGGGCTTGGTCCCTCTAGATAAATTACTAAAACTGATAAATGTCCACCTTTTTTACCAATAATATACTATTAATGAATCATAAAATGTATTGATATATACTAAAACAAAAAAAGCTTACAAATGAATAAGAACCTGACTTTCACCCTTACTCAAATGCTGACACTATCTAGTCAGAGTGACCGCCTCAAAAAGGGCAGCCCCAGCCTTTGTCTTTTCACTAATTTTCCCTATATCATCCCTGTGACTGTTAAAAGGATAACAAATGGAGATATCCAAGAAGAGTGGAGAATGAGATAGTGCTATGCCAAAATAACACCAGTTGGTAACAAACAATGAGTGTGAAGTAATACATTTTAAATTATGATAACAATTCCACTTATTTTTTAACACTCATTGTATGTTTACTGCCATTGCTATTTTGTCATTACATTGTATCATTTTCTGCTCCTCTCTGATATCTCCTTTTGTTATCCGGATTTGTAATGAACCTAGGGACAATATAGGGTGTTTTAGGGAAATGTTGTAGGGTGGGGTTGCTCTTTTCAGGATGGTCACCCTGACTAAGTAGGGTCAGAATACGAGGGTAAGATCAGGGTGAAGGCTGTACTCATTAAAGGGGTTTTGCCACAAAGTAAAATTGATGTGGGAAGTTTGCAAATTAAATAATAAACATTTTCACCATTTATCATTATTAAAAATTCTTCACCGTATTTGTCTTATATACTACTTTAAAGATACATTGTTTACAACTCATATCCAGCGGATACCACCATGGCTGAGAGCTTCTCAGTCCTGGTCGCACATTCTCAGACATCACCTCTCCTCTCAGGCAGCTACTGAGTGTTCAAACCCCAGGTGCTGTCACTCTATTCCATCCTCTGTACTCCTTAGTAATTAGTCAAACAGTGCAAATAAATTTATAAAAAGAAACCTCAATCAGGTGTGTGCATTGATAAAGAGAAATAAAATCCAAAGGTTTGGTTCCTGCAGGGATTTGAACCGAGGACCCTTGTGCTGGGAGGCAAAAGTTTTACCTCTGAGCTACAATGTAGCTATTTACAATTCTACACATAAACAGACCTTTCGTTGACTAGAGTGAGAAAAGGCCTGGTGATGTCATCCTGCTGGGTCACATGAAAACCAACTCAAACAAATTACACACACCCCCTTCTGAGCACACACCTCTGAAGAGCTGGATGCAGGAGGTATGGAATGACAACGAGGCAAAACCCCTTTAAGTAGTCTTTGTATTGTTTTTTATATATATATCAATAAAGTTTTTGTTTTATTATTAGTATATTATTGGCTTACGGGGGTCATTTCTCAGGGTTGGTCTAATCCTAACTATTTTATTCCTTATTACGTTCCTTTTTATTCTGCTGGGATCTGACTTGTATGAACACATACCTTTGCTTACTTACTCACATAAGCACCTCTTTTTGTTATCTTTAGGCTAGGTTCACATCTGTGTTGGATGTTCCTTTCAAAGTCTCCAGCACAGATTCTGTCAAAAATGACAGAGAAGAGAGTGCATTAGTTTTTTTTCCAATAAAACAGCGGACACCACAATGAAAACAGACTCCATTGTAATCAGTGGGGTCCAGCAGACAATGTTGATGCCCATTGTTAAATTGATCTGATTCCACCTCCAAATTGAACCTCAGACATATATGTGAACCTGGCCTTACAATGTTAGTACACTGTTTACACCTTGTACAATTGTTTTGTACTGTGTTTCATAAATTAAATAAATATTTAAATTAAAAAAAATCAATAAAATATTCTTTAGGTCTTGTTTACACAATGAAATTTCACATGAATTCTGGCATGGTATCTCCGTACATTCTGAAATCTGCACATATTCCACTGGGAATCCACATTTTATTACATCTAGCTGAATTCTTCTACCTGTTAATACTGTGTACAACAGGAGTCATTTTTTATCTCGCAAATAAAATTTGGAGACAAAATTATTAACCTATCCGCATAAGTTAGTGGCAGAGTGGCCCGATTCAGTAGAGCTAATCCATGTCCATATCCGCAGCAAAATCCACCATCTATAAAGTTAATATCCACAACAGAAATCCAAAAGTATTGCCTGAAAAAATCCTTCGAATTTTTGTAAACTTTTTATATTCATTTTACATCAGTTTTTTAGATCCTGTTTTTCCATTTTGTTAGTGAGGAAATCTGAGGATAAAGTGTTTTCCATGCTACCAGAGAGAAGAAAATTGAGACATGTAAATGGAAATTTCATAAACTCTTAATCACTAACATTGCACATCTGGTTGCTGTGATAAAACGAGTAAACATCCTGCGTGAAGTGGCCCCAATAATACTGCAGAATACTACCAGCATTTTGTCCACATTTGTATGGACAGACTTAATTGAAGATCATGTGAGTGCCTTTGTTTTGTTTTCTAACTTCTTCATTGTGCAACTCGGATCTGTTTTGACCCATTTTTCAGGGATGAGTGAATGTTCCAGGAATGAGGAACAGGGACATAAATTCCAGGCTCCTTATATTTAGCTGAATTGCTCTGTTGGCAACGAAAGGCGCTCGGCACAGTTGTTTTCAATTAGAAGAACACTGCTTTGTTTGATAGTTGCAAAACATTACTGCTTACTCTCTGCAGAAAAACACCAGGATCTGATTTAACCTCATCTTGTTTGTGGTCTTATATGGTGTCCATTATCTTTTGTCTCCCCAGCTTTTTCCCTGGAAGGCTCTGGAATCAGCTTTGCGGATGTTTTTAGACTTGTTGCTTTTTACTGCATCAGCAGGTAAGATACATTGGAAGAATATAGAATATATAGTGCATTATATAAAACTGGAAACAAAAGTGTCGTATACCACTGCTCTGTGGCAAGCTCCTAAAGCATATATGAAAGTGAAATAGAGCAAAACTAATCCAAAGGAGACTCGTTTCTTAAAGGGTTTGTCCAGTAAAAAAATGATATGCTGTTGGGGCCTGGCTGGTCCAAAAAAGAAAAAAAAAACTAATACTTAGCTGGCTGTCCCCCACCACTGTCACGCCCGAGCTCCCGTCGATTCACTCCTCTCGACTTCCAGGTTCTCGTCCAGACACAGCTTGCATTCTATTCACTTACAATGGAGCACAAGCCTCTCCTCTGTGTCGGGACCCAGAAATCGAGAGGAGAAGATCGCTGGGAGCTCGGGAGTGACAGCAGTGTGGGACAGCTAGGTAAGTATCAGGATTTTTTTTTCTTTTTTGCACCAAATGGAATATAATTAAATTTTTTATTGGAAAATCCCTTTAATGCTCCTCTGTGACATTTATCAGCATATCTTTTTCAAGGCACTCTGATGGATAACCAGCGATGTATCCCCAAAGCATAATGTCTATGGGGCCTAACAACACAAGGCAAACATATGCTACTACAAAGATTAAAAACTTTACATTGAAGAACCAATCTGTACATGGATTCATGCTCGCTCCTTTCCTGTACAAATGATATAGCAGATTCATTATATCTATGATGAGCTTTAAACTCTGACAGTCAGTTTTTTTTAGAATTGTCAATTAAAATATCACCTATATGTAGCTCTGCTGGGATCATCACATTATAATGAATCAGAATTAGGATCCACCGGGTGGGAATAGTGATATTGGTGCAGGGTGGCTTGTGTTAAAGGAGTTGTCCACTTATATTAGTATGCGACTAGGGTGGGAAGAAAGGAATAAAACATATATTTACCTCCCAGCCCTCT
The DNA here is from genome assembly GCA_025379985.1 of Phyllomedusa bahiana. Taxonomy (NCBI): domain Eukaryota; kingdom Metazoa; phylum Chordata; class Amphibia; order Anura; family Hylidae; genus Phyllomedusa; species Phyllomedusa bahiana. Next base: position 75,432 of record JAODAL010001385.1, read on the forward strand.
GCCACGGCTACTCTGAGTTGCCCTGGTGCTCTGCTTCACTTCCCTTCAGGGTTTCCACCCCAACACACAGAAGAGGCTCGCGCTTTATTCACAAAAAAAAAAAAAAACTAGCAGTGGATCACCAGGAGGGAAGTATGATTTTTTTCCCGTTTCTTTGCCCACCGTGTCCCCATTTTGTATAACTTTTAATAAGTGAACAATCCCTTTAAACTCCAGTGAAGGATGGATGATTTTTCTTCTTTCATCTATTGAATGTAATCATAGAAAATGTTGCCTTTTAAACAAACAGTTGCTAGGTGGGTTAGGATGTTCATAGCATACATGATATTATTGCAAAGTAGCATTTTAATATGGCCTTTATTAGACTCTAATTGTCATGATACCCAATCCGCATCGTATCTTGGGGAGGGGGACCACGACCCTGTTTTCTAATCCTTTAGATGCTACGGTCGGTTTTAACACGGGATTTAAATGACCAGGAGCAGAATTATCGGCAGCTCCTGGCTAGGTATGAAATCAACACTACAAGTGAGACCGCTTCATACTCTTTTACTGACATTATGATGTAAATATACAGCAAATGTCGATAAGTGGTTAAATTGAAAAAAAAAAAAAACAGTGGTGGGAGATATATGTAGTCTAAAATGATGCCATAGCTACATTATGGTTCTCATAATGCAATGATAAAAGAAAAAGTCTTGGTCATTGAGTAAAATTCCAAGGAGAATTCCTTTGTGTAGGCATGTCAGAAAACAACCCGGATGTGCCTGAACTCTGCCCCTAGGTTATTCGTAATGCTATGTAGAATGCAAAGAGAAGGAACCGTTTTAGGGCATGTCCCCACGGCACGGGTTTTTGGCCGGTTTTCCAGGCGGTTTGCGGTTTTGCAGACTGTCTGAAAAACCGGCTGCAAACGAGCACAACGGGCTCCTATGGAAAACCCGTGCAGCGGTTTTACTGCCCGCAGGCCGCCCAAAAAGCATTCAACGTGCACATTCTTCCGTCTAGTTTTCAGACGGAATATGTGCAAGTGAAGGGGAAAGGACTTTTCTCCACTCATCGCAGAGAAAAGCCGCCCCCCCCCCCCCCCACCCCGCACACAAACCGGACAAATACCGGTCGGATAAACTGTCCGGTATTTGTCAAGTGCTGTGTAAACGGGCCCTTTTAGTGCCTGATGGATACCCCTTTAGAGATGTTTCATAACACAGTGTTTATTGGTTCACTAACCCCCTATAGACCTATGTTAGACATAGCTTGAAGAAGTATCTTTCTGAGACAAGTTCTTAAAACCTTCTATAGTTGTAATCTTCATAACATGTTTGGTAACCTTGCAAATGCTTTCTCTTTCTTATATTATGCCTATTTAAAGCTGTATGCTGCACCAGTAGTCAATTGTAGGTCATTAGACAGCCGACAAATAGGACTAAGGCCCTACTTATACTGCGTTTCAGCTGTCTATCGCTGGTATACCTCAGGATGCCACAAAAAAGGTAATCTGACATAAACTGCAGTGGCGCCATTGGGTTCCATAGACCAAGCAGAGCTCTTTTGAACTAAGTTTGGTCTATTTTTCACCAGTATATAATTTATGTTGTGGATACAAAAGTTTGATAGAACTGGGCAACCAACAGTTTTGTGATAGCAGCTATGGTATGGTGGATGTTGGAGCTATACTAAAACTTCTAGGAGTCAAATAGATAAGAGAAGCAAAGTATTTGGGAATCATGTATTTATGTATATTAATATAGTCATGTATAATAATGTATAAAGTAAAAGTAATGTATAAAGTAATAGTAATGTATAAAGGTCGCTCGTGAAATGTTAATCGAAGCTGAAGATTGGAGTAATAATGGCTCCTCCTAAGGGTCCTTTCTTGATGAATGGACTGTTTATTGTGATGGTTGCCCATTGCTCCATTTAGCATCTGCTGTTATTGTTAGCACTTTTATTTGCTGTGATAAGAATCTGTGGTTTATGCTGTAAAGTAAAAGCTTTATTATGAGCCCAGGCTAGGATTTGCTGTTTAGGAATGCCTATGACAAGCACATGTGGCCGGTTGAATGAGGATAATGCTTGTCTGGGCTGTAGACCAAGGAAAGATGTAATAATATCACATCCTATGAAAGGAAGTGACATGGGGTCATCTGCACCCAATGCTCCATTGTATTAATTAGACAGAGGTGGCTAATTATGGGTTTGTGCCATCACTAGTTGAAACGTGATCTAATTTTCCACCTCCCAAGGGACTTTTCTCTCGCCCAGGAAGCAGGGTCGCGGTTTGTAGTGATCCGACGGAACAATGAATCACACTATAAACTCGTTGCACCTTGTAGTTTTTGGGCCACTGAGAGGAAGTTGTAAGTACAGCTAATTTATTTTAAAAGTATAGAAAATCTTAAAGGCCACGTTCACCTTCACAACCATATATCTATAACGCGAATTGATCTGTCCCCTTCTCATGCTTATTGAGCAACTCCTTCAAGTGTAATATGAACATCAAAACTTCATAAAGTCTTATGACAGCAATTGTATACTTTTTTTTCTAACATATTGTGTAAGGAGATGTCCACACAAAGAGTGAAATTTACTTGTCGGATTCTGCCATTGAAAAACACGTCGCAAACACATTTTCAGCGAGTTTTTCACATTTTTTCAGATTTGGTTTATTTGCTATACACAATCAGAAAACCGTGCTATTCATTTCTATGTGGTTTTGGATGTGGATCTGCTTTAAAAACCACCTACAAATATTTTGAACATGCCTTATATGAGGTTTTTAGTCATTCCCATTGACATCAATAGTAAATTTTCCCACGTTTCCCACGTGGCATACAACCAAAGAATGAACATCAAAACTTCATAAAGTCTTATGCCAGCAATTGTATACTTTTTCTAACATATTATATATAAAGAGACATTCAAACGAGAAGTGAAATTTACTTGTCGGATTCTGCCTTGAAAAACACTTCGCTGACGCGCTTTCAGCGCGTTTTTGACATGCTTAATGCATGTGGATTTAGGGTCGTTTTTTGGATTTGGTTTATTTGCTATACACAGTCAGAAAAGAGTGCCATTAATTTTTATGTGGTTTTGGACGCGGATCCGCATTAGAAATCAGATGTGTTGGGTGTGCATTACATGAGGTTTTTAGCCATCTCCGTTGACATCAGTAGTAAATTTCCACACATTTGCAACGTGGCATACAACCAAAGAATGAACAGGTTCAAAGTTGTTTTTTTTACTGCACGTCGGTTTGAAAACAGCTGCAGAAAATAAGCATTGTATGAACAGCAACGCATATTTTCATATGTCAATGGGAATAGTTTACCTTCAGTTTCAGAACAGTATTTCAAGTCGGAATCTGCATAGATTCTGAATTGAAATACTCGTTGTGTGGACTGAGCCTTAGGAAATGACAAATACCTGAAAATTTAGACCATATTACAATTCTCTACCCATCCCATGTGCTTAAAACCCATAATAAGTGATAGCGCTGTCCGTTGAAGGTTTCCATACTCCCATGTGAGAGGGTATGTTTGTACCACGTTTTTTTTAGTAAATATAAGTGCAGTTTATCCTTCCATCTCCCACAAAGAAACCTAAAAAAGAGTGAGACTGTGTTCCATTCGGCTACTATATAAATATCATTGGTCTCCCCTTAGCTGCTGAAAACAAAGACTCATTTTGATGCTAAAAAACTCTTAGAAGTCATATGGAGCACGTATGGAACACTGCAAAACCATAAGGTCAACAGTATGGTACCATGCGAAAACTTACATGTGCTGAGTACAGATTTTTCAAAGGCCGTTTTCACATTTAACATCTGTATTGTGAGTGTTACTCCGGACCCCCTGTAATTCTACTGAACCGCACTTAGATCACTTTAAAGTGGTTTTGCCAAGAAGTGATTTTCTCACCTAACAGGCTTATACTCTGATCTAAAGTCTTGAGGAAAGGGGCGTTGTGTTTCTGTGTTTGAAAAAACAAGTACCTCCTCTGTGATGTCATCGCTCCACCTCCCATACACGCTCTGGAGGCTGATACTCAGTCTCTGTAGTTGAGTAAACATTGTTTGGCTAATCCACAGAAGATGATGTGCACAAGCTCTAAGGGTTTTGTTTCTCCCTCTTATCTGCTCAGGAGAGAAGATAAGTTCCAAGCAGGCAGCGTTCTTTTGTTCGGAGGGCTGAGCAGGGATCCAGGGAGCGTATGCATGTTCACTCAGATAATTACATTACAACCAGTGGATTCTCTCTACAAAAGACACACGCTCTTTTCTCCCATACCCTTCAAAGCTCGTTCATGTGCCCTGCCATCAGATAAGAAGTGCAAACAACGCAAGCGCGGCCAGATCAGCTCCTGATCGTAGCTAATGTAAACAGTCAGGAAACTAAGGGCATCTTAGTCAGGCTGTAGATCTCACAGGCTACACTTTTTATAATCACATATATTTAAAAGAGTGATTAAATACCCATTTTGGAGGATCCCACGTCAACATTAGATTGTGGCAAAACCCCTTTTGTTTTTATGGCAATCTAAGTTTGGATCATGACAACCACTTTTGGGGTTGGTGCTTGTTAGATATTACTGTAATATGGAAGCTAAACTGTGGCTGTATTTCTACTGCCTAAATTACTAGAAATTTTGGCATCCTTTTAGTTGGATAGCCATTCTCGAAAGACTTCTAGGAAAGGGCCATTTGGTCATTTTTCCACAAGGTGGTCCCAAAAATGAGGAGTATATTCACCACCCATATTAACAGAGGTTATTTAAAATTTGGTAAAGTGAGCAAATACATATGTACATGAACAACACACATATACACACTGTGACACACATGCACAAATACACTGTGACACACACAGAGGCGTAACTTAAAGCTTCTGGGCCCCAATGCAGACAATGAAATTGGGCCCCCAGCTACCATGCATTATTTATAATACTGGTGTCTTCCTATGTGGCAGAAGGGCTTTTGGGCCCCCTCAAGCTGCAGGGCCCGGTGGCGACTGCTACCTCTGCACCCCCTATAGCTACACCCCTGGACACACATATTTGCATACCTTGACATATATACACAGTGACACATACACAAGCTTGCCTTCTCTGATAGATTTCTCTTACTGGGGGTACCACATGACAGGACTCTTCCAGTCAACAGTGATGTGACAAAACTGGAGCTCTCTCTTTTTCCCTTGAACAGCAGATGGCAGAAGGTATTATGTAGGGATTGTCAAATGTAGAAAAGCCTGAGAAGGAGAGTTCTAAGTACTGTATATGCCAGAAGAGGAGGAGGTTGAAACCCCATAACAGCCCTAGAGTACACTTGCATATAAATAGTGACTGCCATGAGAATATCTTAATGATATATTGATTAGATAGATAAAAAGATAGATACAGTTTATAGATAATAAATGAATACTGTAGATAAATGCACACAGTATCTTACAAAAGTGAGTACACCCCTCACATTTCTGTAAATATTGTATCATATATTTTCCTTGGACAACACTAAAGAGATGACACTTTGATACAATGTAAAGTAGTCAGTGTACAGCTTGTATAAGGGCATGTTCACACGACGGGTTCGGCCGCGGCTTTCGCCGCCGTTCCCGCAGCCAAACCTCATCCTGAGTTCGCCGCAAACTCGCGTCTCCCGAATCGGATTTGCGGCGCGGGCGCTGGGCGTAGTCACGGCGCAAGTGGGCCGTGGCATGCTGCGAGAGTTTGCCCCCATGCAAATTAGTAGGCAGGGGGAAAACCTCGCTGCCAGCCGCGGCGACGCCCGCGTTTGAGAGTTCTCAAACACACGTGGCAAGGACGCGGCCCCGAAGCCGCGACCACATCCGCGTTGTGTGAATATTAACTCGGTTATCCATAGGAAATCATGTTAATAAAGTGGGCGCGATTTGGACGTGGTTTTGGCCGTGGAAACCGCGTCGGAACTCGCGGCCATAGCCTTGTTCAGATCCGTCGTGTGAACAGGGCCTAACAGTGTAAATTTGGTGTGTCCTCAAAATAGCTCAACACACAATGTCTAAACTGCTGACAACAAAAGTGAGTACATCCCTAATAGAAAATGGACAAATTGTGTTTAAAGTATCAATATTTTCTGTGGCCACCATTATTTTCCAGCACTGCCTTAACTTTCTTGGGCAAGGAGTTCACTAGAGCTTCACAGGCTGCAGCCACTGGAATCCTCTTCCCTCCTCCATGACAATATCTCAGAGCTGGTGGATGTTAGAGACCTTGCGCTTCTCTACCTTCCGTTTGATTATGCCCCACAGATGCTCTTTAGGGTACAGGTCTAGAGACCTGCTTGGCCAGTCCAGCACCTTTACCCCCATTTTCTTTAACAAGTTAGTGGTCGTCTTGGAGGTGTGTTTGGGGTCGTTGGAATACTGTCCTGTGGCCCAATTTCTGAAGGGAGGAGATCATGCTCTGCTTCAATATGTCACAGTACATGTTGGCATTCATGGTGCCCTCAATGAAATGTAGCTTCCCACAGCTGGCAACACTCATGCAGCCTAAAGCATGACACTCCCACCATCATGCTTGACTGTAGGCAAGACACACTTGTTTTTGTACTCCTCACTTAGGTGCCGCCGCACACGCTGACACCATCTGAACCAAATAAGTTTATCTTGGTCTCACCAGACCACAGGACATGGTTTCAGTAATCCATATCCTTAGTCTCTTTGCCTTCAGCAAACTGTGGTCTTTTTTGTGCATCATCTTTAGAAGAGACTTCCTCCTAGGACGACAGCCATGCAGACCAATTTGATACAGTGTGCGGGATATGGTCTGAGTACTAACAGGCTGAACTCCCACCTATTTAACGTCTGCAGAAATGCTGGCAGCACTCGTATGTCTATTTTGAACAGACAATCTCTGGGTATGACGCTGAGCACGTGCACTCAACTTCTTTGGTCGACCATGGCGAGGCCTGTTCTAAATGGAACCTGTCCTGCTAAACCTCTGTATGTTCTTGGCCCACTGTGCTGCAGCTCAGTTTTAGGTGTTGACAATCTTCTTATTTCAACTGTTTTCGTACCGTGCACACGGTAACCGTGGGACGGCTTTTCTCCGCGATTCATAGACATTTTCTTCTGCCACCCGAAAACCGTGCAGTGGGGACTGCTGCATGGGTTTTCCATAGAGGCCCGTGTTAAAAGTTTTCACCCGGTTTGCAGACGGTTTTCAAAACCGAAAACTGTCTGAAAAACCGGGTGAAAACCCGTGCCGTGGGAACAAGGCCTTATAGTCAAGGCCATCTTTATGTAGAGCAACAATTCTTTTTGTCAGATCCTCCGACAGTTCTTTGCCATGAGGTGTCATGTTGAACTTCCAGTGACCAGTATGAGATACTGTGACACCAAATTTAACACACCTGCTCCCCATTTACACCTTTCAACACTAATGAGTGACATGACAGCGTGGAGGGAAAATGGCAAATTGGGCACAATTTGTCCATTGTCACTTAGGGTTTTACTCACTTTTGTCGCTAATGGTTTAGATATTGATGGCTGTGTGTTGAGTTATTTTGAGGGCACACCAAATGTACGCTGTTATACAAGCTGTACACAGACTATTTTAAGTGTCATATCTTCAGTGTTGTCCCAAAAACCTATAAAATGCACAAAAATATGAGAGGTGTACTCACTTTTGTTAGATACTGTAGATAGATGAATAAAAACTGTAGATAGATAAATAGAAACTGTAGATAGATAAATAAATAATCTAGATAGATTAATTGATAAGATAGATAGATAGATAGATAATAGATACTGTGATAAAATAGAAAATAGATTTTTGATAATAGATAGATAGATAGATAGATAGATAGATAGATAGATAGAATACCCTGGTGGTGGATAGTCCCGGCAAATCCCCGGCAATTTAAAATGCTTGATGCTGCTGACATTTCGTACCTAGGAACATACCTTTCTCAAAAAGAAATAAATAGTTCGGACTAAAATTAAGGATTTTGGCAAAATTTTTAAGGTACTCATTATCTACTGCAGCATACTTACTACTCCCCCGGGGGAACGCATAAAAATGGCAGCAAACCCCACCTGTGATCGGGTTCCTGGCATTTGAAACGACTCAAAGCTCTTCATTCACGCAGATTTGTTTCATGCTGTTGGACTTCCTCCAGGCAGCTTCGGGGTTGTACATCCTATGTAACCTCAAATAAACGTCTTATTTAGGCTGTTGAAACAGGACTTGAATATAAGAATAAAACGTTTTTTTGGGGCCCCTTTTCACAGTGCTTCTCTGTTTTTCCCTGACCTCTTAGTTAAAGGGAAATGACATCATGCAGCTCTGAAAGCTCTACTGAAATGTATATGCATGAAAATAACTGAAGGATAGCAAGCTGGTGAACTTATTATTGCACAGCATTATTAGTGTATGGAAGTACTAGATTCCATTTGCTCTACTGTTATAAGCTTACCGGGCAAAAAATTAGTCAGCCCTAAAGAATTCATGAAAATCACACTTAATTCTGAACTCCCCCTCTGGCCCCGGGGTAACCGCCTGGATTCAGTTAGGAAGTGAGTCCATAAGGTTCTGCAGGTACTTTGGGGGAAGTATTCTTTTTGGGTTAATTAAAATCAAAAATAAACTTGTATAATGGGGGAAAAAATATTATTTGGTGATTATAAAAAACAATTTTTTATAGGTCTCCTTATAAGGTATATTCATGTCTGTAAGTGGGGGTTACTTTTTTTAAATAATTTCACTTCCATTTTTTTTATATTGTTTTTAGACAGTTTATATCACATTTTTTTGGGGTCCCCTTTAGGATTTTCGGAGAATAGGATAGTACTGCTGGTCCCCTTATCGGGGCGGGAACTCCGCTAAAGGTATATTCCTGAACAAATTAGGTGACAAGATAAGGCACCCTAATTGTTGTCTTTTTTTTTAAATTGTGTGATTTGTTATAAAAATATTAAAAAAGGTTGTTTTTTAAAAAGGGAAATTTTTTTTTTGTGGGTTTAAAAACGTTGCATCCAGTTTAAGCCACTCGTTGAAAAGTTGATTGCGCAAATCAACCAAAATTGCGGGATCTGATTCGGTTTGGGAAGCGTTTTTGATCCATAACCTAAAACTTTTTTCTTTCGGTCCTGTCAGTTAGATATGTTATATGTGTATAAATCTGTGCAATGAACCGAACTTTTTTAAACATTTGCTATCGCTAAAATACTAAGTAGGCTCCAGGGGAGATCATTCTGCATTATTTCCGTACCACAAAAATATGCATGGACATAAATCAAGGGTTTTTTTTGCATTTTTTAGGTGGTCATTATCTTGTCTTTAACAAAGTTCTTAGAAACTTTCTGCAGATTTTTTTCTTTTAAACTGCAATAAATCCGTGTCTGACACGATCTATTGTGGTTTTGCTATGGATTGCTGTTTAAATAGGGAAACTGCAGAATTCAAATTTGCTGTCTCATGATGTGGTTTTACAAAGAAGCTTTGAGTACTAACATTTTATTGAATCTGCCTCCACCCATAAATAGTGTAAAAATACATAAATGTACATACTTTGTGCAGGGGTAAAAGAGCCATTTTTGTTTGCCTCACTCTTGCTGAAGCACATTCAAATCAAGATTTTACCTATTTCTCTTTTGCTGTATCATTTAAGGTGTCCCCATTTCAAAATAATTACAGAAACGTAACTATACTTGAAATATGGCTCTTTATAGGAGCTGTAAAAAGACCTGTATTATATCCATGAGAATGCAGCTTTAAAGGGGAAACCCGTCAATAGGGGTGCCCCCCCTTTCTGAGGACAGCACAAGCTAGTGACAGACCTGCTGTTTTCCAGCGCTGTGTCCTTTTTCTTAAGATGCTGAGTTTAAGCATTTAATGCTCAAATCTATTCAGTCAGTGTTGCCCGCCCCCCAAAGGCTAGCCCCCCACCACAGTTTTTTACCCATTTAAAGTAATAGGTTTTTCATTTTGGGGGGGGCGGGGCAGCCTCAGGGTGGGGGGGGCATTCAAAAACTACTCTTTCGCTAAAACTGGATTTAGGGGTAAAGCTCTAAAACCCACATCTTACAGAATAAGGGACACAGCGCTAAACACAGGTCGACACTAATTTTGCTGCCCTCAGCAAGGGGGGCAAAACTAGTGACAAGTTTTTCTATAAAGCAGTTTCTCACATGTGTTTACAGAGCCTGTCTGCAAAAGCAGTTTCAGGCTCCCCTTCCCCTGTGTAGGCAGAAAAGTCTACATTTCATTTTGGCTACTACTTGCGAGCCTGTTAGAGGACATTAAAATTTTTAACAGCCGGGCAGGGGTTACAGAGCTCAAAAGGGGTTCAAGTTTGTGATAAGAAAGAAAACCTTTTTGTTTTGCTGATAAACACAGCAGGGAGTGATGTCAACATTTGGCCGGCTGCCAGAGCAAGAGGGGGACGCCCAAACCTAATAAGCCCTTTTGTAAACAAACGGGGAAAAAGAAATGCTCTACTTGAAATCAAGCAAAATCAAACACAGCTATTTGGTAATAACTTTGTTACTATGCCCAGATTTTAAAAACTAATCAAAGGGGGAGAATACCCCTTTAAATGGGGGCATTGTCTTCAGGAAAAGAGACTCAGTTTCCTTTGCTCATAATAACATTTCTTTTTAGGCCAGGTTCAGACCTAGCAGTTACTGGTTGCTCTTTCAATGCAGATTCATGTGAAGAATATCAGTATTCAGTTTTTTTATTGGGTGAGATTATAGGTATGGCAACAAAGCCAGAAGTTTTGTGGCACTATATCCATATCTGCAAAATAGAAAATGCATATGTGTTTTACATATTGTAATGACCATGCCTTAACCCCTTAACGACCCTGGACGCCGCTAAGATGGCCGCGGCGTCTGATTGAACGGCAATCGGTGCCGCGCACCGATCGTTACGGTCATCAGCACCGGCGCAGATCCGACGACCGGACACGGCGGTGGGGAGCCCTGTGAAGGCTCCCGTCACTTACATTTCCCGGTTTTCCCCACTTCTGGCCGTAGGCAGGAAGTGGGGAAACCGCCATCTTTGTACACCCTATGCAATGCAGTAGGCTATATTAACAATCGCGCCCCCTAGTGGTCAAGCACCATAGGGGGACTAAATGTTACAGTAAAAAAAAAAATAATAAAGTTTTAAAGTACAAAAAAAAGTTTTAAAAGTTCAAATCACCCCCCCTTTCCCCATTTTGGTAATAAAATAATTAAAATAATAAAAAAGTTACACATAATTGGTATCGCCGCATCCCAAAAAGTCCCCATCTATAAAAATATAACATCATTTATCCCCTATGATGAACAAAAAAAAAAATTCCAAACGCCAAAATTGCGTTTTTTGGTCATTTTACGTCACTCAAAAAATGGAATAAAAATGATCAAAAAAGTTGCATGCATTCAAACTACAGCGATAAAAGTACACTTCACCCCAAAAATGCCCCTCACTGACGTCCGTAGGTGTTAGTATAAAAAGTTATTGGTCGCAAAAAATGGCGCCATGAGGCAAATTTTCAAAAAAAGAAAAAAGTTTGGAATTTTTTTACGGTACAAAAACATAACGGAACCTACATGTTTGGTATTGCCGGATCGTAACAACCTGTAGAATACAGATAACACATTATATTTACCGAAGATTGAACGCCGTAAAAGAAATCACCCAGAAACATGGCGAAAATACGTTTTTTTTGCACAATTTTTCCCACTTGGAATTTTTTTGCGGTTTCCCAGTATATTCTATAGTATAGTGAATAACACTATTAGAAAGTACATCTTGTCCCGCAAAATAAAAGCCCTCATGTGTCTATGTAGGTGGAAAAAGGAAAAAGTTATGGCTTTCAGAAGGCGAGGAGGGAAAAACAAACGTGTCACCAAAAAAAAACCGCCGGGTCCTTAAGAGGTTAAAGGGGTTTTGCTCCTTACCTCTTAATCTGCTCAGAAGAGACTATAAACAAAGCACGAAGCCTCACAGGGGGAGAGAGAGGGAGGGGGAGAACACAGCAAAGAAGCAGGGAGGTGTGCAATAAATTTACATTAAAACCAGGGGATTTACATACAAAAAAAACCAAGGGTGTTCACGGCTTTTTCTCCAAGCCCCTTTCCGCCCCTTTATTTCCTGTCTCAGATAAGAAGTGCGACAACCAAGGCGGCCAGATCAGCCCCTGTCAGCTGCTGGTCGGTCTAATGAAAATTTTTAAAGTAGCTAAGAGCATGTAAGGAAGGCCACAGCTCTCAGGGCTTACTTCATTTTGTAATCACATAATTTAGAAAAGTGTTTTAAATACCCCCATTTTTGCCCACGTAACATTAATTTGGCAAAACCCCTTTTAAATTATATAAAATGTTTGGGGATTGTTCACACGTGCATTTTAAACTCTCAGGAGCAAAATGTTTGGGGGAAAAGACTGGTTTATCCCTTTATGGGTTCCATATGGGGGTGTGCATTGTGACGAATCACACTGTCCCTTTTACTTTCCAAAGTTTGGGGAGGAAGCTTTAAAAACTTCCCAAAAACTGCTAGCCAAAACTTTAAACCCCCCCCAATATTCAGATTATTACCCCTTAGCTGTTGATCTATCAGATCGCGCAGCAAAGGAAAAGCCAAAAGAGGAGCTCCTTCTCCCACTACAGTGCAGAGGGGGCAATAGAGTACCTGACACCCGATGCTTTACTAAAGCATCCAGGCTGTCCCCCCCCCCGTGAGTCACCATGCCCCGCAAAGCATTGGGGCATTTCCGGGGATGGTGGCTGAAGAGAGTTTGCTCTGTATGATCTTATTGTATAAAGTGATTGAGGATACCCCTCAAATACCCTATGGGGAAAAGGGAAGAAAGGGTGAAAAAGTTTAAAAAGTTAAAAAAAAAAAAAAAAAAAAAAAAAAAAAAAGTAAAACACAAACACGAAAAATAAAAACACGAATGTCAATCGCCCCAAAAAATATCCAAATTAAATTAAGTCATCATATTTGGTATCGCTGCATGCATAACAACCTACCCTATAAATCGGTCATGTTAATTAACCCGGTGAACACCGTAAAAAAAAAAAAGACAATCAGAATTGCGATTTTTGTTCATCTTGCAGCACATAAAATAGAGTAAAAAACTAATATAAAATAGAAATCAACAACTAATATAAACTCCAAAGTGGTGCCAAGTAAAATTTCAGTTTATCCGCAAAAAAAAAGTTTACGAGTCTGTATCGGAAAAAAAAAAAAAGTTATGGCTGTCAAAAGGATAAATACATTTAAAAACTTAATAAATTGGTATCTCGTAAATGTTTCGACCAGGAAGTAAAAAATAAAATTTCATATAAAGGAACGAAAAACGTGTCCGCGCTATGCATAAAACTTGAGCTTTATTTTTTGATGAGGGCCCGAGGCCCGAAAGGTAAGCCGCCTTGTCCCCTTGTTTTTTAATCCGACTACAAAATAAAGCCAAGGTTTATGCATAGCGCTGGGTCACGTTTTTTTGTTCCTTCACATGTTGGTTTGGATCCCTGGCTTCAAAGGGGCTAGAAGGGGGCTACCGTTTATCCGGATTTTAACTTGTCATATAATACTGCACAGTGAGCCCCCTGAGTGGTGTTGAATCAAAAATGGGGTGACCTCTGGAAGGTTTCACCTGTTCTGGTACATTGGGGGCTTTGCAAATGCCCACCAAAATCTGCGTTCAAAAAGCCAAAATTTCGTCCCTCCCTTGACCCCTGAAAATGCCCCAAATAGCAGTTTACACCCATATATAGGGTAAGACCGAACTTGGAAGAAATTGTGTAACAAAATCTGGGATGCTAAAATTACAGATTGATGGAAAAAAAATAAATTTTTTCATATTCACAGCCTAACGCAAAAAAAATTGTGAAACACCTGTGAGGTCGATATACTCACTGCACCCCTGGATATATAGTAGTTTCCAATATGGGGTCTTTTTAGAGGTGTATTTTGCACCTTAGGGCGTCCGCAAACCTGGAGTGGAGAGAAAATTGTATTGAAAATAAGACTCCAAAGTATGGTAGGTGTTCCTCCTACTCTGAGGTTTGTGGTTGTGCCAGATAGCGCACTAGGGCCACATATGGAATATGGAATCATTATTAAGTTGCATTTACCTGGTCACATCTACCATGTTCCTGTGAATAATGGATAAAAACTGAAAATCTGCAAATAAAAGGGAAATTTTGAAATTTTACCTCCACTTTGCTTCAATTTCTGTGAAATACCTGAAGGGTAACAAACTTACTAAATTCTGTTGTAAATACTATAAGGTGTGTAGTTTCTCAGATTAAGTCATTTATGGGGGTATCTAACATACAGGCAAATCAAAGCTATGTCAGAATTGGACTGGTCCCTAAAGAAAAGTATATTGTACATTTTCTTGAAAATGTGAAATATGACTACTAAGGGCCACATGTATGAAAACTGTCTAGGTCTATAATTCACTTTGTTGCCTATAGCAACCAATCAGACTTCCCCTCTCATTTTTCCAGAGCACTATAAGATATGAAAGGGGTGCTCTGATTGGTTGCTATGGGCAACAAAGTGAATTTTAGTCCCAGACAGTTTTCATACATGTGGCCCTAAATTTCTAAGCCCTTTTATGTTGTAAAAAAATAAAAAGGCATTTAAAAAATGATGCCAACCTACAGTGGACATATGGTAGATGCTATTTGAGTGGAATAACTCTGTCCTACACGCAGAAATTTTTGAAGTTTGAAAATGGACAATTTTTTACAATTTTTCATAATATTTTGATACTTTTCACAAATAAACAAGGATTATTTGGACAAAATTTCTTACTAACCTAAAGCACAATGTGTAACAAAAAACGGTCTCTGAATCACATGGATAGGTAAAAGTATCAAAAAGTTATTCTCACATAAAGTAACACATGTCAAATTTAAAAAATGGGGCTCTGTTGAGGAGGTCAAAACTGGCTGTGGCGGTAAGGGGTTAGTAGTTAACAAACAAGCAAATTCTCTGTAGACAACACTAATAACCCTCAGGGTAGGAAAGTGAAGAAAAATTTCACCAGTTGTAATTCTTAGACATTTTCCGCTTAAAAAGGAAAATAACAAGGTGACTGCACGAATTCTACATTTAATTTATCTTTGCCAACAGGGACGTCCTTCCCTTCACTCTGAAGTTGCCTCATGCCATAGCCACAGCTAAGTCGGATGCTGAGCTTGAAGATATTTCTCAACTAGGAATTGGTAAGTTTATTTCTATTTTAAGCCATTACATTGAGCAAATTCATACCAGAATATTTTTCTACTACTGATTACAAATCCACTGCAAAATTCATGTTGGAAAAATCTGTCCTGTATGAATATCCACTGCTGGGGTAAATATAGACACCTGTAGCACCTGTATGAGAAGCCTTTATCGCACCTCCACAAGACTTTTGTTTTTTATTATATTGCGTCTGTAGGAGAATAGCTTTGTATATGTGGGATACAATGTAACATTGAACACAGGCACTTGTCCATACGGCTTCAACAGTTTCCATGCATACGATAGACCTGAGTACTTCTAACAATATATTCATTAGAATTACAAATGGGCCATAAGTCTAGGTGGGTTTATGTTTAACAAGCTACTACTTAATGGGTCACATGTAGTGAACACTTGAGATTTAGGTCAGCCAGAGGAAGGCAACTGCGTAGGAGACCACTTCAAAGGGCTGCCCAGTTCATGTAAAAATAAAATAATAAGCTACTGCTAGTCAGTAAAATGAAAAAAGAAAACCTCACGTTCATCTGCTTACATCTGTGTTTTGAGATGTTCACTCTGAACGGTGATGTAAGGGAGTGTTCTGTGGCCGCATCCTTTGCTTACATCAGAGGAGGAAGGTAAGTATATGTTTTTTTGGGGGTTTTTTGGCCACTAGTAGCCTACTCTCTTGTTAGACTGGGCAGCCAGTTTAATTTCAGACAGGAAAGAGATGCAAGTATAATGGGAAAAAAAACAGCTGTTTGTAGTTCCACGCCACTTATCCCCACTGCTAGTATCTCTTAAATGCTTGCTCCCACTTCTTGTCTAACATGCAGTGTGTGGAGAAGAGAAGAGTCAATTAACTCATTTGCCTAAGGCACCAAAATACCTTGTCAGGAGACGCTGTTCTGCTTTTAGGTGGGAGTCCTAGAGGCCCCCACTTATCAAATATGTCTGGCATATTCCATGGATATGGTATAAATGTCTGCGATAGGAAAGGTGTTTGAGCCTTGAAACAAAAAGAAGGAAAAGTTGTAATGAAAAACTAAAATAACGCTTTATAATAAATAGGAGCATCACAGAAAAGACGATATGTATGTATTATTTCACTAAATTCTGTTACATCCCATATAATACGGTTAGCGTTGCACTTCGGATTTGGGTCAATGTCGGATTGAACCCAAGTCTAAGCAATGATTTGAGTAGGCAAAAATTACCCAAAAAATGAACCCTAAATTGGATTTAGGGTTTTTAAGGGGTTCATCTACCTTTGAGAGTCACTCTGGGTCCAACATGCTCCATATCTCCCTTTGCCTTTGCCTTGGGTTCACTTACAGTGCAATGTCTGAGGTCGCTTTTAATTTCCATAGATTGCCTCTAGGGAAGTGATGTCAATTGTGATGCATGATGCCTGATGTCACTTCAGCTTTCCACCTAGGGAAACCAGAAGTGTCTATGGAATGGTTGCATTAGAAGTGACGATGGGACGGGAGCAATGTGAGTCCTGGAGCAGCACTAAAAGATGGGTGAACCCATCCAATCGTAATTTAGGGTTAGGGTTACAGTTAGCATTCGGAATATGGTTAAAGGAAAAAGACAGGTTTGGAATGTCCCAAATCCAAATTTAAAAGTTTTGTCGACCTGAATACGGACAGATTTGAGTAACACAATGGTCCAATAGAATTCAACTAGTTATATGCCAGTTATTCTTTTGAAGTCAGTTCTACTCTCCTCAGATTTATTCCTACAGTATGTGATTGATATTGATCATTCTATAAAAATGCATTATGTGACTTCCAGTCCACATAGAGCAAAGGCTGTTGGATCCAGAGAGACTGATAGATGGTCTAACTAGAAGGACCAAGGAGAGAATCAAAATTCAGGAATAAATCGCTTATACAGAGTATATATGTTTTTTAATCGTAATAATGTTTATAGCAAGTACAAACATGGAGGGCAAAAATAAAAAAAATTGTGGGAGAGCCTTTTTCTTCTCATTAAAAGGTTTATTGGGGTCAGTTATAACAAGAACAATGCAATGGAATAGAAATGACAAAGTATGACATGCATAAAAATGATCAATGCCAAACAGGGCTCATAAAATATGCATGCAGGCACATATGTAAAACAGATAATATGGATATAAAAAACATGCACTTTAACAATCAAGAGTCATGACTGGTCCACAACAGGTGGATCCATTATAGAGTGTGGGTGAGCTCTTTGCTAGTGATTTGACCACATAGGGGGAGTTGAAACCCTCCTGCTCTGATATGTTAATGTGCTCTTGAGGCTCCCTTTCTAATACTGAGGTGGGAAGGGAAGAAGAAATGGGTGGGGGGAAAGAAAAAAAAAACACCTTAGATCTGACTCCAGCCCGCCAACCCCCGGGGGCGACCCCCGCGCGTCCGCGCCCACACATGATCTAAAGTAAAAAGGGAGGGTTAGTGCGAAAAATTAGAGAGATAAGGCTTGGAATTCAGAAGATGCTTGGTATGTCACCTAAGAAGCCCATGTGCGGTCAAATTTGGTTATATCACCCTCCAACTTGGCTACTAGTTCTTCCATGCAGTTCCTGAAAGCTACTTTCTTCACCCAATCTTTCAAAGATGGGGAGTAAGTCGTCTTCCATTTACGTGGAATGACCGTCTTTGCCGCCTGAAGCAAGTGTCTAGTGAGCGATTTTTTTATATGCCAGTCGTGGGAGCTGGAACATGAACAAGAGGAGTGCCTCTGGAGTGTCAGTAACACTGGTGCCAGTGCAGTCTCGGATCACAGTGAGGAGTGGCCTAATACGTGTATACCCCCACCACACATGGCGCATAGTGCCCACTTCAGATCGGCAGCGCCAACAAGGAGGTGGGACACTTAGCCACCATTTTTGTAGTAAAGATGGCTCCCTGTACCATCTGGATAGTATTTTGAAGCTGGTTTCTTGAGCTTTGCAAGCCATAACAGCTTTATGGATTAGATAGAAACATTTACGCCATTGTTCCTCTGTGAAAGTTTTGTTCAGTTCCTTCTCACAATAAGACGGCAAAGACTCGCTGTTTGGACCCAGGAGCAGTTGATAGAAGATTGAGATCAAATGCCGTGGAGGGGTCAACACGGAAAACAGTTGCTCAATGGGAGTCATAGTACGTTGGAGGTTGGCTTTTGAGGGCATGTGGGAGAGCCTTTTTATGGCCTGGGAATTGCATGGAGAAATTGAGACCCGAATCATGCAAAAAATTATTTATCATTATTAGAGAACATAGGATGTGGAACATTTCTTAATTTCTGTAGCTTATGCAGAATGTGCAACACAGAGAACAAGCACGTGATTGTGAAATACACAGGTTTGTTGAGCAGCAAATCTCCCTACTTTCCAGAGTTTATCTCATCTCTCACTGTATTATATTAGTTTTTCATTAAACCCATAGGTGTGCTTTCCCCTAGGGCTTCTCAGTGACATAAAGTTTTGCATGACTTCACACAGGCACCTTGCCATACATCGTAGTGTGTAGAGCTAGAGCAAGGTATTTTGGTGTCCTAGACAAATAAGGCGAATGGCGCCTTCCCTTACCACACATTGAAAATTTCAGTGCTTAAAATCAGAAAAAAACACAATTACTCTTTGTCCCAACCCTGGCAGCGTGGCTGTGCCTGGTACTGCAGCTCACCTGAATGAGCCTGAGGTGCAGTATCAGGTACAGCTACCTAAAGTAGAGGAGTGGCTGTGCCTGTGTCAGTAATACAGTGAAGGAAATAATTATTTGATCCCTTGCTGATTGTGTAAGTTTGCCCACTGACAAAGACATGAACAGTCTATTATTTATGCGTAGGTTAATTTTAACATTGAGAGATATATATTATATAAATTTATATATTATATAAATTTAGTTGCATTTTGCAGTGAGAAATAAGTATTTGATCCCTCTGCAAACAAGACTTAATACTTGTTGGCAAAACTCTTGTTGGCAAGCACAGCAGTCAAACGTTTTTGTAGTTGATGATGAGGTTTGCGCACATGTCAGAAGGAATTTTGGTCCACTCCTCTTTATAGATCATCTCTAAATTTTGAGGCTGTTGCTTGGCAACTTGGGCCTTCAACTCCCTTCATAAGTTTTCTATGGGATTAACGTCTGGAGACTGGTTAGGCCACTCCATGACCTTAATGTGCTTCTTTTTGAGCCACTCTGTTGTTGCCTTGGCTGTATGTTTTGGGTCATTGTCTTGCTGGAAGACCCAGCCACGACCCATTTTTAATGTCCTGGCAGAGGGAAGGAGGTTGTCACTCAGGATTTTACGGTACATGGCTCCATCCATTCTCCCATTGATGCAGTGAAGTAGTCCTGTGCCCTTAGCAGAGAAACACCCCCAAAACATAATGTTTCCACCTCCATGCTTGACAGTGGGGACGGTGTTCTTTGGGTCATAGGCAGCATTTCTCTTCCTCCAAACACAGCGAGTTCACTTCATGCCAAATAGCTCAATTTTTGTCTCATCTGACCACAGCACCTTCTCCCAATCACTCACAGAATTATCCAGGTGTTCATTGGCAAACTTCAGATGAGCCTGCACATGCGCCTTCTTGAGCTGGGGGACCTTGCGGGCACTGCAGGATTTTAAACCATTACGGCGTAATGTGTTACCACTCGTTTTGGTGACTGTGGTCCCAGCTGCCTTGAGCTCATTAACAAGTTCCCCCCGTGTAGTTTCAGGCTGATCTCTCACCTTCCTCATGATCAAGGATACCCCCATGAGGTGAGATTTTGCATGGTGCCCCAGATCAATCTCAATTGACAGTCATTTTGTATTTCTTCCATTTTCTTACTATTGCACCAACAGTTGTTTACTTCTCACCCACCATCTTACTTATGGTTTTGTAGCCCATTCCAGCTTTGTGCAGCTCTATGATCTTGTCCCTGACATCCTTAGAAAGCTCTTTGGTCTTGTCCATGTTGTAGAGGTTAGAGTCTGACTGAGTCTGTGGACAGGAGTCTTTTATAAAGGTGACTATTTAAGACAGCTGTCTTTAATGCAGGTAATGAGTTGATTAGGAGCGTCTAACTGGTCTGTAGGAGCCAGAACTCTTAATGGTTGGTAGGGGATCAAATACTTATTTCTCTCAGCAAAATGCAAATACATTTATATAATTTATACAATGTGATTTTCTGGATTTTATTTCTGAGATTCTGTCTCTAAATGATAAAATTAACCTACCCTTAAAATTATAGACTGTTTATGTCTGTGTCAATGGACAAACTTGCACAATCAGCAAGAGATCAAATAATTTCCTTCACTGTAAGTGTTTAACCACATTGAAAACATTGGTGACATAACCTAAGGATGGGCCGTCAATATTTAAAGGGGTTGTCTCGCTACAATGATTGGGTTTTAATTAAAAGATCTTTAAAAAACAAGCAGCTTTGCAATATATATTCATTACAAATGTCCTACTGATTTTGAGTTAGCCCTGTTAGTAGGAGTGCATCAGCTTCTCAAATTTCTATAGCAGCCGACCTGTTGATCCTTATCTCACTGGCTGTCAGGTCTGTATGACTCATCTCCTTTGAAGACAGGTCAGAGCAGAGAGCCCCTCCCACACAGAATGCTTCTGTAGTGGAGGGAGGGGGAGGTCTCTGGCTTCTGTGTCTGTGCTGCCTGGATTAACCCTGTGTGTGCCTGCTTCCTCCTGCTCTCTACACAGATTGAGCAGAGATAAGGCTGATCAATAGATGTGACAGCAGTGACCCTGTGTGTTACTATAATCATGTGTCTGTGGAACTGTCACTATACTAATACTATACAGATCAGGCATGTGAATACTTCATGCTGTGCTGTACTAGTGACACATAGTAACACTTCCCAGCTGCCCTGTGTCTGTTCTGACAGGGTTTGTTGTTGCTGGAGATGTGGAGACTTGTAAGCTAAGCAGGGGATATAGGAACACATGCATCCCCTCTGCTATTCGCATACACAGCAGCTTCACAGACCTCTCTACACTCATAGATCAGCCCTCTCCTGCAACAGACCTAGGCAGGCACACACAGGGTTAACTCTGGCAGCAAACCCCCTCCCCCTTGCTGTATAGAAGTTATGGAGCTGCCTGTGTGCTGAGGGGAGGGGGGAAGAGGGAGCAGGAGAGACAGACCAAGAAGCACGCCCCTCAATTCAACTATCAGGCTCACTGACAGGCTGAAAGCTTGTAATGAGACAACTCCTTTAAGTCCTGGAAAACTCTTTAACATCATTTTCTGTTAAAGCTCTAAAATAACCTGAAAAACATGAACTCAAAAGAGTGCTTGGTGTGGGTGTGAACATTCACTACATTTTTGAAGACTCACAATTCCATCCAGAAGGTGTCAACTTTATTTGACCACGTTTGACACAATGGGGCTAATTTATCAAATCTAGCACAAGGAAAGATTTGATAAATTAAGTTTCAAATTTTATTTATTGTTTTGTACATCAAAGGGGTTGTCTCATCTCAAAGTTTCATAGGATGCATGAATGAAATAATGCTGCTTTGCTCTGTCACTTCCTGGTCAAGCTGTCTGTGATTAGCATATGAGCTCTTTGTATTCAGACTTCTGCTAACTAGATAAATCCTATGCTGTCAGGACCAGGGAAGCTTCAGAGGTAAAGTAAACAGTAGTAATTACAGGCTTTTGTCTGAAAGATCAGATAACAAACAAGCTCTCACTGTCTGGAGTTCTGTGCTGTTCCACCTGTGTGATGATGTCACTCCCTGCTATCAAATAGAACAAACAGCAGGGGGGAGAAGTACACAGGTCGGTCACTTGGGGAACCAGAGAGAGCACAGAAGGTGATAAAATCACCGGCAGCCCGTTAACAAACAAAAAAATGAACAATGCAATATATTTGGAAAACATCTTCATTTAGTGTTCCCAGCATGTTGAAAGCTAATCTTTGTAGACATCCCCTTTAAGCAACAACCTGCTTGCTTTTTATTGAAACCGCTCCATTTTTCTCTTGCACGAGTTTTAGAAAATCAACCCATTGCACCAGAAAAACTCGCCTACAGATTTTAGTTTCCATACTTTATAAGTAGATATGGATTTGTCTCTTTTCTGTAACTGAAAATTTTTCCATACTAAAACTAACTTTAGCAAGTTACAAAAAGCAGATTTACTGTCAACCTACTTGGCCTGCTTATGATAAACACTGGAGCGCACTCGCCTTGCGTGCTCTCATAGCTCAGTCTTGGGCCTCCTACAAGTAGGCCAGACATATGTTAGCTCTCTTAGCAGAGTTTCCTGTTACTCATTGTTATAATCTTTAAAAGCGCACAGCATGTCATTTTTCTGACCACGCACTATGCTAAATTCCAAGTATTACAATCCACACGCATGCAGCTGGGTGTTTACAGGCACTGAGAGAGGGAAAAAAGCTGAGCAGCTGATGAACTGAGCTCAGGCTGCCTTAAGAGAGCTTCAGCGTTTCAGCTTTTGCCTTGCCTGCCCTTTGTGCAAAATATTTTTCTGTTCCCTGCTAGAACAATGTATCAATACCAAGCGCTGCTAATATTATATAGTAACGGCCAACCAGTATCGCCTCGGTTCAGGGAGTCTTTCCAGCAACCCTTATATCAGTCCATAAGCAATAATCATCATCAAGGCGTGTGGAATATTTCCATAAGCGAACTTTACTTCATATAATCAGTGAAAAACACAAGACAACAAGAAGTCTAAAAACCTGGTGCCGGATCAGTTGCACAGTGGCATACGTCCAATATTCATTCCTGAAGTCCCCAATCTTTCTGTGTGGACTTCTGACAAAGCGGATAGTCGCGGTGCAGTACGTGCTGCGACGTTTCGGAAGGATTATCCGACAGTTCCGTCTCTGTTCCCTTCCATAATAGAAATATGTCGTCCACATATCTTTTCCAACACACAATATTCGTTGAAAATGTGGATGAATGGACAAATTTGTTTTCAAACGACCACATATAGATGTTAGCTGCACTAAGTCCGGAAAGGGGAAAATCGATAGGCGACGATCTTGAAAGATCGGATATTATAAGGCAAAGGAGAACTAGGCAACAGAGGATAAGAGCTACAAAACAGGGTACATTTCCCTGTATGACATGTTCTAACTGTAGCACCATAATTAAGGGATCAAAGTTTGCCCACACCATGAAAGGGACAGAAATAGACATTAAAGGGTACCATAGTTGCAACAGTAAAAATGTCATATATGCCCTAAAATGCCCATGTGGTAGGGTGTATGTAGGGCAGACAAGCCGGCAGATTAAACAGAGAATTACAGAGCATAAATCAGCAATACGTACCTTTGAGAAGAAGATGCAACAAAAAGAAACTCAAAAGCAATAGTGTATGGCGAACTCAGTGGCACGCCACTTCTATGAATCCAGGCACCAGGTGAGTGATCTCAAGTGGTGCGTACTGGAGGAGATCAATGCCAGGAATGAATGTGAAATTATCCCAATGCTTCTGAAACGTGAAGCATTTTGGATTTACACGTTAGAGTCCCCAGCACCTAAGGGCCTTAATGAAAATTGTAGCTTGAAATGTTATCTATGACGCTAACATTGAGGTCCTGGTATTGTTGTTTTTAATTGTGTTTTTAAGAGGAGTATGCTATGTATCCCATGTGACCGTGGGAGGGTATTTAAACGCAACATGGAATGGAGTACGCATGCTTGAAAAAGGAAGATACTCGTTCTGAAACGTCGCAGCACCTACTGCAGCGCGACTATCCGCTCTGTCAGAAGTCCACACAGAAAGATTGAGGACTTCAGGAATGAATATTGGACGTATGCCACTGTGCAACTGATACGGCACCAGGTGTTTAGACTTCTTGTTGTATTGTGTTTTTCACTGATTATATGAAGTAAAGTTCGCTTATGGAAATATTCCACACGCCTTGATGATGATTATTGCTTATGCCCTGCTAGAACAATACACTTGTCCTGAAACGTGACCCAAAAGAGCTGGTCGGGTGTCTATGCACTGACGGTATACAGGTCATTCCTATGGCATGAGTGGTAGGGTTTATTCAATGTACACAGTGCGGTAATATGATGTACAGGAAGATACGGATTTGATAATTTATCCACTGCTTGCTGTCTACGGGCTTGTGCATGTGGTGTATTATGGCTCCTTCAACCACCTGGTAAGAGTCATAATCCAGCACCATAGCATCTGGAGGCCTACAGAACTGCACATGTGCCATTCTCCATCAGACTCTCTATTAGGATGCATTTACACGGCAAAGATCAAATACCGGTTAGGAAATCCCAAAAACCGGGCGGAAGAATGAACTTGTTCTAAGTTTTTCGTTATGAAGGCAGTGTAAAAAAACGTTTGGTATAAAATCCATGCAGTGAGGACTGCCGCACGGATTTTCTATTTAACTCAATGTAAAATGTTGACAGTCAGTTTACAGATGGCTTTCAAATCCGGAAACCGTCTGTAAAACCAACTGAAAACCTTTGCCGTGGGGCAAGCCCTTAGGCCGTGTTCACACGGCTTATTCCACGCGGATTGTGCGCCGTATTGAGCGCACAAATCCGTCGTGAATAAGGGGCGGGACGGGGGCGGGGCCGGAGCGCGGCGGGGGCGCCGCTCCCGCCCCATAGACAATGCATTGTTTACGGCGCGTCCGCGCCGTAAATAATGTGCATGTCACTTTCTACCCCCGCGGCGGATTTGCCGAGCGGGGAGGAGCGACGGAATCCACTGTTCTCTATGAGAGCAGTGGATTACCGTAATGACTCCGACGGATTGGCGCCGTATTGAAGCGCAAATCCGGCGCGGAATACGGCGCCAATCCGTCGGCAAATAAGCCGTGTGAACGGCCCTTAGAGAGGCATCTTACCCTAGAAGCATCACAGCTAAAGAGGAATATTTCCAAAGTGTGGTGTCAATGAAGGCAGTATTTGGCGGTATACAATAGCTAAGGCTCTGCATTAGGTACGAATAGTATTATTATCTGTCTACCAGACAGAACTTTTTGGGTTAAAGGAATTTTGGTTTCCTAGTCAAATGGGGCAAATGGCACCCTCAACCTGAAAAATTCTAATCCCTTGTTTTGACCCATCACTAGGGGAGACATGTATGCAATTAGACACGTCGAAGTGCATTTTGCGAATTGTATAATGCTCCTGAATCTATAAAAGTTTTTTTTTTTGCGTTATGATAAACAGTTATCATAAATTACTTTTTATTATTGTACTGGAGTAAGTTAAGAAATATTGGACATTTTTTGCTCTAACAGCAAATCCAGCTCCACTTCGACTCCTCGGGCTCAGACACCACATTGAGATAGGTCTGCCTGTTCGAGCAGTAATGCGCCTAGTTTTTCCAGCCCTTATTCACAAATGTGTTTAATAGTTTGAATGTGGTATGACACACTCCTGGAACGCCCCCACATGTTAGATGCATTAAAAAGTGTTGAGTCTTGCGAACAATGTGCCTAAGACATTCCTTTGGTGCATTAGACATCACAGACTGCTTTCTTTTGCCACAAAAAAGCTTCATACCATATCCTTAGGTGCCTTCGGCTGTGCCTTCCTCAGCTAGCTTAAATAAGGGGAATAAAACAAAATTGCACTATCTATTCTTGCAGGTGCCCAACGGGCTTTAAATAGAATAAAATAGGGTTAGTAGCGTTTTCATTGTAGTGTTCATCATTTTAAAGGAAAAAAGGGTCGTTGATCCAGGGATTATTCCGATTGCCAGATTGGAGTTGGAAAGGAATTTTTCCTTTAAAATGAAGACAATTGGCTTCTACCTCATGGGGGTTTTTTCCGTCCTCTGAATCAACACTTAAGCACAATAGGTTGAACTGGATGGACATCTGACTTTTTTGGCCTTAAAAAATTTGTAACTATGTAATAGCATCATCATTTTTGACGAATGGAACTTCAGACTAAGATGTAAACATGGCCTAGATATATTAAACAGGCTTAACAGTTCTCTGCATGATCCATAAGCTAAACAATCTAAAAAATAGGATCAGAATGCTTCGTAGGTTAATAAATTCAAACAGGATGATAACAGGGAGCAACAGCTGCTCTTACACTTATTACAACCGAACAGGCTGGACGCTTCAGGATTGCTCTCCGCACACAGAGGAAGAAAGCAGATGTCCTTAAAACACCTGCTTTTCAGTCCTGGATGCAGATACACAAGGTCTAACGAATTTGTGTCAGACTATACATTGTATTTACTATTTTGCCAGAGGCAAACTTAAACTCTATCAGTTCTCTATCTATAAAACACTAAAACGTAACTTTTATTATGTATAACTCTTAAGAGTTATAATATAAGTTACGTTTTAGTGTTTTATAGATAGAGAACTGATAGAGTTTAAGTTTGCCTCTGGCAAAATAGTAAATACAGGGTATAGTCTGACACAAATATAGTGATCAAAAGTCACTCTCTGTTCTCTTGCGAGATTCCCATTTTTTTTGAGACTATTAGACTATACCCTGTTTCCCCGAAAATAAGACATCCCCCGAAAATAAGACCTAGTGCATTTTATTGATGCAATTCAGAGTTTGGCTGCTTATGCTGATGTTTGTGATGAAATCACTACAGTATATTAATGCATGTTTATTTTTTGTTCAACAATAAATGTGAATTCTTGTTCATGGATAAATAAGACATCCCCTAAAAATAAGTCTTTGCTCATCTTTAGGAGAAAAAAATAATATAAGATACTGCCTTATTTTCGGGGAAACAGAGTATTATGTCTCAGACTATAGTGTTTTATGTCTCTGCATCCTGAATTGGGTTTTTCAACTTGGAGTTAAACAGAAAAATAACCCGAGAATTTCCCATCAAGTTCATTGAAAAAGTGTATGTGTTAAGATTATCACAACAATACCTTCCATAGCAGAAAGAATGTGTGACCTAATGGAAGCCTGTAGGGCATGATGTCACATAACTTTAGCTGCCTCTAAACTTTGTATAGACTGTCGACTTTCTGGTGCAAGACTTAGTGAATATCAGGGCTTATTCCAGGTAATGAAGAAGACACATAGGAAAATAGAACAATGGACATTAATAGTATAAAATGTGTTCTAAATAAAAAATATAAAAAATATAAATGTTATTAAATATGATATTTATAACAGGATGTTTATTCTACATTAGGAGTCGGTCACATCATGTTTGTGGCCTCCATTCGTGGTATCCGTCAGAATACCATGAAAATGTATCCCAATGGATACTACATTAGGGCCGTGATGGGGCCATAAAATATAGGGCAAATAGTCTTAATTGGACAACATTTGCTCTTTGCCCAACCATATACTCTTTATGTGCCAAACACTACAGCATAGTCTTCCACGCTTTTGTGTCCAATACATAAAGGACGACATGTATGAACAGGACTGTGCCAGAAGTCTGGCGTCTTTCAGCCCGTAAACTGGTGCAGTCCCGTTCGCTATATTTTTAATCAGGTGCACTCCAATATCGGGTGCATTACAGAGCGTCCGCGGCACTTTGTAATGTGCCTAAGATGGGGGGGGGTCGTGGCGCACTTCAACTGTACGAAACTACACATTTATGTCTTTTTATCGGCAAATCCAGGCGCAGTACTGCTGGAACAGGTAGACCAATTTAAAAGTGGTTTACCTGAGCCTGAAGTATTGCTTTGTAGCTAGAAAGTGCTAAATCTATGAACGCAGTAGAACAGGGTCATGGATACAAATGCGTGCCAAAAAAATGGCGCCCGGGCGCTAACAATCATACATGTCACCCAAAGTGTATACGTTTGATAGAAAAAATCTAGTCCATTTGGGACTCATTTGCCGTATAGATTTCTATAGCCCGGCATGTCCCTGCCGCAGTATCCATCAGGATAAATTTTTCATGGTGTCCCGAAGGATACAACAAACAGGGGCCATAAATGAATGCTGCCTTAAAAGGGCTGTCCACTTAAAAAATATTGCAAAAAAAGAAATAAAGTGATATTCATCTACCTCTCTGCCGCCTGCCTAGCAACCCATTCCTCTTTACTTTTGGATTCTCATCCCTACACATAGGAGAAGCTTGCGCTTCATTCATTTACAATAGAGTGTGAGTCTCTCCAGTGTGTCGGGAAGAGAACTTAGAAATGAAAAGGAGCGGATCACTGGGGAGCTTCAGAGTGTTAGGGCCCGTTTACAGGGCACAGGACAAATACCGGTTGGTTTATCGACCGGTATTTGTGCGGTTTGTGTGCAGTGCACACGGCCGCGGGAGGATGGCTTTTCTCTGCGATTAGCGTCCGAAAACCGGACGAAAGAATGAACATGTTGAATGTTTTTCGGACCGCTGGCGTTCTGAAAAACCACTGGCCGGAAAACCCGTGCAGTGGGGACTGCTGCACAGGTTTTCCATAGCAGCCCATGTAAAAGTTTGTGGCCAGTTTTTCAGACGGTTTGCAAAACCACAAACCGTCTGAAAGACCGGCCGCAAACCGGTGCCGTGGGGACAAGGCCTTAGTGGGTGGCAGGGGACAGCTAGGTAAGTATTACTTTTTTTTGTCCACCTTGGCCCCAATTTCAAAGAATATTTTTAGTGGCTGACAATCTCTGTACAGCGCTGTGGAATATAATGGCGCTATATATATAAATGAATAAAATAAATAAATGGGATCATGTGTATTTGTGAATTATTACTTTAATTTTCAGGACTGACCACACAACAGATCCTGATTCTTGTGGACTTTTGTTTCAGGATCAATAATTTGGCTGCTATTTTCCCATCTTTGTACTGTGAGTTTTTAGTGTGAAGTCAGTATCCGACAGTCAGTGACAGTAGCCCACACTGACGTAGAAGCGTGCCCTGTGCAACCCAGATAATGCGTACCCTTGTGGTTTGTAGTCTGGTAGTAAATCCCATTAGATTAATCTCTGTAGATGTAAAGCTGCATCTGAGATAAAACTTGTTAAAGTTATTGATTCTACTAATTTAATATTAGCCTCATATTCGTAGATTTGTTACATTCATTGAAGAATGAGTGTTTTGTGTTTTTTTTTCTTTTAAGACTTTTGGAAGTCTTCTGTAAACATCAGACCAAAATATCCTCCACCTTCTCCCAAGCCTCTCCCCCAAGGCAGTGTCAAGAGGCAGTCACATCATCTACCTCTTATAAATGGAGTGCATTCTCTCCGCACCAGAACGCCCTCAGAACTGGAATGTAGCCAGACCAACGGAGCTCTGTGTTTCATTAATCCTCTCTTCTTAAAAGTGCACAGCCAGGACTCAGGGGGAAGCTTGAAGAGGGACAGCACAAGAACCCAAGAAGCAAATGGCATAGAGAGGGCGAAATCACCACCTCCCAGACCCCCTCCCCCTTCTATTAACAGTCATCGCACAAACCTTCAGCTGTCCAGAGCCGTACAGTCGGAGCCAAGCATGCCAGAAACACTTATTAATAATAGGCACGGGAACTTGGACTCTCCTAAAACTGCTACCCCTGTGCCCCCTCCTCGCTTGAAGAAACAGGCTACCATTAACAGGTGGCAAAGCAGCGACCAGAGTCCATCACTTAATAGTTCTTGTAGATCTTCTTTTGATTCTCAGCCTGAAGAATCTCCACCTCAGAAACCTTTGCAGAACATGAATGTGAGTCAGATCAGCAATTCTCCTGGGCATGGCACATTACGCATCCAACGTCTGAGTGATATGAGCATCTCCACGTCATCCTCAGACTCCTTTGAGTACGACCGGATGGTGCCCCCTTTTTACGAAGGTGACAGTTTGGAGGATTGCGAAGAGGAGAGCGACCAGGAAAGCATGGCGCCACCGGTGAAGTCCAGGAAAAAAAGGGCTACGTCTTTAGGATTCTCCAAAATTGTGAAAACCCACCTGCGCAAAGTGAGTGGGGTGTTCAGCTCCTTGGTGACACCAGAGAAGAAGATGGTTAAGAAGATAGCGGCCATGTCCCGGGACAAGTGTACTTATTTTGGGTGTCTTGTACAGGATTACATCTGTTTTCTACAGGAGAATAAGGACTGCCACGTCTCCAGCACTGATATGTTGCACACCATCCGTCAATTTATGACACAGGTTAAGAATTACTTGGCACAGAGCTCCGAATTGGACCCTCCGATCGAGTCCCTGATTCCAGAGGATCAAATAGGTGAGAAAACTTTGTTATTCCATGATATAATGTATGCCTATATTGCATGACGGTGAATGACCCATATGATAGTGATGCTCTGGGACTAAATATTTACCTTGTTATAGTTTATGTGCTTCATGGTCTCTATTAGAATTTCAGTTATCAATAGGATAAATTATTGGTTCCGTTCCGTATACACCCTATGAAATATTCCACCATAGCACAGTGCTTGTCGACAGATGCGGACTCTCCCCCAGATGTTTCCGTTTATCCATTAAAGGCACGGCATCAATACTAGGAGGGGGGAAAAACATGAAAAAGGATAGAGTCACTAAAACCTCTTGCTCTGTGTCCTAGTGCATCTGTCTCTGAAGCTTAATTAATAGCTTGTGTAACATAGTCAGAAGTGCCCTAAGATTTCCCATAAATTCAAGATCTTGCACTAGACGACGTGAAGAAAATGGTGTTGAATTCGGGAATGATTGAGTGATTCTGGAATGAAACAATTGTATGATGGGTATATAATATAATACTGGGGAGATGCTACTATAATGTATAGTCTGGGCTTGTCTTTGAATGTTAAATGTGCTTTGGCCATCAGCAGGTTAATGTGTGCCAGGACCAGCACCCTTGTTACCCCTAGGAATTTCTTCTTCTTGGCCCATCCCCTTTTTCCTTGGATGTTGCCAGGAAGGTATCCTGCCAAGCTCCTCACTGCTTTGAATTTAGGATTTCAAGTGGAAATTAAAACTCAGAAGAAAAAAACATTCCCTGGCTTGGCACAAGCAATGCTAATTAAAATTGCTTTCTGCTAGTCGTCACTTGTCTGCATACAATTTAACCCCTTCTATGTAGGACTTGGGATGTCTGCAAAACACTCTCTGTGTCACAGAAAATGTATGGTACAAGTATACACTGTTTCTGGAGGTACAAGAATACACTGTCTCTGGAGGTACAAGTATACACGGTCTCTAGAGGTACAAGTATACACTGTTTCTGGAGGTACAAGAATACACTGTCTCTGGAGGTACAAGTATATACTGTCGCTGGAGGTACAAGTATATACTGTCTCTGGAGGTACAAGTATACACTGTCTCTGCAGGTACAAGAATACACTGTCTCTGCAGGTACAAGAATACACTGTCTCTGCAGGTACAAGAATACACTGTCTCTGGAGGTACAAGTATACACTGTCTCTGGAGGTACAAGTATACACTGTCCTGCAGGTACAAGTATTCACTGTCTATGGAGGTACAAGTAAACACTGTCTCTGGAGATACAAGTATACACTGTCTCTGGAAGTACAAGTATACACTGTCTCTGGAGGTACAAGAATACGCTGTCTCTGGAGGTACAAGAATACGCTGTCTCTGGAGGTACAAGAATACGCTGTCTCTGGAGGTACAAGAATACACTGTCTCTGCAGGTACAAGTATACACTGTCTCTGGAGGTACAAGTATACACTGTCTCTGCAGGTACAAGTATACACTGTCTCTGCAGGTACAAGTATACACTGTCTCTGCAGGTACAAGTATATACTGTCTCTGCAGGTACAAGTATACACTGTCTCTGCAGGTACAAGTATACACTGTCTCTGCAGGTACAAGTAAACACTGTCTCTGGAGGTACAAGTATACACTGTCTCTGGAGGTACAAGTATACACTGTCTCTGGTGGTACAAGTATACACTGTCTCTGGAGGTACAAGTATACACTGTCTCTGCAGGTACAAGTATACACTGTCTCTGGAGGTACAACTCTACACTCTCTCTGGAGTTACAAGTATAGTCTGTCTCTGGAGGTACAAGTATACTCTGTCTCTGGAGGTACAAGAATACGCTGTCTCTGGAGGTACAAGTATACACTGTCTCTGGAGGTACAAGTATACACTGTCTCTGGAGGTACAAGTATACACTGTCTCTGGTGGTACAAGTATACACTGTCTCTGGAGGTACAAGTATACACTGTCTCTGCAGGTACAAGTATACACCGTCTCTGCAGGTACAAGTATACACTGTCTCTGCAGGTACAAGTATACACTGTCTCTGGAGGTACAAGTATACACTGTCTCTGGAGGTACAAGTATACACTGTCTCTGCAGGTACAAGTATACACTGTCTCTGCAGGTACAAGTATACACTGTCTCTGGAGGTACAAGTATACACTGTCTCTGGAGGTACAAGTATACACTGTCTCTGCAGGTACAAGTATACACTGTCTCTGCAGGTACAAGTATACACTGTCTCTGGAGATACAAGTATACACTGTCTCTGCAGGTACAAGTAAACACTGTCTCTGGAGGTACAAGTATACACTGTCTCTGGAGGTACAAGTATACACTGTCTCTGGAGGTACAAGTATACACTGTCTCTGGAGGTACAAGTATACACTGTCTCTGGAGGTACAAGTATACTCTGTCTCTGGAGATACAAGTATACACTGTCTCTAGAGGTACAAATATACACTGTCTCTGGAGATACAAGTATACACTGTCTCTGGAGGTACAAGTATAAACTGTCTCTGGAGGTACAAGTATACACTGTCTCTGCAGGTACAAGTATATACTGTCTCTGGTGGTACAAGTATACACTGTCTCTGGTGGTACAAGTATACACTGTCTCTTTAAGTACAAGTATACACTGTCTCTGTGGTAGGGCCCAGATGAATAGTGGGCATTCTTCAAATATAGCCATAGTAAGTGTCAAGCACCAGCTAGTCCTAAAGGGATTACTTCCCTAATTGCATTAGTAAGAATAATAGATCTCATGCCGAGTTATTCATCTGTACAGATAATCATCCCTCTCTGGCTGTGGTATGTGCCTATAGGTGCCAACCGACCTCCCTTGACTTGTCAGATAGGAACCAGCAGGTGGCCAGCTTTGGTGTCCACCGCTTATCTATAGAGTTATTGTACTATTTTATATACGGAGCTGGCTAAGCTCACATCTGGATTGTTATTTCCGGTTTTCTGTTCCGTCACAGATTACTGGAAATAACAGCAGTGCTGGGTTCTTTACTTGATGGATACCAATCCAGTCCAGTGGAACTCTAACTATAATGAGTCCATTATGTTTCTTTCATGGTGTCAGTAAAAGAAAAAATAGTTGATCATGCTGTGCTATTTTTTTTTTATCATCTGTGACAGAATCTGCAATGGATACTCTTAATAGAACCCCCAATGCAGACATGAATGTAGCCTTAAAGGGGTTGTCTCACTACAAAGATTAGTTTCCAACATGTAGGGTTCACTAAATGAAGATGTTTTCCAAATATATTGCTTTGTTCCTCTTTTTTTGTTAAGGAGCTACAAGTGATTTTATCACCTTCTGAGCTCTCTCTGGTTTCCCAAGTGACCAACCTGTATACTTCTTTTCCCCTGCTCTTTGTTCTATCTGATAGCAGGGAGTGACCTCATCACACAGGTCTCAGACATCAGAGAAGGTAATTTAGCTAATCTAGACTGATAAACAGAGCTTATATGCTAATTACAGACAGCTTGACCAGGAAGTGACAGAGCAAAGCAGCATTATTTCATTCATGCATCCTATAAAATTATGAGATGAGACAACCCCTTTAAGCTAGTTTCTATTGTTGTTGAAATTATCACCTGTCATAAACATATTGTTAGAACGGTTCCTCTCTGGGTAGAGGTTCCATCCAGAGCCTTCATTGCAATTTCCTTAAAAAGTGGCAGACAAAAATAGCACAGCATGCAGCAGTATTTTTTTCTATTTTTTTAAGGACATCATGATGGAAACCCAGTGGACCCCAATGCAGTCAGTGGGTTCCTTTGGGTTCCATTGATGTTCCTCATTACAGGATCCGGTGCCACTTT
This sequence comes from Phyllomedusa bahiana, assembly GCA_025379985.1. Lineage (NCBI taxonomy): Eukaryota > Metazoa > Chordata > Amphibia > Anura > Hylidae > Phyllomedusa > Phyllomedusa bahiana. Next base: position 109,564 of record JAODAL010001385.1, read on the forward strand.
TGCAATGGATGCTCCAAATGGACCTTTGACCCAGACTTAAACCTGACCTTTAACATGTAGCTATTATAATTTATGAAATCATTATAATCTTTAACATTCCGCTATTATAATTTATGAAATCATACCATTTAGCAGGGTCCAGGCAAGTCACATACATAGAGAAGCTATATGCAGTAATTCTCCAAATGTTTCCTTTGGGGAACCATTGATAATATATTGGAAAATTGCATTTACTGTGTTTATTGGCGAGCATCAGGATTTCTACAGGTTCCATTCAAATGGGACAGTCCAAAGTAAAGCTGCCAAGTGTGAATATAACCAGAAAGGAAGAGTTCGAAATAATTTGCAACTCCCTGGGAAAATATTCTTATTGTTATTATTGACCTCCTTCCCTTTACATGTGGAACAGCTCAGAATAACCTGCAAGACTGTGAGAAACTGCAGATTCAAATACCAGGATGCATGTACAATTTGGGCCATGTTCATAGAAGGACACAGATTTCAGTGTAAAATCTATAAGGGCATGTCCCCACGGCACGGGTTTTCGGCCGGTTTTTTCAGCCGGTTTGCGGTTTTTCAGACCGCCTGAAAAACCGGCCGAAAATGAGCACAATTGTGCTCTATGGAAAACCCGTGCAGCAGTCCCCACTTCACGGGTTTTCCGCCCGGCGGTTTTGTCGCCGGCGGACCGGCGACAAAACATTGAACATGCACAATCTTCCGTCCAGTTTCCGGACGGAACATGTGCATCTCAATGGGAGGGGGGAGGGCTGTTCTCCGCTCATCGCGGAGAAAAGCCGTCCCCCCCGCGGCCGTGGGGATGGCCGCAAAACCGGACAAATACCGGCCGGCAAACCGGCCGGTATTTGTCCACTGCCGTGTAAACGGCCCCTAATACTCCAAAATCCACATGGATTCGGCCTTGTTTTCTAGGGGTGTTCCTATGTTGTTGATTAGCTTTACACATGTAGTCAAGGTTAAATAAAAGCTATAACCAAATATATCGCTGTTCTGATTTTGCTTCATTTTAGAGTTAGAGCAGATCTTATCTCCTGCTTACTTATAGAAGCCTTAGGTTACTGACCACCTTTCTCTGCTCTGACATCCCTGATGATCCCGGTGACATCACTCCCTGCTGTGTCTTATCATCAGCACAGGAGCTAATCTTTCTTACTGACAAACTTTAACCCTTTAGATCTCTGTGCTATTAAGACCCCTCTATCACCAATGTCCTTCTAACAGGCTCAGCTAGGAATAGCAGGGTAAAATGTCAGTCACTGCTGCAGAACCTCCCACAACCTAAACAGGAATTAGGACCGTGAAATTGGCTTTGAAGAGCAGGCTCTGGGAAACCTAGTTTTATTTAAGTAAATTTTTACTGGTGCTGTAGTAAAGTAAAAAGTTCCATACTCGCCATGGTAGTCACCGATGTTCCAGTAATGCCGCTGCCGAAACTCTCGCCATGTCTTCTATTTACTTCCTGGTTATGGCAGTTGGACTATAACTGCTTCTTTGCTGATTGGCTGCAGCGATCACATGACTTTGCCTGACATCCCCGTTCAGAATGAAGGCTCTGAGTGGTGACATCAGGTGGTGTCTTGTGATCACTGCAGCCAATCAGTGACGTTCTGACTGCTATAACCAAGGAAGTGATCAGAAGACCCGGGAGAGTCTCGGCATCGCTGCAACAGGGGTGACTATGTAGGTGAGAATGTTAAGAAAACTAGATGGACAATCCCTTTAACCAAGTTACCACCTGGATTTCATGCGGAAACCTCATTGTGTCCAAAAGGCGTGGATTGTCCTCATGGAATTCCTCCATTACAGAGTAAAAGTCTGCAGCTGAAATCCAAGGCCACAGATCTGCAAATGTGAACATGTCCTTACAATGACTTGGATTCTGATATATGTTCAAGCGATGATACCACAAGTTATTACATTATCCTTCAGCATCCTGTGTGTGCATAAAGCTAGAACTTTATGTAGTAAAAGCTGCTGACATGTTTGATGGGATATTTCAACAAATACAAGTTATCGCTAAAATGAACTTTAGTCTTTACTCGGTGCCAGGTCTTGTCCCCGCAGCAGTAGTGAGAATTACCACAGTTTGATGTAACGTTCAATGCTTTACTAACCAATGTCAACAAAACGTATATTATTTAAACCTCTCAGCTGAAATGTTGCCTAATCCCTCCACCCACAAGTCCTAGAAACCAGACAGGTTTTTATGCCTGCGGGCCACTGAGTATGGGAAGTCCCTCCATTGTGGTGTGAAATTCATCCTTCTGTAAAGCTTACACAACACTTGAGTATTACGTTGCTGATGACGTTTGTATTGCTTCTGTAGCTTATTATATAATAGTCTTTCTTTTTGCTTTGAAATAATATTGTGGTGCATCGGGGCCATCTTATTCATTGGGCACACTAGACAGTTGCTGGGGAGCCTAACAAGCATAGGGTCTCCAGGTGATAAACGTATGCCTTGGATCAGCACTGTCAGCTTTGCAGAGGTGACTGATGTAAATACATACTAAATTGTAGTTACTCTTTATAAGCTCAGACCCTTCTACTGTCTTCCTTAGGTTTAGGTTGATTGTAGTGAAAAAAGTAATCCTATATCCCAACTGGGAACAGTGTTTTAAAGGAAAGCTCTTTTGTAGATAGAGTGGCTTACCACTAAGTTTTGCACTAGGGTGTCTAGGAGAAAATGATTCTGGGGGCCCAACCTACATCAACTGTACATGACTGCACATGACTCTTTCACTCTGTCTCTGTTGCATGTACATTGCTTTTGCCGGTGACTAAATTGAGTAAGGCCTTGTCCCCACGGCACGGGTTGGCGGGCGGTTTTTCAGACGGTTTGCGGTTTTGCACAACTGGCTTCTATGGAAAACCCGTGCAACAGTCCCCACTTTTTCAAACCGCCGGCCACCCGAAAAAGATTGAACATGCACATTCTTCCGTCCGGTTTTCGGACGGAATATGTGCATGTGAATGGAAGGGGAGGGCTTTTCTCCGCTCATTGTGGAGAAAAGCCGTCCCCCCCCACGGCCGAAGGGACGGCACTAAAACACGACAAATACCGGTCGAATAAACCGACCAGTATTTGTCCTCTGCTGTGGGGACATGCCACAAGTAGGTTTCCCTGCCGTTAGGTAGGTGGCTCCCTACTAGATCCAGAGGTCTAAGACAGCCTTTGGCCTACAAGACTAAACAGGTGTTTTTAATATATACAAAAAGTACATGTGCTGTGAGGACTGAAAACAAGGGCTTTTCTGTCATCTTGTTAGAGATAATTAGTTTGCTCTGGAGCTCAGTTCATCTGTGGTGATGCCACTCCCTGTTCTCTCTTCTAATCAGATAGCGGAGTTATGTCCAGGTAACTAGATAACCATAGAAACCTGTGTGTACTTGGGGCATATAAAAATATTTCTTATATCATAACTAAAGTAAAATCTATTGACCAATGTATTTAGAAAAAAGTCTTCAATTATCTGTCCCTTCATGTTGAAAGCTATTCTTTGTAGAGAGAAAACCCTTTTAACCCTTTAGAACTCTGTGCCCTTGTGCACTACTCTTTACAAACCTCCAGCATTTATCTCACTGTAATAGGATCAGCTAGAAATAGCAGAGCTGATATATCAGCCACTACAGTAGAACCATCCACAATGTGAGTCTGATGCTAGCTGTGAAGAGCAGACTGTAAAACAGCATTGTGAGAACACCCCTTTAACGCTTGCATCCAAGGCTCGTCACAAGTTCTGCCAGGAATAATGTAAAAAATAGCATTCTGCACTGTTTTTGTATCAGTAAATTGATGGAACCAATGGTGGAAAACCGATAGACAGACATTGTAGTCAGTGGGTTCCATCGAGGACCATTGACGTCCTATGCAACGGAGATTCTGAATGGAACTCCTGACGCATATGTGAACCAGGCCGTAGGTGTCCTGTATGTGGTACCCTATTCATAGATCGTTTTAGACACTCTTGTACATCAATAAGAGCCTGGATGTCCGAGTTCTAGTAAGACCTATCAGCATATGACTGGCTGTTGACCGCTGGAGTTACCATGTGAATCTGGCATCGGGTCAGGATTATATAATAGACACTTAGGGCTGCGGTCAGGACTTTTAAACAAGTTTTTCATCCGGACAGTGTCACATGGATTTCCTGTTTGGTTATCTCATTTGTTCTTATTTGTCTTTATTTATAGCTTGTTAACCCCGGTTACAATTTGGTTATTTGATTTTGGTCAGATTCTTTATTATAAGAGTTCTCAGATCTATGGGCTTAAGTTTCATTGTGTTCCTCAGTGCTACCAACTTTTATAGCTTCTAGTACAGAGTGTGCAGTCCCACCGGTCTGTATGATATGTTACTTGACAACTTCTCAAATAATCCAATATTAAATGTAGCCATGAGTGAAATCGAATGTTGACTTTTCTGCTGAAACCTGCGACCCAGCATCTGTGTGTCTGCATAACAAAGCTGCATTGCTCAATCACCCAGACAGAAACTTGTGACTAATGCATAAAACCTAATGTGGTTTTGGCATCACGACAGTTTAATAGGAAGCCATTGTGCTAATCAGGCCGGAGGTGACTGATATGACTGCACACTAACGTGTGGTTACTCTTTCTGACCTCAGACCCTTCCGCTGTCTTCCTTAGGTTTACCAGGTTGATTGTAGTAAAAAAAAAAAAAAAAACTAATCATCTATCCCAGCTGGGAACAGTGTCTTTAAGGGGTTTTGCCAAGAAGTGAGTTCCTTACCTAACAGGCAGATACTCCCCTCTTGAGGCTTGGAAAAGGGGCGTTGTGTTTCTGTGTTTAAAAAAACAAGTACCTCCTCTGTGATGTCATCACTCCACCTCCCATGCACGTTCCTGATACAGTCTCTGTAGTTGAGCAAACATTGTTTTGCTAATCCCCATGGATAACTGTATTGTGCACAAGCTATATGAGTTTTATTTCTCCCTCTTCTGTGCTCAGGAGAGAAGATGAGCTCAGCAGGCAGCCTTCTTTATTCCGTCACGAAGGGCTGCAGGGGGAGAGGAAGGGGGGATGAGCAGGGAGTGTCTGCATGTTTACTCAGATAATTACATTACAACCAGTGGATTCTCTATATAAAAGACACAGAATCTTTCTCCCCAGTCCCTTCAAAGCTCCCTGCCATCAGATAAGAAGTGCAAACAACACAAGCAGGGCCAGATCAGCTCCTGGTCGTGTCTAATGTAAACTGTCAGGAAACCAAGGGCATGTAAGTCAGGCTGTAGCTCTCAGAGGCTTAATTTTTTTTTTATATATTTAGAAAAGTGATTAAATACTCATTTTGGAGGATCCCACGTCAACATTAGATTGTGGCAAAACCCCTTTAAGGAAAAGCTCTTTTATAGTGAGTGTTACCACAAAGTTCCGGATAAGGGTGCCTAAGAGGAGGTGATTCTGGGGGCCCAAACTACAGCTACTGCACATGACTCTTTCACTCTGCCTCTTGTTTTCTGCCTCTGCTGCAGGCAGGCACAGTGCTCTTGCCCAGTCTTGTTTCCCACTGATACAGACGGCCACTGAATTGGACAAGTAGGTTTGCCTGCCGTTAGGTACAAAGGTGACTTCCCATTATATAGCTATGTCGCTCCCCATTAGGCAAGTAGGTTTGCCTCCTATTAGGACGGTACGTAGTTCCACCATTCGGTAGGTGAGTTTGCCTCCCATTAGGATGATATGTAGATCCCCCATTAGGCAAGTAGGTTTGCCTCCTACTAGGATGATATGTAGTTACCCATTCGGTAGGGGAGTTTGCCTCCCATTAGGATGGTATGTAGGTCCCCCATTAGGTAAGTAGGTTTGCCTCCTACTAGGATAATATGTAGTTCCCCCATTAGGTAAGTAGGTTTGCCTCCTACTAGGATGGTATGTAGTTCCCCCATTCGGTAGGTGAGCTTGGCTCCCATTAGGATTGTATGTAAGTCCCCCATTCAGGAGGTGAGTTTGCCTCCCATTATTATGGTATGTAGGTCCCTCATTAGGTAGGTAAGTATATTTGCCTCCTACTGGGATGATATGTATTTTCCCTATTAGGTAATTAGGTTTGCCTCCTACTAGGATGGTATGTGGTTCCTCTTTTCGGTAGGTGAGTTTGCGTCCCATTAGGATGGTAGGTAAGTCCCCCATTAGATAGATAGGTAGCCCCCCCTTCCTTCTTAGAGTCACATTACTGACATTACTGAAATTTAAAAAAAAAAAAAATAAGTCACCTCTGCCTGTTCTACTGGTAAGCAGCTGACTCCTCCAGCTGCTGTCTGATGCCTTGTAGGCCACAGGTCTGAGGCAGCCGTTGGCCCACAGAACTAAACAGGACATGATGCATCATGCTGACTGTGTCAAAACATTCCTCCTGACCACTTGAAGGCCTTAGGGTATGTTAACACGGCTTATTGAGGTGCGTATAATACGCACCGCAATAGTCCGTGTGTTTCGGAACTACGTAATTCCAAAGCATGGGGGGGGCCATTGATATGCATGTCAGTTCTCCCCCCGCGTGTACAATACGATCGTATTGTACGCGTGGGGAGACGATGTGTAATCCATAGCTCTCATAGAGAGCTATGGATTACCGTAATTGCGGCACGCATTTCGCCGCGTTAAAAGTGCAATACGCGGCAAAGTGCGGGCCGAAATTTAAGCAATTTTGCGCGCCAATTTAAGCTGTGTGAACATACCCCTAGATCTACAAAAGTAATTGGCCAATGGCTCCCTACTTCACCATGGTTTTTGAATGTATGGTTATACACAAATCTTATCAATCATTACAAAAGCTGTAGGATAAATCAAGTATGCTTTACCACAGTTCACACTAATGTCATTGCTTCCATTCTTATTGGAGCCATAAAATCTACGACCAGTCTAATTTCGGACATATCCAGAAGAGATGTGAAGGATGCTGTTGACTTATAATGGGATCTGTCAAGTTTCCATCAAGGTTTAGATATATTTAACAGCAGGAATATCGCTGCACGCCGTCAGAGTTATCCTTGATGGAAAAGCCTTACAGTGTCTTGGTAATCTCTCTTGTCTCGTGCATTGTAATCTCCTGATCCTGGGTTGGACCCTCTTCAGAATAAATGAATCACAAAGACGATCATTATTTATGAAGTTGTAGAACAAACGTGAAAAGACTGCTTACCCAGTGTATACAATGCTAATGCCGCGCGATGAAGGATCTCAGTGTTCGGTGACATCATTGTTATTCTGTTGCTGTGCAAGATATTGTAATTCCTCCTTGTATATACTCTAGAGCCAGCTGAGTGGGCACCATGCCTGAATGTCTTTGGACGTAATACATATACATGTTACTTTCTGAAAGGACAGGCACATTATAAATATTAAAACACGCTAATACTCGGACGCCCATACACCTACTGCGCCCTACATGTGCCCTGGCAGGCCCATTGTTTATAAGCTGTGCCACAAGTTGCTGTCGCCAAGACCTCCTCTTAGGGGCTAAGTTGCTGCAGGTCTGTGGTTCTAAACTTTGAACATATACAATGCTTATTCCAATACACCGTATGTATATAAAGAATTTGTACTGGATTAGGAAACATGGTTGCTTTCTTCTAGAAACCACGCCACACCTATCCCCAGGTTATGTGTGGTATTGTAGCTCAGCCCCGTTCCCTTTAGTGGATCCCATCTGCAATACCAGACACAACCCCTGAACACACGTAGCACTATTTTTGGAAGTTTTTTTTTTTTCATTTTTGGACAAACTTTAAAAAAATCAAGAATCTTATTTATGAAAGGGCTTGTCCAGTTCATACCAAAATTAAATGATAGGTTACTGCAGCCCAATAAAATTAAATAAAACTTTACTCACCTTCCTCTGCTTCTCCGTTCCAGTAATGGATCTCCTGGGTTTTCTGGTTACCTTCTGTCTTCTTCCAAATTAATGGCTGCAGCAGTGCAGTGCCTCTGCTCACATCACCATTTAGAGCTGCTCACTTCCAAATAGCGGAGTAAGGGAGTGGCACATGACCTCTGTAACCAGTCAGTGGCTCCAGCAGCGACGTCCCATTCATAAAAGAAAGAAGGTAAATGAAAGACTGGGGACGTCCATTGTTGGGAGCGAGGAGCAAAGTGAGTATGGTCTTTTTGTTATTTTTAGTGTGGGGGAGTGAGGGGGGGTGTCGCAGTCTGCCTTTTATTTAGTTTTGGTATGAACTGGACAACCCCTTTAAGGGACCTCATATTTATGTGCATAGGCGACTATTTGCACATGAAGCAGCAAACCTATGCTGTTTATTCCTTGGTCAAGATCAAAACCATGTCCACGCCTTTTTATTTTGACCAGTACATAGGATTATTCTCCAGTTTCTGTCCAAAGTGTTTACACAGGCAGTACAGTAGGAAAGTTGTATAGGAAGAGAAATCCAAAGTGAATTTAAAGGGAATGTGTAATCAAAAATGACTTATTGTTTAACTCACATTTTTATGTTCAACACATTTGTTAAAAGAATTTTTTGTGGTATATTATTTTAATTTCCAATCACATTCAATATTTTTTTAATAAATCTTAAGTCCTCGCAAGTTTTCACTTTTGCCACTAACCTAAAAAAAAACGTGACACTTCCTGTTCTTTACAGATGTTGTCTGCTCATTATCAACAGCAAAGAGGGTCAAACCTGAAAGGAACACCAGTGTGAATAGATAACAACAGGATCCACCATCACAAGAGGATATTAATCACAGTTCACCCTTTCGACCTTGACTTCATCCCAAGTCACAGAGCATGACTTGAAAACTCTCCAAATAAGAAGTGAATGTTACTGAGTCAATCTTAATTCTCCTATGTAGGCAATGAAAGCTACTATAAAGCATCTCCTCTGACAGCCAGTTTTAAAGAAGTGCAAACAAGGCCTAGTGCCAAAGCTAAAGATTTTAAGAATTATTAAAAAATATTGAAAGTGATATGAAAAAATAAAAAAAACACCAAAATTCCTAAAAAAAAAAAAACCAGGGGGGTTTAACATAAAAATGAGACTTAAACAATGACTCATTTTTTGATGACACATTCCCTTTAATCTCTAAATGAAACCATGTAGAGAAAGAAATATTAGACACCTTGGCCAAATGGGTAGAAAAAATGGCAATGAATAATAACTGAGTGTCAGGTTTTCCATTTATCTTCTACCAGTCACTATCGCATAGAAGATAATGCAACAGAGGAAAATTGGAAACCCAGAGGAACAGAGCTTATTGGCATCTGCTACAAGGAAGATTCCATAGAAATCACCTCAGCCACTAATCGAAACATTCCTGTATATTTTTTGTAAAAACAATGGAGTAGGATAAACTATGTTAACATAGAGAAACAAAAATTCCGTTTTTGCCTGTACATAATCCATTGTTGTACCCCACATATTCGCTACCTGGGGTCCTTATATGCTTACATATCTGGGCTCCCTTCAGCTCATGCAGATTGGTGTCATGACCCACCAGTCATTTGTATAATTAAACTGAAACCTTTTGTAGATATTTTTCGTTTTTTTCCAACATTGGGGGGAAAAGAAAGATCAAAGCAAAAATTTTTTTAACAATTCAGAGTAAAGTATTTTTAATTTTTCCAAATTTAGCAAAAACCACCAATTTCCCTGCCAAACCCCAGTGTGGGGAAAACGGGCACCTTTTTTTTGGGTACTCATTTATCCCCAAGGGAAAATTGTAAGGGTTTCAGTTTACTTCTCACCACAAATTTTTAGAGGAAAACAAATGTCCACTTTTTGAGCGGGTGTATTTTTGGAATATTCATAACTGACAAGTACTTGCTTCAGCAGGAATGCACAACATTGAACGTTTCATACCCACAAAAATTCAACATTGCTTTAAACTGGTACTGAAAATCAACCACCACTCATTTTGGGACCCTTTTTATAGCACGTCTGAAATGAAACCCAACACACTGATAAAGGGTGTAAAAAACTTTTCCCAAATTTTGTAAAGATTTTTTTTTGTAATAAAAGTGCCGGGTGAAAGTTTTTTCCGGCCGCCTTGAACTTTCCCAAACTTTTTTCCCACATTTCAAGGGTTCAACAAAGATATAAAAAATTTTTAAATTTTTTTTTAAGAATCAACAAAAAATTTGGAACAAAATTTTGAAATGGAACCCAGAGCCGGCCATTTCTTGTGTATTAGTCCCCAATTTTTTTCTATTGGGGTTTCTGATTTGGGAAACCCCAAAACTGAGAAAACCCCACTACTCAAAATCACAAGGAACAAAAGGGGAGTCCGACCGGCTCTCCATTCTGAGTCAATACTTTTGGGGGCCTTTTTTGTGAGATAGATGCTGTCCCCAAATTTAAAACCCCGGGACTTCTCAAAATTTTATGGCATAACCTAAAAGATTTGGCATCCAAAAGGGCTATGGTGGGGAAACCCTTTTTAAAAGACTAACTTTTGCAAAACCTGTACAACTCGACTGAAGGTGGGGGCAAAAACCACCTGAGAATGCACCCGATTTGGCCGGTGAATGCCTTTGGACTGCCCCAAAAAAACCCCCCGGGAAAGCTTTTTGGGCGGTGAAAATGCAAAATATTGGGTGGGGTTTTTAACAAAATACATCTTTATGGTCTGTATTGTGGGCACATGTTGTGCAGGCCTGGTCTAAGGTTTAAAGATTTAAGGTCTCAATGAGGACAAAAATTAGTCAACTGTGTTTTTGAGACAAAATTTTGTATGGAACCTTGAGAGGTCCATAAAGCAGCAGTACAGCACTGGGTTTTAAAAACCCTATTTTAAAACCCAAAAAAAATTGTTTTTCCTCAGAAATGTCCCCGCCCGTATGCTCAAAGAAGTCCAAAGGGGCCCTCATAAAATGGGTTTTCCCCACAAGAAAAACCCCTTTTTCATTGACCCATTGGGGTGGCCCAAGTCCAAAATTTGGCAGCAAATGTCAGGGAAAAGAAGGATTGAGCATGTTGGATTTCAACATTACTAAGTTAAGGAGTTAAGTCGGCACTCGTTAAAGAATACTCTTTGTTTGTGTGGAAACCTTCTTGTCTGTAGATAGAGGATGCCTCATAGTTCTGGATACAGAAGATAATCTCTATGTTGGCCCTTGATCTGTTTGTGCACAGTTATTAGGTCATCCCTCAGCCATCTTTTTCTAAACTCTATAACTAATTTTGCTAATCTTTCTAGGTGTCCACCCATTTCCAACAATTCCCTGTTTTATTTTCGTTGCCTATTCAAGCTTTTTTATGTCTTTCTCGTGCACTAGTTCCCAAATATTCCATATGTGGTCTGGTCAGGGATTTGTATAGTGGTAGAGCTATGTTCTTACCCTGTGCGTCTATTGCCCTTTTTAATACACTCCATGACTTTATTACGCTTTCTGTCATTTTCTAAAATTTGCAAGTACTTTTTCAGGTCAGTTTTAACTAATATCTTGCCACAGATTTTTCCCTTCCATGTGCATAACCTTGCGTTTGATAGTGTTAAACCTTACCTGCTTCGCTATCTCCAACTTATCCATATCCATTGTAACAATATACAGTACTGTTCTCTTATGTATAAACTACTTTACACATTTTAGTTAATTAGCAAAAATGTATATTTTACTGGACAATCCCTATGCGATGTCATTAATCAAGATAGATATCAAAGAGAATAGGGCTGATTTCTGACCCTTGTGGGTTTTATAATAACATAATAAATGATAATTGTTATATCACTAGTTGTTAGCAGTGGAGACAGGGGGAAAGAAGAAAAGACAAGTAATCTCTTAAGTGATTGATAGTCCGAAATTAAGGATTATTGTGCTCTATAAATGAACTTCCCTTCAACATTTGCTAAGTACGATATCAGCGCTCAGTTCTACTTATCTTTACATGTAAAACGAGTGTTACTCAGCAGGTCATGTAGAAATATCTAAGATCAGCCGGAAAATGGTGTTTAATGGTGCTTGGTGTTGTGCTTCAGATTCGGATGGTTGTCAAATTCATCCCAAACCGAAGCAATTTGATTCCAAAACCTACAAAAATTTGGGCTTAAGGTTTTTACAGAGTTAAGGTTAAAGTTAGACATTAACCTACTGTTCAGCGGTGCTCCCATTCTGGCAGCACTCCTGGTGCAACATCTGACGTGTCATCCAGCATCACTTCTGGTTACCCCTGTGTTATGGTAGTGACACCAGGGGCAACATGTATGCACCGTTCACTATAGTTTTAATGAGGCGCACTCCAATATTAGGCGCATTACAAAGCGCCCGCAGCACTTTGTAATGCGTCTGAGATCGGTGGGCGTGCTGGAGGTGTGTCGCACTACAACTGTACGAAGCTACACATGTATGATTTTTGAACGGCAAATCCAGGCGCATTACTGCTGGAACAAATAATTCTTGAAAAGGTTGACCTCGGCGCTCGTCGAATCGTATTGTAAACACTCAAATTGTATTCAAAGTGTAGGTTTAATAATAAAATTGCAAAGGATATTACTCCTTTTACAAATAAAACCACTAAAAACCTGACGCGTTTCGCGTTGCAAACCAACGCTTCCTCAGAGGTATACAGCATAACATAACATCGGGCATTTAAAGAGACTCCTGGATTACGATTGGATAGAGAGACTGCTGGAACAGGTAGAGCACTTTAAAAGCGGTTTATCTGAGCCAAAAGTTTCGCTTTGTAGCTAGAAAGCACTAAGTCTATAACCCACGGTAGAACAGGTTCATAGATTCAGGCGCATTCTACGCTACTAATGTGTGCAAGAAAAATGGTGCCTGGGCACCAATAATCATACATGTCAGCCTGAATGTCCTAACGGAAGTGAAACGACGCCCGGGGTGCCGCCGGACCAGGAAGGGAAAGTTGACCACTAAAACTTGTAAAAAAAAAAAAAACATTAACCTAACCCCAACTTAGGGTAAAGGATCGGGTTAAGGTTAGAGAAAAAATGTGCGTTCGCAATGTCCCGAACCTGAATTTTTTCACAAGTTTGGCTGAACCAGTGTCAAACTGAATAGGGACCTATTTGAGCAATTCTATCCATAAGCAAAAATATTACACAAGAAGGTCTGGTCAATATTGCTGTCAGTTTTTCCAGAAACAGACAGATGATATGACCGCAGTCCTAGCATTCCTCCTGGAGAGTATTATTACTGGAGGAGTGCCAGGGTGTTACTTGATGTGAGGAACATTGAGTAACTGGATACTGCTATCTTGGTCACTATCTGTTAGCATATCATGCATATAACAGAGGTTGTTAAGCTGCTTTACATGTATATAGAACACACTGTGGTGAAACACAGCGATTTCAGATTGATGTACTATTTGGCAACAGTGTTGACACAAAATGCATAATACTTATTAGGGAATGTTGATAATTGGAGGAGGATGACCTAACAGCTTGATACAGTGATTGTAATATATAAGGCCAATCTAAATAATACTTTTAATAGTATGATTGATATAAAAAATAAAAATGTCTACGCTGTAATCTCTATTGACTTTGATGCTAGATGAATATTTGCTTCTATTCCTATTTTCCTTCTTTAAAGGGAATCTGTCGCCAATTTTTTTCCACTTATTAAATCAAGCCCCTGATCCATATTCTTTTCCTCTCAGTCGTATTTATTTCCTAATTGTAGATTTCTCAATTCGGCCGTCTATATATATGATTGTGGGGAAGACATTCTTGCTTGCACTGCTTTAACAGCAGTGAGAGAGATACTTTACAGCAGCTTAATGCACATAGCATTCTTAAGACAGCTTCTGTCTCAGACTTGTATAGGAGAGTTTTCACTGTGAAGGGAGGGGAGAGGGGGAGCTGTGACATCTCCTCTTGTGGATTCTGTGTTATCTGTACACAATGGTGTCTCCTTTCAGTGTGACCCTGCTGTTACTGATAATGAGCAGACTGCTGAAAAGCTCTCTAAACAGAGCAGGAAGTGTCAGACATTATTAGGCTTAGTGGCCAAAGTGAAAACTGCAGGACTTAAGAATTATTAAAAAAATACTGAAAGTGATCTGGAAAATAAAAAAAAAAACATAACCAAAAATTCCTAAAAAATGTTTAACATAAAAATGTGAGTTAAACAATAAGTCATTTTTTGAGGACACATTCCCTTTAATCTGCTCTTTCCTGTTTTTCAGATGCAGTCCTGGAAAAAGCCATGCACAAATGTATCTTAAAGCCCCTTAAAGGCTACATAGAAAACATGCTGAAGAACTTCCGTATAGCCGATGGGTCCTGGAGCCAGCTGAGGGAAAACCTTTTGCTAGTAAAAAAGAGGACTCCTCAGGAACTGGGGGTTTTGACCCCAACGCCAGATGCAGTAGATGTGGAAAAGATCAGAGTCAAGTTGTCTACCATGCAGAAAATGTATTCTCCAGAGAAGAAAGTGATGCTGTTACTGAGAATCTGCAAGCTCATTTATACATGTATGGAGAATAACTCAGGTATGGATCTGCCGCCCTGGATCCTATTTCCTTCAGTAGAGTTAATATATAAAACAGACGCAGGAAGGAAAGTCCTCAGACATAAGCATCCTCTGGCATAATAAGCTGCATGACTTATTTTAGTTACTTTGGGCGACATGTATGAATTCAAATGCATACTTTTTTTTTACTTGCTGCCGACACCACAGTTCTAAATAGATATAGAAGAGTGTAGAATACGACAGATTTTTGGCGCATTGCAAGAGCTTAGTCCCGCAATTTTTGGCGCATTACCTCTATGCCCTTACAAATTTGGCGCATTAAGCTCTATTTTAATGCGGCAAAAATCTTTTGTGTCGGCCCCAAGTAAAAAAAAAGTACGCATTCGAATTCATACATGTGCCCTTTAATTTAGTGAATGTACAGTCAGGGCCAAAAGTTTTGAAAAAGACACAAATTTTCTATTTTCACATGATCTGTTGCCCTCTGGTTTTTTGTGTGTTTGTCAGATTTTTTTAATCCATACAGAAATACAAGTGCAATCATATTATGATTAACAAAAGCTTTTATTGACAGAATGAGTTAATGCAGCAAGTCAATATTTGCAGTGTTGACCCTTCTTCTTCAGGACCTCTGCAATTCTCCCTGGCATGCTCCAATCAACTTCGGGGACCAAATACTGACTGATAGCAGTCATTCTTGCACAATCAATGTTTGCATTTTGTCACAATTTGTTGGTTTTTTTTTGCCCACCCTCTCTTGATGATTGACCACAAGTTCTCAAGGGGTTTAAAGATCTGGGGAGTTTCCAGGCCATGGACCCAAATCTTATGTTTTGTTCCCTGAGCCATTTAGTTATCCCCTTTGCTTTATGGCAAGGTGCCCCCATCATCTGGAAAAAGGCATTGTTGATCACCAAACTGCTCTTGGACGGTTGGGAGAAGTTGCTCTTGGAGGACATTCTGGTACCATTCTTTATTCATGGATGTGTTTTTAGGCAAGACTGTTAGAGAGCCGATTCCCTTGGTGAGAAGCAACCCCACACATGAATGGTTTCTGGGTGCTTTTTCAGTTGGCATGAGACAAGACTGTGGTATCGCTCACCTTGTCTTCTCCGAACAAGCTGTTTTCCAGATGTTCCAAACATTCGGAAAGGGATTATCAGAGAAAATGACTTTACCCCGTCCCCACAGTCCACTCCCTGTACCCTTTTGGGAGAATATCATCTGTCCCTGATGTTTTTTCTGGAGAGAAGTGGCTTCTTGCTGCCTCCCTTGAACACCCGGCTTGCTCCATGAGTCTCCCCCTCACATGGTGAAGATTTCACTCACACCTGCCTGCTGCCATTCCTGAGCAAGCTCTGCACTGCTGGTAGCCCGATTCCCAAGCTGAAACCCTTTTAAGAAACGGTCCTGGCGCTTTTGGTCTTTCTTGGCGCCTGGAGCCTTTTTTGGGAACAATGTAACCTCTCTCCTTGAATTCCTTGATGATGCGATAGATTGTTGACTGAGGTGCAATTTTTTCTGCTGCGATACTCTTCCTGTTAGGCCAGTTTTTGTGCAGTGCAATGAGACTGCACGTTTTCTTTAGAGATAACCATGGTTAACAAAGAAAACAATGATGCCAAGACCCGCCTCCTTTTAAAGTGTCCAGTGGTGTGATTCTTACTTAATCATGATAGATTATCTCCAGCCCTGTCCTCATCAACACCCCCACCTGTGTTAATGGAGCAATCACTGAAACGATGTTAGCTGGTTCCCTTTTTAAGGCAGGCCTGCAATGAAAGGTTTAAATGTGTTTTTGGGGAAAAAGTAAATTTTTAGGCAACTATTGACTTTGCAATTAATTTCTGTTAAGCTGATCAAATCTTTATAACATTCTGGAGTAATTTCAAATTGCCATTATAAAACTGATGCAGTAGACTTTGTAAATTAACATTTGTATCATTCTCAAAACTTTTGGCCATGACTGTATATGTTCTATAATATATATAATATATATTTATATATATATTTTATATATAATAATATATATATATATATTATTATATATATATTTTAAAACACATAAACGCATTTGTAATCACTTACAATCAAATTTCCACTAGGCATGCAATATAAATATAAAGATTTTTGGGCGGATAAAGTCCATATAAAAAACATATGTGCACTTTACTGATTTTATAATATATTCTTCTCCAATCATATTAAAAGCTACACTCTTTGTGCGTCTGGTTTTATCAGTTTAGTAGCTATAGATAACACTGCAAATTTTCTTAGTACAGTTTATATGCATTGGGGCACAGCCTATATGGCACCATACAGATTCCCTACAGTTCCAATGTGGTACTGTGTTCCGGAAGTATACTACCATTATAAAGTATCTCATAGGACATGTCAGGTGTAAGGTTGGAGACATGAAGGGGTACAGTATGGCCCTATCCACATCTATTCGTGCTATATTACAGCTCCAAAAAACTCAATGGTTGTGAGACCCATGCTTTGCTCCTATGTATAGGGCCTGAGACCAACTTTTGAAAAAAGTGCTACAGATCCGGGTCATAATCAGATTTGATCTGAACCTTAGCGCTTCGATTTTGATGGACCTGAATAAAATTTTTGCCATAAAATCATCCCTAACTGTAAGGTTTACCCTAAATTGTGGTTAGGGTTTTTAGGCCTTTTTAAGAATTAATTTACCTATCCGCGGTGCACTGGGTGATAGGGTTAGGACTAGGGACAAAGATAAAAGAGAATTCAAGATGGCCTGAACACAAGTTTTTTACAAGTTTGGTCAAACTAGTTTCAAACTGAATAGGGCAATATTAAAGCAACACTACTAATAACAGCAACATTCTTAGAACAAGCTGGCCATGACTGATAAACATAAAAAAACATGTTTCTAAAATATTGAATTAAAATGAACATTGCATTAAAATCTTAAGTATTTAAACAGTCCCTGCAGTCCATGTGCCCTAAAGCTGTTAGAGGGGGGAACTCTTGTTCATCCATAATCAGCTCTGGATGACCATTGGTTTCCATGTCCGCTGTTTAATTCTTCAGTCCTTTTAACCATAGGGTGCGTCCAGCAGCAAAATCCCTACAATCATTTGCTCTTAAAAGAATCAATCACAAAAAAATCACAAAAACCCCTTAAACAAAGCAATAGGAGGATGGTGCATTTACTGGGACTTGTCACTGATGTTAACAGTAATCATGTTTTATGTCTCTGCCAGGGAGGATGTATGGTGCCGATGACTTTTTGCCAGTACTAACTTATGTCATTGCTCAGTGTGACATGCTGGAAATTGACATTGAAATTGAATACATGATGGAACTGCTGGACCCATCACTGCTACATGGAGAAGGTAAAATACAGTGTTTTATATATGGGTGGACCAAAAATGTTCATGATGATAGGGATAATAATAGGTTTTGGAATTTTAATAATTGTTTGTGATGTCAGGTCATGTCTGTGTGGGTGAAGTACGAATTCCTATGCAGGAGTCTGCTTGTTATATCTGGCACTTTATCATACATGAAGTCATGTTACAGCCAAACACTGTGTAATATACAAATGATGGGGCGTCTTTTTGTGCCCAGTTATTCAGAAAGTGGTTTAGCTTTAGGAATAATAATCTAAAATACTGATATTAGTCATCACCCCATTTCTGAATTGATATGCAATAAATGTTTTTTATGGTGTTTTTTGGTACAACACGATGTTTCCATTGCAGAATTCCTATGTTATTATGGTCAAGTTAAACTAAATTGTTCCATCGTGCTGAGCGAGTTGTATGTCTCAGATAACCCAGGGGAGCCTCCTCCTGTTTCCTGAGCTTGTCTACTCAAGCCCTACAAATAGAAACTTTTCTCTATTACACAGAAAATATTCATGGTCTGGCACCACGAGATAACAAAGTAACAACAGACAGGACTATAGAATTTATATGCATAATGGTAAACTTATAGCAAACCAAAATATACAAGATAGAAACAACTACAGCTGCCCCTGTAAGACCATGTCCCCATGGCACTGGTTTGCGGCCGGTTTTTCAGCCAGTTTGCGGTTTTGCAGACCACCTGAAATACCGGCCGCAAACTAACACACTAGGCCGCTAAGGAAAACCCGTGCAGCAGTCCCCACTGCACGGGTTTTCCGCCCGAAAAACATTGAACATGTTCATTCTTCCGACCGGTTTTCGAATATGAACGTATTAATGGGAAGGTGGTGGGCTTTTCTCCGCTCATTGCCGAGAAAAGCCGGCGGCCGTGGGGACGGCACTAAAACAGGACAACTACCAGTCAGATAGACCGACCGGTATTTGTCCTTTGCTGTGGGGATGAGCCCTAAGGGTATGTTTACACAGATTTTTTTGGGCCATTTATTAGTGGGTTTTGCACACTGAAAAACGGCCCAAAATTAGCCTCAGACAAGCTTCCAATCTTCCTTCATTGACTGTAATGTAAAATACGGCTTGTTGTTCAAAAGCATAACAGCGTATTTCAAAAGCATAATTGAGAGACGTTTATTGGACGCAATTACGGCTGTAAAAATAAGAGACCTTTTCGCTCGTAAAATCCCCATAGGAAACAGTGGGGTTAGGATTTTTCAAAATACCCTTCAAAATCTGCTGTTAAATAAGCTTCAAAATACGCGTCTAAGGCTAGGTCTACACTGCATCAGACAAAAAACGTCCAGAAATCGTCCATTTTTTTTTCCGATGCAGGACCGCATTTTTTGTGCAAAAACCGTTTTGTGCAAAAACCGTAGTCGTATCTCGTTTATTTGACGTCACCAAGGAAAATAAAAATGCTGGCGTATTATACAACATAACATACGTTGGCTCTGCACATATAAAATATATTGTGAAAAACACAAGCATAGGTGCACACTGAAAAGGCAATATATACATCTAATACAAATATCAGTGGCACACTAAAGACTTAAGTAAAACCTCAAGGTATATAGGAATATTGGAAATGCATTACTGCTAAGGAAAATAATGAAAACCTGGGGCTCTTAGTTTAACAGTATTTTCAAATATTAAATGTGTTAAACTCACCTCCAAAACGTCAAGGGGATCTACAGAGCATGAGCCACAAAAAAGTCCAAAATCGTCAATCCGATGCAACTTCACGGTATTTTGGTAGGAACTAGCATCAGTTTAATTGACCTCACTGGTTAAAAATGCAGCGTATTAAAAACAACATGTTATATAATACGGTGGCTCCGAAAGCCAATCGTAGAAAAGACGAGCTGTGGGGCTGCACGAACTGTCGTATTTTCGGCGCTTTTGAAAAACTAAAGGTGCCTAAAATACCATCGTGAAGCTATGCAGTGGAGACATAGCCTAATAAGGCTTTTTTTGAAGCTGATTTTGAAGCGTAAATTTACACTTCAAAAACGCTGTGTGAACATACTCTTAATGTGATGATAATATCTGTAATCTCTTACATCACTTTATATTATTCTGTCCAAATTTGCCTGTAGTACAACTCAGACTACCTTTATAAACCAATACGTGCTCATCGGAAAGTCACAGCCCTTTCACTGCAGGTCCCATAAAGTAATTCACTGACCGTTGCCCATGTACTTAGATGGGATGAGATGCCCTCAGTTAGACATTGCTGTGCCTGGTACTGCAGTTAAGGAGCTACCGCTTGAGTGTCTGCTGCTTTGCCTTCATTCTGCTGGTTGGTGGGGGCCCATAAAAACTGTCTCCCAGAAAACTTAATTAAAGAGAACCTGTGGACATTCCTGACATCTTTGTGTTCATTAATATTTGTGTTATTCCTTGAAATACTCCTGGAGCATATTTTTCTAAATCGCTATGTTGTGTGGTTCAGGTGTTATTGGTCCTAGAATTTCATTACCAATCTGTCAGATGGGTGTACCACCTGGGGGTGTGTCTGTACAGTGTGACATTGTCCAATCAGAGCTGACAGAGTCAGTATTTGCAGGGAAGACTGGAATGGTAACACCCAGTTGACTGATTCAGTAATAGATTTCTAGGAGGAATAACAGTGGAACAGCACAACACAGTTATAAGAGTAGATGCTCCAGAATTGTTATGTCATGAATAGCACAGGTATTTACTAGAAGAGACATATCAGGAGATGTCACAGGACAATACTAGACATTTGCACATTAGTGGACAAGTATTTTTCATGACTCATTACTTTGGTTTGGTACGTGCTTTATTCCTCTCATTAAGAAGGATAACAGAGAGGCAGATATAGGGCTTAGTATTGTGGGGCCAGTAGCATTTAGGTGAGGACTACATGGTGGCAGCTCTCATTTTCAGCATTGGTGACAGTAATTCTGCAGCAGTATTAAAAGCATGTAGTGCTGCCTTATTATTAGTGCTTGCTTTTGATTGCCTCACCTAAAGCAGAGATGCAAAGTCAGTTTTGTAGTGTCCACATTGCATCTCATATGTTTTCAGGAGGCTATATCACAGTAGTTTGGCTATGACAGGGCTTGATGTTGCATCTTACGTTGTATAGCTTTGTCTGTACTCCATACTCCAGAAAGGAAGGGGTTGTCCAATTTAGAAAGCCCATTTTTATTTACCCAATAAGGGAATTCTAGGTCAAAAAAGGAGTTGTCTGTTCAGGATCCATATTTCTAAATTTTTAAGAATTTTTGGTTGTATTTTTTTTATTTTTCATATCATTATCAATATTTTTAAAAAATAAATCTTGAAACCCTGCAGTTTTCACTTTGTCCACTAGGCCTAATAATAGTCTGACACTTCCTGTTCTGTGGAGAAAGCTTTTCAGCAGCCTCCTCATTATCAGTACAGACAGGATTACATCGAAAATTGACACAATGAGTGACATGCATGAAATTTGGCGTGTTAACGCCAAATTTCATGCGCATAATAATAGCATAGAATGCGCCTGATCTATGAACCCCGCCTCCCACAACCCACCCGAGATCAGGCGCATTACAATGCACTGCAGTCGCTATGTAATTCGCCCGGTAATGGCATGCCTGATATCGGACCGAAAAGACGCCAGATATCTGCCGCAGCCCCATTCACACATGTCGCGCAATGTGTATAGCTAACACAGAATCCATCATTCATAGTAGCAGATAGTCACAGCATCCCCTCTCCCTCTTCCTGCACACTGACTTCTTCACAGGTCCCAGCATTCCTAGAAAACTCTCCTATAGAAGTCAACGTGTCTGATCCTGTTTACAGGCTTCTATGTCCTTGAAGCTGCTGTAAAGCATCTTTCTAAATGCTGTTAAAAGCAGCTCAGGCAAGATGACTGTCCTCACAATTAGGCTATGTTCACACAGCTTAAAATGGGACATATTTCAGTCCGTAATTACGTGCGAGGAGTGCGCAAATTACGGCTGGAATAGTCCCAATCATTATGGTAATCCACAGTTCTCATAGCGAACTATGGATTACGTCTGCTCTCCCTGCTCGGCGAATACAGCCGCGGGGGAGATAAGTGACATGTGAATTACCAGCGGCGTATACGCTGCTGGTAATGAAAGTATAAGGGCCGGCAAGGTGCCGGCCCCACGCTCACGCTCCCGCCCCGCCCCCGTCTACACGCCGTAATTGCGGGGCGGAATTATGCCCCGCAGATAAGCCGTGTGAACATAGCCTTACATACAGAAAACAGAATTCAAAAATATACAATCAGAAAATAAAAATGGCTAAGGGGAAAAGAATTTGTATCAGTATCTTGTTTTAATTAGTAAAAAAAAGCACTGTTGAGACCATGTTAGACCTTGATGTATGCACAAATATGGAAGCACTATAGACTCGCCTTTCTATTAGCTGTGAATATATGGCTCTAACATAGATGCTACATTGATTCACTTTTAGGAGGCTACTACTTGACAAGCGCATATGGAGCACTGTCCCTGATAAAGAATTTCCAGGAGGAACAAGCAGCACGATTACTAAATTCTGAGACCAGAGACACATTAAAACAATGGCACAAGAGGAGGACGGCAAACAGGACCATTCCATCCATTGATGACTTTCAGGTATGACCTATCACACTGGGCAAGCTACATCCTTTATGTGTAGTGTCACGTTTCATATAAAAAATGTTCCTAAAAAAGTCACATATTAGAGTAAACCAATAATATAACTTTCTAGTATTTCATATCACCTTGAGTTTCTTTGGCATTGCCACAGTGTTTTCCATGTGATAGATATACCACTATGTGTTATACCATGACCTGGAGGACCCTCATCGACGTATCCTCACCAGAGCCATATATGTCCATCACTTCCCACATTACTTTTATAGAAAGAACGATTATTAAGTGATGTCGATGTCATTGCTTGTAATTAACTTTGTTTATGGGTTTTTTTACAGAACTATTTAAGGGTTGCTCTTCAGGAGGTGGACAGTGGGTGTACAGGCAAGACGCTCATCGTTAAACCCTATACCACTACAGAAGACGTATGCCAGTTGTGTGCACAGAGATTTAACGTAAAGGATCCCGAGAATTACGGCCTCTTCCTCTATATTGACGAGACCTGGCAGCAGCTGAGTGAAGACACCTATCCACAGAAAATCAAAGCCGAGATTCACAGCCGACCAAACCTCCAAGTCTTTCATTTTGTGTATAAACGAATCAATAATGACCCTCAGGGCATCATCAGCTATGACAATGATGATGACAATAACAACGATGATGATGATGCAGATTTTTAGACGCTGTATTTTTGTTTCACATCGGCTAGTTTTGCACTCAGAATATTATTTGTCAAGCCGAGTAGGCCTGTAAAGATGGACGCTTGCTCGGTAGGGCATTGTGTGCTACTGAACACTTCTACGGTGGATACTAGTAGCCAAAATGTGGTCAATTGAAGATCTCCATGAAGGCAGCTTTTCGCTATTCAGATGTCCTGGATCAAGCATGTTAATGGGCTTCTTTGACAAACTATTTGACAAACGTTGCAAGCAGTGGACTTGAGTAAGAGACGGGCAACATCCGAGATGGTAGTGATTGGCTAGACCATACGACTTAAGGAAGAGGATGTTGTCATTGTTCATGGACAGTACCGAACGACAAAAGCAATGTGCCTGTGTATTTTTTCATTTTTATCAAACGGGTTTTTTATAGTGATGGAGAAGAGTGACTAGAGGATGGTCTTGTTCATAGAATAAGTTGGCACTGAAATTAGGGTTTGTCCGTTAAATACACAAAATATTTCCTTCTGTACATGTAAATGTCCCAACGAACAAGGACGTGTCCTCAGCTGTACTGTTATTTTGTAATATATTTTAGCCGTGGAGTCTTTTTTTCTGATGTATATATTATGTATTTTTTTTAAGTCCATGACTCCTCATTTTATTAGCAGCTGTTATAATGTCTGATTTATCCTACCTTTTACCTATTTTCCAATGAAGACATCAATAGCAAGAGATAAAATTGGCGTCACTGGTGATGTCACTAGTCAATACAAATTATTTTGGTTTATACAGACTCCCAATCCAATTTTTGCCTCTCTGAACTAGTGAATGCCAACAGTACTTTTCATTTAAAGCTAATCTTTATCCGTTTTAGTATCAATGGCACATTCTTTAGAAATAATACAATGGCACTTCCCTGGCATCTAAAGAGGATATCCCTTATCATTATTACATGGCAGCAATTATACAGTTAGTCTGTCCACATTTTTTTTAGATTGTAAAAATTGGGAATTATTTTATCTCATATCTGACCTTTTTCTGTACTGTTTTAGTTAGGTGGTGAATACGATGTCTGTGGGTAAATGGTGACTCATATGTGAGTTGTTTCAGCTTGTAACGTCTTAAAAAGGGACTTTAACCCCAGACTGGCCACCTTGCCATTAGGTAATGTTACAGATATCCTTAATAAACTGGCACCATTGTGCCCAATCAGTGACCTTCTTAAGTACTTGGGCCACATATGCCTCTCATTCTATGAACCTTCTCAGCTATTCTGTTGGACCTAATGAGGCCACAGGACACTTTAACCCTCAGTCCCTGTTGCCCTACGCCAGGAATCTTGGCTGTGATCTTGATTGTCACTAGTTCAGCCTCGGGGCTCAGATCGAAAAGAAACCTGTCCTGGAGACATCTTTCCTATCAAGTGACTTAACCAATGTGGTATAAATGTACTCACCATTCACACATGGAGTGTGTCTTTGGCATTAGTGTAAAGTTGCCAGTAGAGGACGAGAAGGTGTCACATCTGCTGAAACGGATGGGTTTCTAGAATCCCTGTCCATAGTACTAGTTTATATAGATGTAATCTTATAAACAATGAGTTTCTATACCATTGCTTATAATTACTGGTTATATTACGATGTCAGTATTGCATTCATTGTAACCTTGGATTTAACTTAAAGGGGTTTTCCATTTTTACAAATAGCTGTCCAGCTGGTCGGGGAGTTTGTAAAATAGAAAAAAAAAACAACTTACCTTTTAAACTTGCTTCGTTCAAGCGCCACCACCAGTCCTAGTGCAATTGCTGATGACGTCACGTAAGACTGCAGCCAAATACAGGCCTTAGTGATCACCTGCCATAAATCCAGTAAGAGACCTCTGCAGGGTCAGGTGAACAATGAACATGTCGTTATCAGCTGAGGGCATCGGGAGTGGCGGTGGCACTGGAGTGGAGCAGGCTTAAAAGGTGAAGTTTTTTTTTCTATTTTAGAACCTAACTTTTTGGAAAAATGGAAATCTCTTTTTACACTAGAGGTAAAACAGATACACTGTGTTATGCCTAGTTCAAGCCCAAATGGGTTAGTATTCTCTATCCCTGTGTCATCGCCCCTGCCGGGACTGCAACCAGTATTTCTTGGTTTTACCTTTAGGGTTCATTTACACGGCACAGACCAAATACCGGTTGGGAAATCCCGACCAGTATTTGGTCTTTTTTTGGCACGCAAGGGGACCACTTTTGTCCGCGGTTTGCGGATTCAAGCCGTTCCCCTTTGCACCCATGTGTTCATGTTTCGCCCGAAAACCGGGTGAAAGAATGAACATGTTCTACGTTTTTCGTTACGTCAGCGGTTTCATAAACCATCCGGCGGAAAAATCCATGCTTTGGGGACTGCTGCACAGATTTTCTATTGAAGTCTATGGGGGAGCGTTACTTATCGGTTTTCAGGCGGTTTGTAAAACCGCAAACCGTCTGAAAAACCGACAAATAACCTGTGCCGTGGGGACAAGCCCTAAGTATTCTTTGAAGACACTTTCATTGAAAACTGTAATATCATGCAACAATCCAAGGTGACATCAACATGCAGAAGTCTAATGTTAATAAGATGTAGCTCTTACACACTACTTACAATGCGTATAAAGTTGCTGGAATTATCTCATTGCCACCAGCATTTGACTACACTGTTAGATGCAGTGCATCACAGTATGATTACAAGGTTATTATTGAAAAAAACAAATCATGAAAATAACAAAAAACTGCTATAGTTTTTCATCCTAGATATATTTCTTAGAGAGTCGTGACAGTTTCAGGAAAACTGTTTATTTTAAGTATAAGTCATAAATGTGCATGTGTAGTTAACATTTAATATATAAGAACATGTTATCTCTTGCTGGCTCTAGAGCATCACATCTATATGTTGTAATGGGTATATAACACGAGTTGTCATAGGCAGTGTTCGCTTTATAAGGTGTTTGAAGGGTTTTATGTACGTGTATTTTGTATCTTTTTTTTGTATCTTGGCTGCCAAAAGGAGTCTGTTACACATTGCAGCCCTTCTTTATTAGGAAATATATTGCAGATGGATTACTCGCAAGTGAAGTACAATGACTGTAAAATGAAGTGATATTTGTATATGAGCTGACTAAGCTGAAGCGTAGTCAGAAGGCATTGCTCCAATAGACCGTTCTGAAAAGTCTAACTTACTAAACTTCTGTGTCGGAATGTAATATACTTATGTGGACTTGGTCATGTTCTTGCTGACAATCCAGTTTTAAGACAGTAAATCATCTCAGTTATGATCTGAATTTGTGTGTAACATTGCTGTCCTACCAGTTATGCCTTGCTTTGATCCTATGCCTTCTCACAATAAGCTATTCTTCTATATATATTGCTTTGGCTACAGAAATAAAGGCCATATAATATGTCCATACTTGTTAGATAACATATGCCAGACGGAGTGTCGTTTTCCTGCTTCCAGGATACGATCAGTTTTTTCTGGGACAATTTGGGCCACATGTATGAAAACTGTCCAGGTCTAAGACTTTCTTTGTTGCCCATAGCAACCAATCAGAGCGATGTCTTCTCTCTGATTACACAGACATCCCATTGGTTTCTATTGGAACTGTGTAATGCTTAGTTTTCCTTGTGGTGGTGCTGCAGAGAAGCTTAAGACTTACCATCAAGTTCCCCCACAGATTACATCTGGTCACTTGGGGTCCCAGCAGAAGAACACTTTGTGATGTCTGCATTGTTAAGGAACGCTTTTAACAAGTAGGGATTGTTTGAAGTGATAAACCCCTTTAGAGTATGCAGATGTTCCAAACAATAGGATGTTATGGTAAACTGTAATGTACAAGCAAAATGGGTCAACCTGCACTTAAAGCTAACCTGTCAGGTGGTTTGTGTTACCCTAGCTTAGAGCAGGATGTGATGGAGGAAGAGAAACTGAGCTCTTTGATATTATACAATTTGGAGTTCTGTAATATATAGGTTTATATGATTTTAGGCTAAAAAGCAGAGTATATCCTGACAGGACTCCTAAAGGAGAAAGTAAAAGTCATGCTTATCCCACCCACATACAGTGATTGACACTTTGCTCTGTACACACTTTGATACAGAAAAAGCTGCCAAGCACTGTATCCACAGTGGCTTAAACAGGAATTTTACTGTCTTTTAAGAAGTCCTATCAGAATTTACTCTGCTTTTTACTCAGAATTCCTGCTCCAAGAAATATAAACCTATATATCACAGAACTCAGCTTCTCTCCCTCTATGATGTCCTCGCATAGGGTAGGTGGTAACTCCCATTATAACTGAAATAGTAAACTAAAAGTGAAAATGTCGGTAAGAATCAAAATCTTACTTTCCTTTTGATTTCATGTCATCTGTTTTAATGGTTCCCATTGCAGCTGATAACTGCTCAGGACACCTCTCCGACTAGATGGGTTGTTGTAGAAAAGAAACCGTACATTTTCTGAAACCTGAATGCCTTCCCAGCTTTAGCGTTACCTTACTGTTGTTAGCTTCATCAAAAATATTGTCCACTTTTTACTTTGATTTTTAGTTAAAACATGATGTTCTTGGGTCCTTGACTACTGTAAACTCTTCCCCACCACTAGTTCTAAGTACTGTACTTAATGTCAGGAGACTAGTAGATGCACAGTATTATAAATCTGTGAATATGATATATTCCAAAGGATCTTGAACCAGCTCTAAAATTGTTGTTGCAGCTGAAAAAAGGATTAAAGTAGGTAGTCATTAAAGAGAATATCCAGTGATATGTAAATGCAATGTGTTGTATGGTAAAATGTTACTTATCTAATATACTTAATGTTGACCAACCTCTGTTTTCTGTCAATGAATGTCTATACTTACTTGGTGCTCCTCAGCAAGGTGCACAGCTTAAAGGGGTTGTCTCACTACAAAGAATAGCTTTCAAAATGTAGGGAACACTAAATGAAGACGTTTTCAAAATATATTGCTTTGTTCATTTTTTTTTGTTAAGGAGCTACAAGTGATTTTATCACCTTCTGTGGTCTCTCTGGTTCCTCAAGTGAACGACCTGTGTACTCCTCCTCCCCTGCTGTTTGTTCTATCTGATAGCAGGGAGTGATGTCATCACACAGGTCCTGGCCAGCAGTGTGAAAGCTTGTGGGTTATCTGATCTTTCAGGACAAAAGACAGTAATTACTCTACTGTTTACATTAGCTCAGAAGCTTCTCTGGACCTCAGAGAAGGTAATTTAGCTAATCTAGACTGATAAACAGAGAAGTCTGAATACAGGAGCTCATATGCTAATTACCAACAGTTTGACCAGAAAGTGACAGAGCAAAGCAGCATTATTTCATTCATGCATCCTATGAAACTTTGAGATGAGACAACCCCTTTAAGGGTATCGGTGCCTATTTGTATAATAAGAATGTTTATATTCACTGACAGCACATATCTTTAGATAACAATGAGTTGAAGCACAGGGGATATCAGATGGTTGCAACATTTCTAATTATATAATGAATAAGCTGTTTTTCCATACAACATAAAACTATTTTAAGTGGATTAGCACCAACAGATTGTCAATAGAAATACAATTTACAGATATGACTGCTTTAATTCCCCAGCCAAAGCTCTTTAGTGGCAGCAGTGACAAGTTTTTTGGATGTACTGGACAGATGTACTTTAATTTGATAAGACTAGAGGCAAGGTAATAGAATGTAGTGAATGGCATTGGTCGATATAATATTGTGTTGTAACAGTACTGTACTAGTCTGCTGGCCCAGACAATGGCAGAGTTATAGAGAGAAATCTTGAAATGGGTTTGCAGGTCCATACCCTGTAATTGTGTTAGGTTGTACGAGATACTTATATGATTTTGTGAAAGTAAACACTAATTATTTAAAGTAATTTCATTTTATGTAGTTTGCTTTTAAAATAAATACAAATATAAAAAAAACTTTTTTTAAGGAACAAAAAATTTATTAAAATGCAAAAAAAACATAAGAAATGTGTTTTCATTCTGTATGTTGGAACAAGGCAGTGCGCCCTTGTGAGGTCAGCGTAGTACAATAGATAAGTCTTCTGGATTTCTTTGTATTGTGAAATGTTTGTATTTGGCACATAATAAATGGTTATGTGGTTTGATAATGTGTCTTGTCTTTTTATGTGTTATATTTGGGTGGATACTTTTTGATAAACAGAGATCTAAAATGTTAAAGGGGTTTTGTCACGATCTCATTTCATATCTTCTGCATCCAGCTTTTTAGCTCTGTTTGCTCAGAAGGGGGCATGTGCGATTTGTTTGAATTGCATATCATGTGACCCTGCAGGATGACATCACCAGGCCTTTCTTCTCTGTAGTCAAAGAAAGGTCTGTTTATGTATAGAACTGTGAGTAGCTACAATGTAGCTCAAAGGTAACATTTTTGCTTTACAGCACAAAGGTCCTTGGTTCAAATCCCTGCAGGAACTTAACTTGTGGATTTTTTTTCTTCTTTATCAATGCACACACCTCATTGAGGTTTCTTTTTTTTTATTTGCACTGTTTGACTAATTACTAAGTAGTCCAAAGGACAGGAGTAGAATGACAGCCCCCGGGGTTTGTACACTCAGTAGCTGTCTGAGAGGAGAGGTGATGTCTGAGCATGTGCGGCCAGGACTGAGAAGCTCTCAGCCCTGGTCGTATCCCCTGGAGACGAGCTTTAAACAATGGATCACTAAAGGAGCAGCTAAAACAAAAAACAGTGCAGAATTTTTTTAATAATGATGAATGGTGAAAATGTTTATTATTTAATTTTCAAACTTCCCACATCAATTTTACTTTGGGGCAAAACCCCTTTAAGCCTCTTGACTTTAATGTGCACCAGATTGTACATTAAAGGGGATATGTATGAAAACTGTCTAGATCTAAGAATTTCTTTTTTGTCAATAGCAACCAACCATTTCATGTAGTGCTCTGAAAAAATGAATGGTAAGCTCTGATTGGTTGCTATGGTCAACACAGAAAGTGTTCGAGCTAGACAGTTTTCATACATGTGACCCTAAATGTTTATCACCCATCTCCTAACTGCTGGCCACAGAGAACGGAGAGGTGGCCACACATGCACAGCACTCTTCATTCTTCTCTATGGAAGCTCGGAGTACAACAGAGTTGGTGTGCATGTGCTCGAACTTGGAACTCCCATTAAAATGAACCGAGATTGCTGCGGATATAAACCTACCATATATTCTCGAGTATAAGCCCAGGTATCTACTTTTGCCACAAAAAACTGGGAAAACTTATTGACTCGAGTATAAACCTAGATTGGAAATTGCAGCGGCTACTGGTAAATTTGAAAAATAAAAATGGATAGCAATAAAATTACATAGGCAGGTATAGGCAGTTTAATGTCCCCCATAGGCAGGTATATGTCTCCCATAGGCAGGTATATGTCCCTGATAGGCAGGTATAGGCAGTTTAATGTCCACAATAGGCAGGTATATGTCCTCCATAGGCAGGTATATGTCCCCCATAGACAGGTATAGGCAGTGTTTAAAAAAAAAAAAAAAAAAGAATACAAGCACCCGTCCCCGCTGCTCCAATACGCTCCGTCTTCTGGCACAGGTGGCGTGTGTCATCAGGTTGTGCAAGCGGCCTGTGCTGAATACTCTGGAAGGCCGCAAAAAATCTTTTTGCGGAGCAGGGAGCGCTCGCTCTTTGCTCTGCAATAATGTCTTCAGCTGTATGCGGTCCCAGAAGAGTCGCATACAGCTGAAGTATCC
Organism: Phyllomedusa bahiana; assembly: GCA_025379985.1. Taxonomy (NCBI): domain Eukaryota; kingdom Metazoa; phylum Chordata; class Amphibia; order Anura; family Hylidae; genus Phyllomedusa; species Phyllomedusa bahiana. The sequence continues at coordinate 140,427 of JAODAL010001385.1, forward strand.
CCGCCGGCGCCCAGGCCATGGCAGCGCACGGATGCTGACGGGTAACTGGAGATTCAGTTATATGCGTTTCCAGAGAAGATACATACAGCTGAAGAAATCACTGCCGAGTATAAGCCGAGCTGGGCTTTTCCAACACATTTTTTGTGCTGAAAAACTTGGCTTATACTGGAGTATATACAGTATATATCACAGAGCTCCTCTTCTGCTGTCAGAAAGGGTAACCTAAGCCACAATTTAAGTTCTATTTAACACAGCTGTATAGGGCCATTTTAACACAGTGTTGGGCCCAATAAAAGGATGTCATGACTTGCAAGACTTCTTTCCTTTCAAACAACAGAAAAGACCCGCATGCCTTCTTATTTCGCAGTATTGGGCAGATTTTTATCATTGTCATTTCAACCAAATGTGTGGCAGCAACATAAATGCCTTAAAGGGGTTGTGTCACTACAAAGATTAGCTTTTAACAGTCAGTGCAATTAGAAGAGCTGGAATATGGAACTGATAGGCTAATCACTGCTATAGAACCACCCACAGCCTAACCAGGAAGAGGAACTGTAAACCTGAAGCTGACTGTGGCTTTGAGAAACAGTAGGGTGAGACAACCCTTTTAACTTTACATGTCTTCCAGGGTTACAAGCCACAGATGTCTTCCAGTTAGCTGCACATACCCTTTAATTCAAGAACACAGAACATGCAGCTTGCCTTTCTTTGTTGGGCTCGACTGGTGACCTAGTTGCATCCTCTATAGACCTTATTGATTTGACAGTGATGTAGTCTTATTAAACATACCATCATTTTCATACATTTTGAAGATCTGCTATCTTCTGTCAGTTCACTGGCATGAAGACTGAATAATCTCAGACAGACTAGGTGTTGACCTGTGATGCCTGAGAATTCCAATGAAAAGTTTGCTAGGCAGTGTATCATTGGGACAGTCTTTAACCAGTGGATTTTATCTGTTGTAAGAGATATAATAGGTAAGGTTGACCACATTCCCCTTTTTTCTATGGGTCATAAACCTGCCTCGTCTGCAAACAAGTGAGGGACATGGCCAGAAGGGCATGCCACCACTCTCTTTCACTGGAGATAAAACCAGGGTTGGAGAGGGTAACAAGCACCAGGTGTGCAAATGTATACCAGAAACAGCAGAGGTACCATTATAATTTTTGCCACATCATCCTTACATGTATGTGATCAGTGTCGGACTGGCCCACCGGAGGATGAGTGAATGCGGACGCTCAGCCCAGCAGAATACTGCAGGCGCTCTGCTCCGCTATTCTGCATAGTAGGTCTAAGGAGTCGGCAACACTTCATCACACAGGCAGCACGATGATGTCATATTGTGCCGCCTGTGCCTGGCTTCACTAGGAGAAGCCCGGCAGTGAAGCATGGACTTCCACAACCGCTCGTCCGGAAACAGGAAAAGGTGAGTGTATTTTTTTTTCACCTAATGGGGGCAATTTATCTATCTGGGGGAAAACTACCTGGCTACATAAGGGCAAGCTACCTGGCTACCTGGGGGCAAGCTACCTGGCTACCTGGGGGCAAGCTGCCTGGGTGAAAGCTACCTGGCTAAATGGGGGCAAGCTACCTGGGGGCAAGCTACCTGGCTATCTATGGGCAAGCTACCTGGCTAACTGGGGGCAAGCTACCTGGCTATCTATGGGCAAGCTACCTAGCTTTCTATGGACAAGCTACCTAGCTTTTTATGGGCGAACTGCCTAGCTTTCTATGGGCAAACTACCTAGCTATCTGGGGGTAAACTATCTAGCTACTTGGAGGCAAACTAGCTACCCGGGGGCAATTTACCTTGCTGTCCTACTCATGATAGATGGCTATCTATCATGTGACATCTTGTAATTGTGTCTAGCAGAGTGTATTATATGTGTGTTATATGGGTGGTGGGAGTGAATCTAGCATTGCCCAGATCCTTCACATCAGTGCTGTCCCTGGGATAGGGGCGGAGCAGCCATTAGTTTCACTTTCAGTTTAACACAGCTCAGAGGGAAGCGAGCACAGAGTGTGCAGGCAGCCAATCACAGCACAGGGGAGCGTGTCCCGCATCGGGGGCATGTCCCACACAGGGGGGTGTCCTGCCCAGGGGGGTTGAACTAAATATCAGGCAGCCAATCACAGAAAAGGGGCGTGGCCCAACCTCAGGCTGCAGTTTTAGATATAGAACACACAGATTAGCTAATAGCTGTTATACCAAATGATTTAAGTAACACAAATCAATTTAGAAAAAAAACTGTTTCATCCAGCATCCAATATAATAGAACAAAAAAGTATAGTCACATATTTATTCAAAACTGCAGTCTCCAATTCCCCTAACGCATTTCCAGTTGTCTTGAGCTCTTAATCGTAGAAACGATTGGATGCTGGATGAAACAGTTTTTTACATTGGAATATTTAACTGTCCTTGAAAGTCTGGGACATCACCTGTTCACCAACTTCATACAGCCATGAAGCAATAATCGAACTTGCACCAGAGGTGGTAAGAGTGAGAATTTCCCCACATTTTTTTCTTGTATGTTTCTAATACAAATCAATTGCAAAAGCTCTTATTTTTACTGTCCCCATCATTACAGTTATGATCTTTGTTGTGAGAAAACCCCTTTAACAAATCGTGCACACATGCCTTCTTGTTACCAATTGAAATTGTATGGTGGTAAAGTCTGTCACGCTACAATGGTCTCAGGATACATTATCTTCACTATACAATGTTTGTATATTAAAGGGGTTTTCTTACCACAATGATTACCTTAGGGAAAGGTAAATAAAGACTATTACCAAATACATTGCTGTGTTGACTTTGCTTTGTTCAGGAGATAGAGGCAAAAAAATTTTTTTTATTGCAACCAGCGCTGGCAGCCTATCATGAGAGAATGAACAGGTCTGTAGCTATAGCGACCAGTGCTGGCAGCCTTTCAGGAGAGATTGAACAGGTCTGTAGCTATAGAGACCAGTGCTGGCAGCCTATCAGGAGAGATCGAACAGATCTGTCGCTATAGCAACCTGAAGAGCTGATGCAGCCCATACAAGAGGGGATATCTAGGAATAGGTAGGACACTGTTAATGGATAAATATTGCAAAGTGACTTGTTTTTGCAAGGTCTTTAACATAGAAAGCAGCAATCCCTGTAGTGAGACAACCCCTTTAGTTTTTCCAGAACAGTATAAGAAACGAAAGCCAAGCTCTGATTGACTGCTATTGGCAATAAGGACAGACTTACACTTAGAAAGTTTTCATAAATGTGGCAATTTTTTATCTATTTTTTCTAGCACCAAGGATTTGAAATCCACAGAGTGGAAAATTTGTGCTGTAGTTCGCTGTGTGAATTACTGCGTGGACTACCGTCAGATTACACAAGGATTTTAATAAAGAATGCAACATGGAAACCACGTTGAATTCGGTATTAAAATCCGTCATGTGAACAACTCTTAGATTTAAAGAGGGCAGATCTGCTGCCGATTTTGGTGAGAACTTTGTCACAGATTTATCTACAGATTTTTCAATACTGATTTTTTTTTTACATTCAAAGAAAACTTTACTACTGTAGTCAACAGAAGTGGTACAAACACGTGAAAAATAGGGATCAATACAAATAAGGAACCAAGTGTCTGGTATTCTAACAACATCATCTCTAGACCTGTTATCAAGGAGGATTGTCTCTTGTAAGTCCTTAGAGAGGTAGATGAACCTGCAAGGTAAACCGCAGCATAAACAAGCCAACATTCAGTGATGCAGAAGTGAAAATAGGCACATCCTGTTCTGAGGCAAGTGACGATTAGGGCAAGAGTCCGCATCACTCGAGAAGCCTCTGCCACTACAAGAATGGGGGAGGCTTGCTGAGAAAGAGCCATAGGACTCCTACTGCAGCCTCAATGGCTCACCTCAGAAATAGCATTGCTGTACTCCAAACCCTTGTTGAATCCTGACAAATATGATCACTACAGCCTATAGTATCAATGTTAAACAAGGAAGTCAAAAATTAGAACATAGTATAACAAGGTAAGGGGGAAGGAGAAGAAAGGAAGGGGATAAGCCAGCCGATGCCGAAATCCAGTCATCGCCCCACCCGCCACGTCAGATCAGTCACAAGATAGAACGGTATTGATCTGACTGAGAGAAGACCAACCAGTCGTCCCATATCCTATAATAAGTTGTAGAGTCACCATGGGAATCACACCGTATCTCCTCCCATCTGCAGACCCTATGTATCTCCCTAAACCACTCTGTTACTGAGGGGCTAGCTGAGGAGCGCCACAGGCGCGGGATAACAGCTTTGGCAGCATTCAGCAAGGTGAGTATAAGGCGGTTTTTGAGTGAGCGATATGAGCCTCTCACACGGAGGAACAGTAATGTAGCCGGGTCATTATCCAACATTTCCCCCGTGACTAGATGAATGGTATCGATCACCTTACGAGGTTGCAGCCCCGCGCATTCCCACCAAATGTGTAGCATGGATCCCACTCCACTCTTGCACCGCCAACAGATGTTAGGTACTGTAGGATATAAGGTATGCAGCAGCTCCGGGACCCTGTACCAACGAGACAGAATCTTAAAATTAAGTTCTTGCGTCTTTACTGAGACAGTGGATCCCCCTGAGTCTAGCAAAAACGTCTCCCCAATCCTCTTCCGTGAAAGCCCTCTGAAGGTCCTTCTCCCATGCCTTTTGGTAGGCAAACCGTTGGGTTCGCTCTTTGTGGATCAGCAAGTTATAGACCCTAGAGAGGGCGTGTGGGATACGTGTCGTCTGCAAACACCAACGTTCAAACACTGAAAGAGTTCTACTGAACGATAGCGGTGCCTTGTAGGCAGAGCAGACGCTTTTCAGTTGGTTGTAGTGAAGCCTAGCAAATTTCCTCTGCCAGGAGGAGGCCGCCAGTTCCCGGTATGATTTGAACACTTCTCCCTCGTACACATCCATCATTACTGCAAACCCCCTGTCACTGCCCCAGCCCAGCCCTACATGTCTCAAGGTTTCTGGTATGCCCGGGTTGCCCGAGATGGGAGTGAGTGGCCCACCTGTCTGGAAAATGTGCATTAAGGAGGGATAGGCTCTGTGAGCAAGGATAGAAACTTGACAAATGAGTGGTGTCTGGCTAAGCAACTTTTTGGTTAGTAGTTTAGGAGGCAACCATGGGAGAGACGTTGTCGAGCAACCATTTAACGCAGTTTCAGTTTGTACCCATAATTTGGATCTGGAATTGTGGAAACCGTCCAATATCCTTACTGCTACTGCTGCCAAATAATATCCCCGGAAGTCAGGTAGAGATAAACCCCCTTCAGCTCGGAGAGTTATTAGTGTGGCCCTGGAAACCCTGGGGTGTTTCCGTGCCCATATAAAGTGTGAAACCAGCCTATTCACCAAGTGGAAGAAAGATTTCGGGAGCACTATCGGGACCGTCTGGTAGAGATAGAGAAGACGTGGGAGGGTGTTCATTTTGAGGATGTTAATACGACCCAACCAGGAGAAGTCTTTTCTATCCCACCTGGAGAGGTCTCCCTGAATGGTGGCCAGTAACGGGGTAAAGTTAAGGTCAAATGTGCGCTTAAGGTTCGAAGGTATGTGTACACCTAAATATTTTATGGACGAGGTAGCCCAAGAGAATGAGTACTCCGCCCTCAACCGGGTCACCTCCCTAGCTGGCAACGTGAGGTTCAGCGCCAGACTCTTGGACATGTTGACCTTATGATTACTGAGTCGTCCATATGTGGCCAGAGCCTGTAGAATTGATGGTAACGATATGAGCGGCTCAGTAATGTACAAGAGCAAGTCGTCAGCAAAAGCCGAATATTTGACCTGTAACTCATCACATTGAATCCCTTTTATGGAAACGTTAGAGCGAATATCCTGCAGCAAGCGCTCCATTGTCAGGGCATACAGGAGAGGAGAAAGGGGACACCCCTGCCTGGTACCATTGCGTATGTGGAGTGGGGAAGAAAGGGATCCATTAATCCGGATTTGCGCTTGCGGTGAGTTATATAGAGCCATGATTTTTGCAAGAATGACCGGGCTAAGCCCAAGATTCGACAGGGTCCCCCTCAGAAACGACCAATCTACCCGGTCAAACGCCTTCTCGGCGTCCAATGAGAGGAGCATTCACAGGATTTTGAGTCGATGCACATGGTTAATCAGGGTAAAGGTTTTCAAAACATTGTCTCGTGCCTCCCTCGCAGGAACGAAGCCCACCTGATCTAAATGTATGAGGTCTTCCATGAGGGGATTAAGGCGCATCGCTATCAATTTTGCAAAAAGCTTGGCATCATTATTAATGAGAGATATCGGCCTGTAGCTCTGGCACAGGGCCGGGTCTTTCCCTGTTTTTGGTATGACTGTGATGTGAGCTTTCAAAAAATCTGGGTCAAAAGGTGAGTCTTCAGACACGGTGTTGAAATTGGCCAAGAGAGATGGGGAGAGCTCTTCTTTTAGCACTTTGTAGAATTTGGCGGTAAAGCCGTCAGGCCCCGGACTTTTACCCGCCGGCAAAGAAGTTATTGCGTTTTGGAGTTCCTCTTGTGAGAAAGGCTCCTCAAGGACAGAAAGCATGTCAGCTGGGATAGAGGGAGGCGCAGTTTTTTGCAAGTACATTTGCAAATCTGCACAATGCTTACGAGTGTCAGCCGTGTTAGACGTCATGGGCAAGTTATACAAATTAGAGTAGTAGCCATGAAACACAGGATATCGTCAGTCAAATGTTTTAGTTGACCCTCTGGAGTCTTTATCTGTGGAACAAACAAGGAGGCTCTCCTCTCTCGCAACGCACGGGCCAAGTACCTGCCTGGTTTATTGCTCCACTCATAGAACATTGCCTCTCTGGTTTGACAAAATCGTTTATGTTTTCTCTCCATCAATGAAAGAACCTCATGCCGCAGCTGTACCGAGCGCCTCAGGTCAGACTCGGAGCCGGAGGATTTATGAGATAATTCTGCTGCATGGAGTTCCCCCAATAGAGATTGTAACTTAACAGTAGCCTCTCGCTTCAAACGGGCTCCATGTTTGTCCCCCGCAGAACACACTTCAGTGACCCCACTGCGTCTGCGGAGTCGTTGTGTCATTTCTATGATTAACACCAAACTCTCTGATATTAGTCTGTAGATCTTTCAGACATAAGGCGTCTTGCAAGAGTGATTCATTCAATTTCCAGGCGAATGGAGGGCGACTGAAGTGTGGGAGGTCCAGAAGGCAATGCACTGGAGCGTGGTCCGAGTGAGTCATTACATCGATTTTAGCATCTACTACGTGCAAGAGAAGAGAGTGTTGGAGAAAAATGAAGTCTATGCGGCTGTATGATCGATGTGGGTTGGAAAAAAATGAATAATCTCTTTCCCCTGGATGCATTAACCTCCATATATCCATCAGCTGCATACCATGTAACAAGTGTTTGAATCTATTGATAGACCTCAAGGGGACTGACGGCCTGCCCGTGGAAGTGTCAAGGTCAGGTTGCAGTACAAGGTTAAAATCTCCACACAGAATTAACTGCCCCTGGGCAAAACAGGTTAAATCATCTAACGTTTTAGTCAGGAAGGACACTTGATTGTGGTTGGGAGCGTAGATGTTGGCTATTGTATAAAATCCTTGAAGATTACATTTTAAAAAAATGGATCTCGCTTCACTATCAGCACGAGTCTCCAGGACTGTGAGGGGAAGAGATTTATGAATCAGGATGGCTACACCCTTTGTCTTTTGGTGGGGGTTACTGCTATGATACCAAGCAGGGTAATATTTATTTCTCATAACCTGAGAGTGGTTCTGTAGTAAATGGGTCTCCTGTAAACACACTATTTAGTTTTATGCAATTGATATAATACTTGTGACCTCTTTTTGGGGACGTTAAATCCCTTAACGTTAAGGGATGTTATCTTAATATTATACATTAGAGATAACAGTGGAACACTCACCCCGAACTCCGATCAGCGGTAGGGCCCGGGCTTCCCGGATCGGCATCGACTGGCTCATGGGTAAGGAGGGAGACAAAAGGAGGAACTTTAGGATACAAAAAGGCCCAAAAAACAAAGGCCACCAATCTAAACTAAGCAGACCAATTGCTGCAGGTAGCCAATAGGTGTACATGGCTCGATGCATCAATAGGCGGTCAAAATGGTCACTATAGAGAAACACTACACTCATAATCAGAGATAAAAGCAGGTAAATAAGCTCCAACCGGCAGGAAGGTTGGGTTAAACATAACAGACACTTCAATGGGTCATGTGAAATATTTTGAAGTGATGAGCCAAGTCAAAGCGGGCTATATTGCCTGATACCGGAACCAAGACCGCTCTCTGGGTCTAAGGATCAGCGGTGGGGGTCCGGATGGGTAGTCGAAACCTCAGATACCAGTCGTCGACGTCCGGCTCTCTTGGTCTTTGGCGGTGTCATCGTAGGTGGTCGACGGGTCTCCGTCTGCTGAAACGAAGACTTAGGGGGGCCAATAGGATCAACCGCAGCCGACCAGTCCGGGAGTTCCACAGAGGGCAAGCCTAATATGCCCGGAAAGGTTGAGAGATCGGCAGGGGATCGTAAGGTCACCAATGAGTCCCCTTGCTTCACTTGAACGGCGAAGGGGAATCCCCATCGATATAGTATCCGACGCTCTTGAAGTATTTCGAGAAGAGGTTTTAGTGCAGCTCTCATGCACAGGGTTCTTCTAGACAAATCAGGGAACAGTCCAACTTTAATATTGCCATACATGACCGATTGCAGTAAACGTGCTTTGCAGACAATTTCCTCCTTTAAGTTGTAGTGGTGGATCCTACATACAACATCCCTCATCTTGGTCGGATCTTGGCTCTGCAGGCGGAGGGCCATGTGCGCTCTGTCAAATTCAATGAAGGTGTCTTCTGGCCTGCCCAGGATATGATTGAAGATTTTGGTCAGTGTTGGTATGAGATCAGCGGTGCGAATCTCTTCAGGAAGGCCACACAACCTGACATTATTCCGCTCTCTGCGGTTCTCTAAGGGCGACATGTATGAATTCGAATGCGTACTGTTTTTTTTACTTGGCGCCGACACTCCAGTTCTAAATAGATATAGAAGAGTGTAGAATACGACAGATTTTTGGCGCATTACATAGAGCTTAGTGCGCCAAAATTTGTATGGCATAGAGTGTAATGCGCCAAACTTGGCGCAGAATAAGCTCTATGTTAATGCGCCAAAATCATCATACTGCGTATTCTACACTCTTATATCTATTTAGAACTGGAGTGTCGGCACCAAGTAAAAAAAAAAGTACGCATTCGAATTCATACATGTCGCCCTAACTCATCAAACTGCGCTGCAAGCTGGTTCTGATGCTCAACTTGACGGCGAAGGTTCTGTGTTGTCCCCCCAGGTGGGGGTTCCCGGGTGCGAAATCCATCTGCCAGCCTGCTGCGGTGAGAGGCGTTCTGCGACAGGATGGTCTCTGGACGCGGGTTCAGGTCCTGCGGCATGGGCCTTTCGGTTATGCTCCATCCTGTGTACAGATTCGGTGGCCCTATGAGAGGGCTGCTGATGAGATATTGGCCGCTGAGTTGGGATTGGGCCTGGCTGCATGGCAGTCGACCTTTGCAGAGCTCGGCAGTCCAAGGTTGCCCAATTTTGGGCAGAGCGATAGTCAGCAGTTGTCAACTCTGCTTCAGACATTTGCACAGGTCGTATGAGGCACGGTGAGCACACAACATCCTCCCTCCCATGATGGGCTGGCAGGGAGTGTCGGTGTCCTTCTGTAGGTAATGGACCGGGAGCAGCCTGAGGAGGCATCTGATGGTTAGAGGCACCGTCCGCTGCAGCATGGCATTTCCCTCCTTGGCTCAGCGGCCTTGGCGGGCTCAGGTCCCCGTCTGACTGAGAGTCCATGACAGAGCTCTCCGTGGCCCAATTAGTTGAACTGTCCATGTTTAATATCTGGCCGGCACCAGCATCCCCTATACTGCCCCCCAGTCTCTCAGCCTCAGAATGGTGGGGGTTGGATCATATACTGCAGAGGCTGTGTATCGCCTTGTACTGCCAGGGAGAGTTGCACAGGGCTCCCCATCTGCTCCATCCGGTCCAAACAGCCTGATGGTGGCCGCGTGTGTAATGGCGGCCGGTCCACCATGTGGTCACCCAAGATGGCGGGCGGTGTCGCTGATACAGGTGGCGGGTGACAGGCCGATGGCACAGGGCTTCCCTGCGCTAGGTTATGCGCCCTTGCAGCTAAGGGTCGTGGCAGGTCCGTGACCGGCTGCTGCTGGCTACAGGGACTCGAGGGGGAATTCTCGCGGAGTACCTCTGCAGGCTCCGGGTGCCCGGTGTCCTGAGCGCGCCGCTTCGGGGTAGCTCCCATTCCACTCTGCTGTCCGGGACTTGCTCTGGCTGTGCTGATCCGCTGCAGCGGCGCGTCCGAAGCCTCCGATGCCGAGACTCTCTGAGAGCCGTCCAGTGAAAGGAAGCTGCTGGTGTCTTCTGCGCCGGGAGCGGAGGTAGGAGAAGATGGCGCCGAGGCGCGAGTGCAGCGAGAGGTAGGCCCATCCCCGTCCAAGTCTTGCAGGGGGGAAAAAAAGTTAGAGATGGGTATATCACCCAGAGAAGGGGTTGCTGGCATCTTGGGTGCCTTCATCTGCCGCCTGGGACCCATATTCGTGTCTGCAGAGGAGGAATTATAAGTGTCCTGCGACCGTCTTCCTCACAGGGCAGACCAAGCCCCATAGAGGCAATTTTATCTATTGCTAGTCTGCACAAACTTCTCTATGTTACTGACTACCTCTCCCTGCTCTCTCTTATCTGATGGCTCCACAAGCTATGGACTGACCATGATGAGTCACTCCCTGCTAAGTCTTATCCGTAGCACAGGTGCACATGCTTAAACCCTTAAAGTTGTAGTCTTGTGCACTACAGATTATAAATTTCCAGCACTCATATCACTATAACAGGAATAGCAAAACTGATAAGTCAGTCACTGCTCTTGAACCATCTACAGCCTAACCAGGAAGTGTGAATCTGAAGCTGGCTGTGGCTCTGTGAAACAACACCTGTAAATGTGGTTTCAACATACAATGTAATGGACACTGCTGATCTATGGTACCTGTGATTTACTGGAAGATCTGGTCACTTATCATGAACATTTTACTTGTAAAACCTCTGTATTAGTGAAATGCATGAAGTGATTGATGGTCTAGTAGCTCCTCTGTACAGTACAGTGCGGTACTACACGTCCTGTACTGCTCATGTCATGTGCCAGGATGGGTGGCTCCTCTGGGCACCCGGTGAGGTTTCCATTTCTTTTTATTTTTGGTACGATGTATATAAAGTACACGACACAAAGAAACTGCTATTCCTCTGACTGTTATATAGAAGGACTTGTAATGGCTGCATTTGCAATTTGTAATAGTCGATCCCCCAAAATACACAGAGGGAACACAGGCAATAAATACAGAAATTTAAATTTACTTCTCAATTTCTGAAAACAAATAACAACAGTTAGGATTTTTCTAACTGTTCCCATGTTGCTTCCTCCTCCAATGTCTGCAGCCAGTAAATGACTTGAAGACCCTATTAGCACCTGTTTCTATGCCAAACTCATGTCACAACATGTACCGAAACTCTATCCCTCTCTGAAAGTCAGGGAAGATCACTGCCTGTGGCAAAGTGCTCACCTTACCTCATGGAGAGTGCAACTCAAGCTCCCATGGGCTCCCTGAAACATTTTTGTTTCCATGAATGTCCCTCTGTGTTCAAACAATTGATTTTTAATATGTAATGTCAGATTATATTATGGGGGTTTAATATCCTCTGGCCCTTTAATACTTAAAGGGGGGGTTCTCAAAATGGGACATTTAATACATCAGCTGATTAAATATGACAGTAAAACAAGGATTTGCAGACATAACTACTCTCCAATATATTTGTTCCATAAATGTTAGTCTGTTCACAATATCATAATTCAGGTCAGATGTTGTTTCTCCAAGTATTTGTACGCCTGCATATGCCAGGATTCCTGGAAATCTCTATCACGGGTGAATGAATATTTTTCACTAGTATTGTTTACATTGGCAAATGTAATGTTGTGGGGAAAAACATTGTATTGCATAATTTAGAAGCGTTAACTGAATTATGGCCACTCTCTATTCTCCTGAAAAGCACAATCTTATTGTTTAGCACTAAGTTAGTTACATTGAAAACACAGCCTGAATGGACCATGGGTTTAAAGGGGTTGTCCAAAAGAAAAATATATTTCAACATAACCTCTCTACCAAACACAATTTTGTAATATACTTTAGTTAAATTTCTTCCTGCAGTTTTACATCATCTATTTGATGAGAAGAAGCTCAAGTGGTTCTATCTGTCTAGACACACAGTAAACAGGTCTGTGTGAAGCCCAGGAGATCATATGAAAAAGGGAGTTAAGCTTTTTTTTTTACTGGGCGGCCCTGTGGTCCTGCCTCCAAAGTCTTTCAGACCTGAATACCTGAAGAATCTTGAGAGATTTCATTTATGCTGCCTGCATAAGATTCTGTGTATCAACCATCCAGTTCCTGGATTCTTTCTAAAGCAAAAATGATTAGTATTGAAGTAATGATCTTGCTAAGCCAACTCCGCTGGATGAGCCACTGCCACAAAATGCCACCCATCTCCAAGACAAGTTCTCTACTTCCAACAGAGCTAAGGCCAAAGAACCAGGGGTGTCAAGGGGAGACGATTCAAAGAAATCGTCAAAACCTACACAACCGTTCAAAAGTTTAGGGTCACCCAGACAATTTTGTGTTTTCCCTGAAAACTTCAAACTTTGCTTTCGTCAAAGAATGCTCCCTTTGCAGCAATTCCAGCATTGCAGACCTTTGGCATTCTAGCTGGTAATTTGCTGAAGTAATCTGGAGAAATTTCACCACATGCTTGCAGAAGCCCCTCCCACAAGTTGGAATGGCTTGATGGGCACTTTTTGTGTACCATACGGTCAAGCTGCTCCCACAACAGCTCAATGGGGTTGAGATCTGGTGACTGGGCTGGCCACTCCATTACAGATAGAATACCAGCTGCTTGTTTCTTACCTAAATAGTTCTTACATAATTTGGAGGTGTGCTTTGGGTCATTGTCCCGTTGCAGGATGAAATTGGCTCCAATCAAGCGCTGTCCACAGGGTATGGCATGGCGTTGCAAAATGGAGTGATCGCCTTCCTTATTCAAAATCTCTTTTACCTTGTACAAATCTCCCACTTTACCAGCACCAAAGCAACCCAGGACCATGTCATTCCCTCCATCATGCTTGACAGATGGCGTCAGGCGCTCTTCCAGCATCTTTTCAATTGTTTTGCGTCTCACAATTGTTCTTCTGTGTGATCCAAACACCTCAAACTTCGATTCGTCCATAAAACTTTTTTTCCAGTCTTCCTCTGTCCAATGTCTGTGTTATTTAGCCCATATTAATCTTTTCCTTTCATTAGCCAGTCTCAGATATGTATTTTTTTGCCACTCTGCTCTGAAGGCCAGCACCCCGGGAGTGCCTCTTCACTTAGCTTACACGGGGCGTTTTGTGGGTACTTTTATTGAAGCTGCCAGTTGAGGACCTGTGGGGCATCGTTTTCCCAAAACAAGAGACCTAATGTACTTGTCTTGTTACTCAGTTGGCAGGGGAGCCCCCCACTTTCTTTCTACTCGGGTTAGAGCCTGTTTGTGCCTCCTCGAAGGGAGTATACACACCATTGTGGAAATTTTCGTTATTTGGGAATTTCTCGCGGAATACCTTTATCTCTAAACAAAATGACTGTCGGTTTCACTAAAAAGTTCTCTCTTTCTGGCCTTTTTGTGGTTTTTATCGAACCAACAAATGAAATGCCCCAGATTCTAAACTAACCAAAGAAAGGTCGTTTTATAGTTCTTAATCAGCAAAACGTTAACAGCTGTGCAACATAATTGCACAAGGGTTTTCAAGGGGGTTCAAAATATCCAATAGCTTTCTTACCCAGTTAGCAAACAAATGCACCTTGAACACTGGGGTGTGGTTGTTGGAAATGGGGGCCCCTATACACCCTTTTTAGATATTGCATTAACAACCAGACATTTGCAGCTAGAATAGTCATTTATCACATTAACAATGTATAGATTGTATTTCTGATTCATTTAATGTTAGCTTCATTGAAAAAAATTGTGCTTTTCTTTCAAAAATAAGGACATTTCTAAGTAACCCCAAACTTTTGAACGGCAGTATACTTTAGAGAAGGCCCAATCGACATCGCTAACTGGGAAGCCCTGGCCCGATATCGTTCTTTATGGAGGCACATGACCCAATAAGGAAGTCAAAAGACACCATTGAAAGGATAGGAACAAAAACCCAGATTTGCCTCCATTGTCTGTCACTCAAAGATTGGACTCCTCAACCATCTTAAAAATTTTGCATAAGTAATCTTGATAAGTATCATTCTTTTCAGAGACTGCCGATGATGACAATGATAGTTGTATGGAGACTAATATGACTGGCCTTTTTGGGCGCTGGCACAGGTGTGATAATCAGTCATATTATTATGACCACTCCCTACTTTCAACATTGGTAGCGTGAAGCTCATAAAGGAAGTCTCTTGTTGTGAGCTGGCTTGGTGGGTATATAAGGTTTGCGATAGGTCATCTGCACACAAATCCCTCTTTGCTGTTAAAGAGAAAAGGTGTGATTTATCAATGTTTCAAAAAGGGATGATTATTGGCTTTTGAGCCAAGGGTGGTGGTATTTCACATGCTGTTGTGTTAATAGTGTATCGTGAGTGGACCAATAACAGTACTGTGAATAAGAGATGTTAAAACTGTGGAACCCCCCATGCCATTGATGAGGGAGGAAAATGTCAGATAAAAAGGTACTCAAAGGCAGACAGACACGCTATAGTGGAGTCGCTCACACCACCAAAAGGAAACGGGGATTACCAGATGTGTCTCTAAAAAAACATTTCACAAATCTTAATGTGTATGGAGCTTCAAAGAAGACAAATTGTCACTGCACCTCTGCTAACCAAGTTCCATGAGCAGGAAAGTTTTCACACCTGTGTCAGAATTGGACCTCCACTGATTGGCAAATAGATAAGTCACACTTTCTGCTTTATGTAACAGATGGAAGTTGGCATGTCAGGCTAGACACAGCTGAAGAAATACTGGAAGAATAGGAGCTGGTGGTGGTTATTTTCTGGCATTCTTTAGGCCCATTAGTCAATATGGAAGTCACTCTCAACCAATTTGGGTATGAATCCATCTTTTGTAGATCACATTCACCCATACATGCTGACTGTCTTTCATAGGGAGGATGGGATCTTCCAGCAAGACAATACAGCATGTCACATAGCTTGATATCACCGATATTGGTTTGAAGAGCACAACAGAGACTTTCAAGCGCTACCGTCCCACTTATCCTTTAATAAAGTTTTTGTAGAGGAGCCACAAAAACAATTCAAATCAGAAAGGCTAATTTTAATTTGCTTAGAGAAGCCCTTAACGGCACTGACTGGGACAAGATTCTTCAAAAATAAAAGAACATATAATAAATGGGAGATTTTTTAAAACATCTTAAGCTCTCACTGTGAGACACACATACCTTATGGAAATAACATGATTAGAAACAGGAAAACATTCATGTGGATCAATAGAGATGTAAAGGAGGCAATAAATAACAAAGCTACTTAAACAGGAGTGCAGTGAAGAGGCACTAAAAAGATAAAAGGATAAAAAAAAAAATATGCTAAGGACATCAAAGCTGGAGAAAGAAAGGCGCATTGCCAAACTAACCCCAAAATATTTTATAACTATATAAATACCGTGTTTCCCCGAAAGTAAGACAGCGTCATACATTCTTTTTACCCCCAAAAGTCCCACTATGTCTTACTTTCGGGATATGTCTTATATTGGCAGGTATATGGCCCCATACGCAGGTAATAGGTAGGTATATGTCCCCCATAAGCAGATTATAGGCAGGTATAAGCCCCATAGGCAGGTATATGGCCCCATAGGCAGGTATAGGGCAGGCTGTAGGCAGGGTATAGGGCCGGCTGTAGGCAGGTATAGGGCAGGTATAGGCAGCTGTAGGCAGGTATAGGCAGCTGTAGGCATGTATAGGGCCGGCTGTAGGCAGGTATAGGCAGCTGTAGGCAGGTATAGGGCAGGTATAAGGCAGGTATAGGCAGGTATAGGGAGCTTCAGACAGCCGCGAGTCTGAGGTCGCCCGGAGGCCTCTGCGGAGCACGGAGCGCTCGCTCTCTGCCCCGCAGTGGTATCTCTTCCTCTGTGTGCGCTCCGGAGGAGTCGCATATAGGTGAAGGAATCGCGGACAGTGCCCGGGCCAGCGCAGCGCTCGGACACTGTGCGCTGTACTCGGCATTCAGCTATATGCGCTCCCTGAGGAGCCGCATATAGCTGAAGCGTCCCTGTCGGCGCCCGGGCCATCGCAGCGCCCGAGCGCAGACAACGTACAGTTTACTACGTCTTACTTTCGGGGTACGTCTTACATTAGTCGACCTCCCTAAACTCCCCCGCTACGTCTTACTATCGGGGGTGTCTTACTATCGGGGAAACACGGGTAGTAAAAAGATTTAAACTGAAAATTTTGGCCCTTTGAAAGGTAGTGAGCGGTATTATAGAGAGCGATGAGGAGAAAGCAAACCTGTTAAACTATTTTTTTTCCCACTGTATTTACCGTGGAAAATGACCTTTCTGTTAATGGGCAGAGGGATGAGGTAAATTCCACCTTAAATGTTTCATGTCTAACCCAGGAAGCCTTAACCAACATTTGACATACCCATACGTCATGGGAAATTGACGTATGGGTACGTCATGAGGATTGTGCACGCTCACAAGCGAAGCATGCATGGTCACACCTGTATATATGAGCTCTGGCCGCGGGTGATTATCCCCTTAGTTGCCGCAACCTATCGCGATCTCAGCAGCTAAAGCAGTGTTTCTCAACTCCAGTCCTCAAGACCCACCAACAGGCCAAGTTTTCAGGATTTCCTCAGCATTGCACAGGCGATGTAATTATTGTCAGTGGATTCTGCACAGGTGATATAATTATTGTCAGTGCACTCTGTTGGAGATCCTGAAAACCTGACCTGTTGGTGTGTCTTGAGGACTGGAGTTGAGAAACACTGAGCTAAAGGAAAGATAGAGGGGGCTCCCTCTGTCCCCATTGTGGCAGCTGTGGTGCAATTATCACTGCTAATGTTTACCTGACAGCTTCAGAAGTCTAACAATAACTTCAGGGGCTGCCCGTGTCATCACTATGCTCTGCCATGCCCTGTGGACATGGCTGGGCATAGTTATTGACAGTTGCCATGGAGATCAGTACACAGCAGTTCTGCTGTGTACTGTTTTCCATTGTATCAGTGATCTGAAGATCACAGATACAAGTCCCCTATGGGGAAAGGTGGGAAAAAAAAACTGTAAAAAAAAGTAAGACACAAACACAAAAAACTAAAACAAAAACATGTACACTGCGCTTTTCCCCTTTACAGACGCCAATGGCCCAAAAAAGATAAAAAATTAATACAGTATGTATATTTGGTATTACTGAATGTGTAACGACCTAGCCAATAGATCTGTCATGTTATTTATCCCTCACAGTGAACGCCATAAAAAAAATCAAGCTTACTCAAAACAAATACTTCAGGAAGGCCAATAAATCCAGTCAACTCCTGGCCAGATTAACAAAGGCACAGAGCTCCCGTAGACCAATACTAGCCCTGAGGGAAACAATGACAAATACTCTCTACACTGACTCACGGGAAGTGGAACGGGTGTTTTGTGACTTCTTTGAGGACCTTTATAGAGCAGCTCTGGCAGACATGGAACGGATCGAGTCCTTCTTGCCTCGGTTTCCCTTCCGGGTCTGACGGAAGACCAGCGGGCTATGCTGGAGAATCCTATCACAGAAGAGGAGGTGAGGGCAGCCATTGCCTCTTCCTCCACTGGTAAATCACTGGGCATGATGGGTTTAGCACCGAATTTTATAAATTACTATCACCAACGTTAACCTCTCTATATAACACCATTTATCAGGACCAAGGATCGATGGATCTATTTCTAGATACTAGAACAATCCTTCTACAAAAAACCTAATAAGGACCCACAGTTGGTTCAAAATTATCGCCCTATAAGTTTCTTATACTGTAACTACACTGTGTTCCAAATTATTATGCAAAAAGTGTTTAGGAGTGAAAAGGTAAGAATTTTTTTGTTTGTCAGTTAAACTCATTGATGGTCATGTGTGTCAGGGCTCTTTATATCACTGAAAGCATTTGCAGACACCTGTGCTAATTAGTTTGGCAGGTGTGTCCAATTAAAGGCAAGACTACTTAAGAAGGCTGTCCCACATTATTAAGCAGCCTACATTTTCAACCAAAATGGGAAAGAAAAAGGATGTGTCGGCTGCTGAGAAGCAATAAATTGTGGAGTGTTTAGGTCAAGGCATGAATACAATTAACATTGCCAAGACACTTCATCGTGATCATCGCACAATCAAGAAGTATGTAGCTGATTCACAGCACACACGTGCTGATAAAGGAAAATTGACGACTCTTTCCAGCAGGCAATTACGTCATGTTAAAAGAGCAGCTGCAAAAATGCCTTGTCATAGCAGCAGACAAGTTTTTGAAGCTGCTGGTACCTCCAACGTCCCCCGAACAACAAGATGCAGGGTCCTTCCGAGGTTTGCAGCTGTGCGTAAGCCATCCTGTCGACCAAGAAACCATATGGAGGAAAAAAAAGCTATAAAACTTAACTTTTAATAAGTAGATATAAAATACGCCCAAAAGAAAAAAACAATAATAATAAGCAAGGCTCACCTATTGGGAAGGCTTAACCTAATTCCCTATCGAGACCCTCAAGTGGCAAGAGCTATTGAGCCCTAAAACCCATCAACAATAACAGGAATATCGCCCCAAAAAGGGGGGTCCTGGCAGGAGCCTGTCCCTGCAAAAACGTGACCTATACTAATAACTAATGGTTCCTTTACCTATGTTTCGACTCTCCGAATCGCATACAGGGGATGATGAAGATGATGGAGACCATAAGGAGAATGAAGGGGACTAGGTATATAAAGTGTTACAACAAGCCTCTTAATAATACTTGGCATAAGAGTGACAATAGAAAATGCTGAAAAATGTGGTTTTATATAGATTTCAGCCTCCCAGAAACCATCCAACAAAAAACATGCCTCATAACCTGGAATATTTTACTCTCGGTTACCCTAGGTGAGACTGCATTCAATGCAAAATAGAGTGAGCAATGTGCATCAAGATGGAGGCCGGGTACAGGCCATCTAAACATAAGAGTGAAAGTCCATTATGAGGGAAACAAACTGAATGCTGATTCACATAGTCATAAAGCAACAAACCAAATGAAAGAGTCCAGTGTAGTTTACTTACCTGAACTGAGGATACTCAGAGGCCGTGCGTCCCTCACCCTGTAGAGTGTCCGGCAGTGGCCGGATTCTGTGGAGACGCCGAATTGTGAGACGCGGTCAAGAGGCTTAAGACGCGCGCGTGGTGGCCCTTACATGGTCATGAGCAGTGCGCCCGTGAAGCAATGCCAGGAATAATGGTGCCGTCCATGCCAACGAAGGCGCATGCGAGCGGACACTAACCCATATTGGGAAGCGTCGATGAAGACGAGTGGCTGATGCAGTACGTGCACTTTCGACATTCATTTCAGTATACGGTATTTGGCTAGGAAGGACATGATAAAGACTTCACAAGTGTAAGTTAAACATGGGAAATGAATGAAAAAATATAAATGTGCAGAATGCAAGATTCAAATGAAAAGCATAGAGAACAAGTATAAATCGGCCATAGTTAGAGAGGAGATGTCTTTACACTCTTGCTAGATTATTTCATAGAAAGCAACTGAAGTCAAGGCTTTCGTTCAGTCCTGAGGGGGTCATAGTATTAAGGAGTGGCCAAAATCCAAAAACTCTCTCTCTTCAAAAGCAGCTGATCGATATTGCCGCGTCTGGCAGAGAGAGGAATACGGTCTATGCCACACCAGCGTAGGCAGCACACATCACTATTGTGCTGACCTCTCACATGACGTGACACTGGGGTATCTCTTGCATTGCGGATGCGCTAGGTGTTCACCTATTCGGCGGCCGAAGTTGTCGCGATGTTTTTACCAATGATTGTAGGCCGCTTGTAAACCTTATCATGTAAACGACATGTGTCGTTTTACAATTAATAAAGTGGTGTGTCAAATTCTTATTGTGTTGTCCTTATTGAAAGGAGTTGGTTTGACTCATGGATGTACAAAAAGAAAATACGCCGCAATGGAATAGATCCATTACGGTCGTCCGCAACCACGTCTACCTTCCTTGGGAGTAACAGTATGGCTGTGTACTTAGTAATTCACGTAAGTTCCTTACCCCGTCTGTATTGTAACGAGGTAAGACACTATATGGTCCCAGTAAGTCTGGGTCCAACGCCGATATGCCCGTGACGGTTTAGAGACTCACACGACACAATTGGGGCTGCTTTGTCAAATGTGCTATCTCACGTATGAGAGATCGGCCCCGAATATCTTCTGTCGGTGTCACTATGTGAGCAGTGTGCTGCTTCACTTTTAGTCGCTTTTTTGTATGCTGTCGCACAAGAGTGAAATCTGGGTATCACTTATACCAGAATTCTCTGTCTCAGGTCACCCTGCCTTCTCTCTTGAAATCGCCAAATCTGTGAGCAGTTACGTCTTAACCGTTAGGTTTACTTGTCCCCTGGTATACCTCTATTGCAGCGGTGTAGGGTGGTGACTTCCCCAGCGCAAAAGGGAGTGGGTGGCTGTAGGTTACGGTATTAATTGTCGTCACACCAACTCAACTGTTTGTTTTTTAGAGATTCTGTAATCCAGAAATGGGTAGAGTTCAACACCCCAAACTCAACGTAAATTTCAGATTAACGAGTTAACATTCACGTACCTCTCAACATGGCAACAAATTCATCTTTTGTGCCATCCATATGATGAAAACATCATCGATGAATCTGAGCATAGGCCGTATTTTATCGGAAAAATGGGTGGACTGTCGCCAAAGACGGTGGATGCCTCCCACCAGCCGTGGTATATGGCCCGCATATGCTGGGGCGCTTGCGTGCCCATGGCGGTGCCCCTCTGCTGATGGTAGATTCCCCGTCAAACAAGAAATAGTTCTTAGTTAGGACGAACTTAACAGCTCGACTACTAAGGTGCTGTGCAATGCAAATTGTCTGCCCCTTGAGGACAAAAAACTCTGACCGTTCTAGGACTAACTCGTGTGGGATGGGATCGTGTATAAAGATTACGTTCGATACGACCAATGATGACCCGGGGTCTAATGTAAGCACATGCTAGGCGTTTTAAGTAGGTCGTAGTGTCCTGATGTAGGAGGAGGCATTCAACGATCGGTGCCAGAATGTGATCGATATAAGTCCCACAAGTTTTGACACAATGCAATTTTCATACTGAGACTATGGGGCCGATCCCTTGAGAGGGGTCGTCCCTTTGTGCATTTCGGTAAGGATAAAGTGGCAGGTGGGAAACTTGGTGGTATAGGAAATCAAAATTAATTTTTATCAGATCAATCTGCTCACCTGGCCCTGGTGAGCAAAGACTTCACGTTCAGACTGAAACTATCTTCGTTGGATCGAAGGTTAATTTCTTATAGCATGATTGATCAGACCAGAGTGATTATCACATGTCGCGATATTTTTGTTGTGCATGATTAAGGTTCGAGATTACCCCTCTCTATCAGATGGTTTAATATATACTCATCGTGTATTTGTTTAGTTAGCCAAGGCCTGATGTATCTAGATTGAGATTTGTTAGCCTTAGGTGTAGGTCTGATCTTGGTGAGATCCCTGAGCACCAGATCAAGAAATACATTGAACACACGATATGTCGCTGACCGGGGCACAATTTTTGTGCTCTTTTTTATTGAGATAAGTGAATGTCCTTGCCTAAATCGTTTTGGGGGATTTCGGATAAACCCGAAAAGTAGTTCACTAACGGCTCCAACATGTCGGGAGGAATGCCCAAGGCTGTTCACATTTCCTTTTTTTGTTGGGCGGAGAGAATTTTTTCCAGTGCAGTTTTCGTGCAAATAGATGAAGGTCTTTCGACCATCTAAAGGGACTGAACCCAGTGGTGGGTACATAAAGATAACCCCTCTAGGTGAGGAGTGGCATTTTTTTTTTTTTTTTTTTTTTTTTTTCTTTTATTTTTTTCTTTATTTTATCTGTAGTGAGAGTCTACAACCGAAATATTGATAATTTGAGTGTTGAGTCATCTCTACGGGAGTTCCTGTAGGGTGAGCTGTTTATTGGTTCTAGATCGATATGATGGAGTGTATTATGCGTTCCCTCAATTGGTAGGGGTTGTGGGGATCTAAAAAACAGCGGGATATACCTCTGTTATTAGCTTCCCCCTCTCTCGACCTCTGACCCCCGGGAACGCCATTAGACGGGAACGTGGAGATCGTTTCGCTTTGTCTGGTCTGAAAGATCTGTCTCGGTGATGAAACCTCAGTCTAGAATGGTCTCTGTTGGTATTTTTATTGGTTTGACACGTATACACCTGATTTCCCTGAAATCAGCCAGATCCCGTAGAACTGACGGTTGTTTTGCTATCCTCCATTTAGATGGTACTGGAAGCGCTCATCTGCCACTTGTCGAGCATGTTTTTCCTTCTGTGCCAAATTAAGGATCCCTGCAAATTTTTGGATCTGTTCAGTCTGCTCTTTGAGTTTGGAATTCAAAGATTCCAGAGTCTTTTTTCCTCCTCTAAAAGGGCGAATGTAGTTTAAGAGAGAGTCGTTATCTCCCTCTCCAATTATTGGAAAGCTTGTGGATTTATTACGATTTGAGGGGGTGAGTGTAATTCTAAGTCCACGTGGAATGATACTGTTAGTGATATAATGTTGTAGACTTTCCAACCTCCCACCACGATGCCACCTGTTCTTTATACGTCCTCGTTAATTCTTTAAATGCACTAGATAGAGTGGGAACAAACCTGGTCATTGTATAAGTGGTTTGTCTGAAAAAAACTTCCTTTGAGTCAATTACTCCAACTGCTCAATACGCGGGGGCCCTGAGCGAAGGAAACCTGCCATACACGTGAAAAAATAATGACAAATAAGCTAAAGTGGTCATTAGAGTGTGAGCCTAAAGGATTCCTCAAAGCCAGACATAAATCAAGAAACCATATGGAGGAAAAAAAAAGCTTAAAACTTAACTCTTAATAAGTTAGATATAAAATACGCCACAAAAGAAAAAAACAATAATAATTAAGCAAGGCTCACCTATTGGAGGGTTAACCTAAATTCCGCCTATCGTGTAACCTCAAGTGGCAAGTGCTATTGAGCCCTAACCTTATCAACAATAACAGGAATATCGCCCAAATAAGGGCGGTGCCTGGCAGGAGCTGTCCCTGACAAAACGCTGACCTGGGGTAACCTGGGGAAACGTGAGTAAAATAATCCAGGTGTATGAAGGCATTTTTTGTTCGTTGTTTTCTGGCGGCCTGAATCTTATAAAACCACAATTTTCACAATTATATTTACACTATATATTGCCAGTTATTATTAAGAGGTTGTTGAAACACTTTATATACTAGCACCTTCATTCCGCATTTTGGTCTCCTCATCTTCATCATACCCTGATGCGATTTCTGGAAGAGTCGAAACATGTTGTGGAAGCGCAACACATTAGGTTATTTATAGGGTAGCGTTTTGCAGGGACAGGCTCACCTGCCAGGACCGCCCTTATTGGGGCGATACTTCCTGTTATTGTTTGATAGGTTAGGGCTCAATAGATCTTGCCATCTGAGGGTCTCTGATAGGGAATTAGGTTAAGCCTTACCAATAGGGTGAGCCTTGCTTATTATTATTGTTTTTTTCTTTTTGGCGTATTATATATCTACTTATAAAAAGTTAGTTTTATAGCTTTTTTTCCTCCATTTTGGTTTTGAATTAGTTGCTTTGAGGTACTCCTTTAGTGCTCCACACTCTAGTGACCCAACTTAGCATATTTGTCATTTGTTTTTTCGACGGTTTCTATGCAGTTTTCTCGACTCTGGGCTCCCCCGCGTTGAGCAGTGGGAGATTGACTCAAAGGTGGTTTTTGTTCAGACTAACACATATTACAACTTACCAGGTTTTCCAACTCTATCTATTGCATTTAAAGAATTAACCGAGGACCGTATAAAGAAATCGGTCGGAATCGTCGGTGGAGAGGTGGAAGTCTACATAACATTATATCACCTAACCGTATCATTCCACGAGGAGGATTAGAATTTACACTCACCCACTCAAATGTAGTTATAAATCCACAGAGCTTTCCAATAATTGGAGAGGGAGATAACGACCTTGCTCTCTTAGCTACTTTCGCTCCTTTTAGAGGAGCGAAAAAAAAAGTCTCTGGAATCTTTGAATTCAAACTCAAACGAGCAGACTGAACAGATCAAAAATTTGCCGGCGGATCCTGAATTTGCCAACAGAAGGAAAAACAGCTAACAAGATGCAGATGAGCGCTTCCAGTACTATCTAAGGATAGAAACACCGTCAGTCCTACGGAATCTGGCGGAAGTTCTCAGGGAGAACAGGGTGTATACGTGTCTAACCAAGTACAAATACAACAGTGACATTCAGAATGAGGTTTTCATCAACAGAGGACAGATCTTTCAGACTCAGATCAAAGAAACGTATCTAAACAGTTCCCCGGTCATAAGGGTCGATACCCGGGGTCCAGAGGTCGTAGGGGGTAGCTAATAACAGAATGGTAATATACCCAGCGTTTTTTTTTAGATACACACAACCCCTACCAATTGAGGGAACGCATAAACACTCCATCATATCGAGTCTGAACAATAAACAGCTCACCCGGACAGGAACTCCCGATAGAGGTGATTCGAACACTCAAATATCAATCTTTCGGGTGTAGATCTCACTACTGATGAAATGCAACTCCTCACCAGAGGGTTATCTTTTGTACCCACCACTGGGTTCAGTCCCTTTAGATGGTCGAAAGACCTTCATCTATTTGCACGAAAATTGCACTGGAAAAAATTCTTCTCCGCCCAACAAAAAAAGGAAAGTACAGCCTTGGGTATTTCCCCCGACCTGTTGGAGGACGTTAGACTACTCTTCGTTTTATCCGAAATCCCCCAAAACGATTTAGGCAAGGGACCATTCACTGATCTCAAGACAAAAAGCACAAAAATGCCCCCGGTCAGCGACATATCGTGTGTCGACGTATTTCTTGATCTGGTGCTCAGGGATCTCACCAAGATCAGACCTACACCAAAGGCTAACATCTCCAACCTAGAACATCAGGCCTTGGCTAACCTTAAACAAAGACACGATGTATATATTAAACCATCTGATAAGGGGGGTAATATCGTTATCTTGAATCATGCACAATATCGCGACATGTGCTATACACTCCTGTCTGATCAATCATGCTATAAGAAATTAACCTTCGATCCAACTAATCTGTTTCAGTCTGAACTGAAGTCTTTGCTCACCAGGGCCAGGGAGCAGGAGTTGATCGATAAAAATGAATTTGATTTCCTATACACCAAGTTTCCCACCGTGGCCACTTTTTATGCCTTACCGAAATTGCACAAAGGGACGACCCCTCTCAAGGGACGCCCCATAGTCTCAGGTATGAATGCATTGTGTCAAAACTGTGGGACTTATATCGATCACATTCTGGCACCGTTCGTTGAATGCCTCCCATCCTACATCAGGGACACTACTGACCTACTTAAACGCCTAGATGGTCTTACTTTAGACCCCGGGTCATCATTGGTCAGTATCGACGTTGAATCTTTATACACATCCATCCCACACGAGTTAGGCCTAGAAGCGGTCAGGAGTTTTTTGTCCTCAAGGGGCAGACAATTTGCATTGCACAGCACCTTTGTAGTCGAGCTGTTAGAGTTTGTCCTAACTAAGAACTATTTCTTGTTTGACGGGGGAGTCTACCATCAGCAGAGGGGCACCGCCATGGGCAGCGCCTGCGCCCCGGCATATGCGGGCCTATACCTCGGCTGGTGGGAGGCATCCACCGTCTTTGGCGACAGTCCACCACTTTTTTCCGATAAAATCGGCCTGTGGCTCAGATTCATCGATGATGTTTTCATCATATGGAATGTCACAAAAGATGAATTTGTTGCCATGTTAGAGGTACTGAATGTTAACTCGTTAAATCTGAAATTTACGTTTGAGTTTGGGGGTGAAACTCTACCATTTCTGGATGTACTGATCTCTAAAAAACAAACAGGTGAGTTGATGACGACAATATACCGTAAGCCTACAGCCACCAACTCCCTTTTGCGCTGGGAGAGTCACCATCCCACACCGCTTAAAAGAGGTATACCAAGGGGACAGTACCTACGGCTAAGACGTAACTGCTCACAGTTGTGCGACTTCAAGAGAGAAGCAGGTGACCTGAGACAGAGATTTCTGGAGAAGGGTTACCCAGATTTCACTTTGCAACAGGCATACAAAAAAGCTCTTACAAGTGAACGCAGCACACTGCTCCCAGTAGGACACCGACAGAGAGATTCGGCCGAGTCTCTCATACGTGTGATAGGCACATTTGACAAAGCAGCCCCAATTGTCTGTGAGTCTCTGAAACGTCACTGGCATATTCTGCGGTTGGACCCAGACTTAAGGGACCATATAGGTGTCTTTCCGTCGGTTACATACAGACGGGGTAAGAACTTACGTGATTTACTAGTACACAGCCATTACGTTTCGCCAAGGAAGGAGACGTGGTTGCGACGACCGAATGGATCATTCCATTGCGGCGTATGTTCTTTTTGTACATTCATGAGTCAAACCAACTCCTTTTCAGATAAGGACAACAAAAGAAAATTTGACATCAACCACTTTATTAATTGTAAAACGACACATGTCGTTTACATGATAAGGTGTATATGCGGCCTACAATACATAGGTAAAACATCGCGACAACTTCGCCGCCGAATAGGTGAACACCTAGGCGATATCCGCAATGCAAGAGATACCTCAGTGTCACGTCATGTGAGAGGTCAGCACAATAGTGATGTGGGCTGCCTACGCTGGTGTGGCATAGACCGTATTCCTCTCTCTGCCAGACGCGGCAATATTGATCAGCTGCTTTTGCAGAGAGAGAGTTTTTGGATCTTCACCCTTAACACTATGACCCCCTCAGGACTGAACGAAAGCCTTGACTTCAGTTGCTTTCTATGAAATAATCTAGCAAGAGTGTAAGGACATCTCCTCTCTAACTATGGTCCAGTTTATACTTGTTTTCCTATGCCTTTCATTGAATCTTCATTCTGTACACCTATGCATGTATTCATTTTGAATCTGTGTCTTCTCACATTTATAACATTCTTCATTCATTCCCATGGTTAATTTACCTTTGTGGATCCACTATCTCGTCCCTTCCTAGCCAAGAATACCGTACTATTGAATGAATGGCGAATGCACTACTGCACTCAGCACTCCGTCATCACGACCTTTCCCCAACATGGGTAAGTGTCTGCGCGCATGCGCCGTCGTTGCCATGGACCTCACCACTATCCTGAAGTTGCTTCACGGCACACTGCTCGTGACGTAAGTAGGCCGCCACCACGCGTGTCGCTCTTAAACCTCCTGACCGCGCTCACATCGCGTCTCACAGAATCCGGCCACTGCCGGGACACTTACAAGGTGAGGGACGCACGGCTCTGAGTTTCTCAGTTTGGTAAAGTAAATTACACTGGGCTCTTTCATTTGTTTGTTGCTTAATATAGTGAATCGGCATTCATTTTAATTCCCCTCATAATGACTATTCACTTTTATTTTATAGATGCCTGTACCCGGCCTCTGATGCATATTGCTACTCTATTCTGCATTGATTGCAGTCTCACCTGGGTATCCGTGAGTAAATAATCCATGTCACGAGGCAATTTTTTGTTGATGGATTTTCTGGCGCTGAATCTTAAAAAACCACAGTTTTCAGCATCTCGTTTACACTTTTATGCCAGTTATATTCATTAAGAGGCTTGTTTTGTAACACTTTATATACTACCCCTTCATTCACCTTTTGGTCCTCATTGTCTTCATCATCCCTGATGCGATTTTTTGGAGAGTCGAAACATGTTGGGAAAGAACCATTAAGGTTATTTATGGGTCAGCGTTTTGCTGGACCAGGCTCCTGCCCGGGCCACCTTTTGGGCGATTTCCTGTTTTTGTTGTTGGTTAGGGCTTAATAGCTTGCACTCGAGGGTCTCGAAGGAATTAGGGTTTAACCTTTCCAATAGGGTTGGCCCTTGCTTTTTATTGTGTTTTTTCTTTTTGGGGTATTTTATATCTACTTATTAAAAGTTAAGTTTTATAGCCTTTTTTTCCTCCATATGGTTTTTTTTTTTCCCTAGAATCCATAGTTGTATTTGGGGTAAACCGTGACGGAGCTCCTAGTCCTGGTACAATTGTCAAAATTTACCCCTCCTTCAGGCATTACTTGGCCGTCGACATCGGTCGATGGTCGATAGCCCCCACCCATCATCGACAAAAATTCGTGGCGAGATAGATTATGATCGATGACATTAAAGTCTGGGAGAGCAAAACCTTCTTCTTACACCCCAAAAAAGGGTGGAGAAGCTGGAAATTTAACATCCCCAAACAGTCAAATGGATTTGTGTAATTTTATTGCAACACACTTTGGTTTAAAAACCCGAAAAAAAAATCACAACCATTTACTATCCCGCTTTTCACCCGCATGGCCTTTTTTTTGCTTGCCCCCCAAAAAATTAAAAAGTGCAGAAGGGAGATGATTTGAACCCATTTTAATTGAAATGGGGCATGGGAATATCCCGTCCTGGGCCACAGGCCCCAAACTGCATCCCCCCGATTGAAAAGGCCGGAAAAAAGGGTCTTTCAACCACCATTTTATTTCATGGAATAGACATACTGTCCGGGCCAACCCTGGCCCCCCGAACCTGCATGACCCTAGATTAAAAAATGCGGAAAAAAAGGGGTCTTTCAACCACCCTTTTAGTTTCATGGAAAAACTTCCCTGTTGGGTTCGCTTGCCCCCCCCATATGGTGCGGGCCCAATTTAGCTTATTGGAAATATGGTGGTTAACGCTTCTGTTCCACCCGGGCCCTTGGGGATTCTTTTTTTCATTTTATAAAAGTGTGGAGGGAAATTGTCTCGTACTTTTTTTCTCTGTCCGTGCTCTATACTCCTGCCTTGAATAACCTATATCTGGTCAAGTTTTCCGTTCCTCCCTGTAAATTAGAGGATTTTTTTTTTCCCCTATTTTGAAAATGCAAGTTTTTTTAGTAGTTTATTTCTAGAAAAAAACATTTTTTAAAAAAAAGGATGGAACCCACCATTCTTTGTTTCTCTTTTTTTTTTTAAATGGGTTGTCTCAATACAGGGGTTGCTTGCTATTTTTAAAAGATATTGCAAAAACAAGTCATTTTTCAATATGGTCCATTAACAGTGTCCTACCTATTTTCCCGTTTCTGAATGGGACCTTCCAAAACCCTTTAGCCACTCTTTACAATTTTGAAGGAAAAAAATTTTCGTTAGAAAAAACATTTTTTTTAATAGGGCTGTACTATAAACTGGGATTTTCCAGAAAAAACCCCCAAAATTTTAAAAATGAAACCCTTTAGCCCCTTTGGACAATTGTGAAGAACCCAAAAGTTTTTTTAGAAAAACAAAATTTTTTTTTTAATAGGACCCCGTAGTATTGCTGCTTTTCAAAGGCCCTGCCCCCAAAAAATTATAAAATTTACTTCTCCCAAAAATGGGTTAAAAAATTTTGGGGAGAAAAGCCACGGGAGAAGTCACATTTTCTGTTCCCAAAAGGGGGCCCTGGGCTATTGTGTTTTCTCACAGCAACATGACCCCAAAAAAATTTTTAAATATGGGTTTTCAGCCATATTTAAAAAAATTTTGAGGGAGAAATGCCCCTTTAAAACCCATTTTGGGTTTCCCAAAGGACCATGTTATTGCGTTCTCACAGAACATGACCCCAAAAAAATTTAAATATGATTTCAGCCCCTAATTTTTAAAATTTTGAGGGGGAAAAAGCACTTAAAAACCCATTTCTGTTCCAAAGGCCCAAAAATTATAGCTGTATCTCACGAAAATGACCTTTAAAAAACCTTTTACAATGCGAAAAAATTTAAAGGGGGAAAGTTTAGTAAATGGGAAAACCCGGGGTTTTTCATGAAACCTTGCTGTCTTTTACAGTCTCCCCCACAGCAAAAACCCGCAAAAATTTAACTGTTGGGGAAAAAAAAAATAAAAATTGCGTAAGG
The DNA here is from genome assembly GCA_025379985.1 of Phyllomedusa bahiana. NCBI lineage: Eukaryota > Metazoa > Chordata > Amphibia > Anura > Hylidae > Phyllomedusa > Phyllomedusa bahiana. The sequence continues at coordinate 170,681 of JAODAL010001385.1, forward strand.
GAAAAGATAAATTTTTTTAAAAAAATTTTCCAAAAGGACCATTCTGTTTGAAGAGGTTGGAAGTAGACCGGGGAAAATAATCGGTGGGCCCCCCCGGCAATTGGGGCCCCCAAACATCATAGAGATTTCCCTGCCTGATTCTTTTTGATGGAAAAATTTAAAACGATCCACATTAAACTGTGGAAAGCCGGATGCGTTTGTCTGTTTTTGACTCCTCCCGTGTGCTGAAAGGGGCTCAGATTGGGCGCTGGCTGTTTGGGGAGGACAACCTTCTATGGCGTGGTGAACGAGGGTGGGGGCCCTTCGTCCAAATTTTTGGGAAAAAAGAAGTCTATTGGGTCCCCGGAAACCCCATACAAAAAAAATCAGTGTTGAGACGCAGATAGTCGTGCACCTGATCTTTAAAAAATGGGGCCCCTTTTTTGTGTTTTTTGGGGGGGTTTTTTTTGTGCCTGCATTTCATGCGTTGGTGAGGTTGGGAAATTTTTATTGCCGGGTCACCCCTTAGGCTTCTTGCCCCTTGCCTTTGCTGCCGGCCCCGGGCCCACTTGGCCACTCCACTGTTCACGTCGCTGTGTTTTTTCCCCCGTGAAAATTTTTGGGGAAAAGTTTAAGCAGACGCAAAAGATGGTCCCGTTGATCAATCAGCAAGGTCTCCATTTCCTGGAAATTTTTCTCTCTTTTGGGTGGGTGGAAGGAAAGTGCTGGGGTTTTGTTTTGGGCCGGGGATCCAGGGGGGGTGGCCACCCAGTAACTGTTTTTTTCATTTTGATGGCCCTTAAAAGCGAGGATATGTTGGGGGGAAAAAGGAGCATCCAAACACCCTGAGAGAGATGGGGCCCTTTATTTCCCAAAACCCCTTTGGGTTCCCCAGGGGCATAAACAAAAAAAATCTTCCTAAACTTTTTCCTCTGCCTCAAATTCTTGCAACCTCCTTTTTTAAGGCAGGGGGCCCTCGGGAACGTCGGTGCTTAGGAAAAACCTCCCCCTCCCCTGCATTCGGCAAGCCCTTAACACCGCCCTGAATTGCCGGGGTTTTTGCAACCCCGAGAAAATGATTTCACCCCCTTTCACTAGGCCTGGACCCCCAAAACCCCCTGCCTAATTTAAGAAAGAAAGGGAAAATTTTGAAAAATATGGGCCCTTTTTGATTTGACGGAGAGAAAGGCTCCGTGTCAAATCTGTGTCCCTCTCCCCCCTCCCCCGCGGGAGGGGCCTGGGGTTTGTTCCAAAAAATGTCCAAACCCATCGTTCCAGAACTAAAATCCCCAATTTCTCATGCTGACAAGGGCATTGTCCGAATGACCATTTTGGGGGGCTTCTTCAAAATGGGAAAAGGTTTGGGGCGAGGGTCTTTCCCCCGGGCCCTTTTACTCCCCCGGGGGCTCAACACCCCCAGGTCCGCCCGTGTTGTCAGGCCAAAGGTTTATTCGTAAAACCTAGAATGGAATTTTCGTGCTGGGCCCCAAAAAAGGGTGGAGCATGTGGAAAGGGGGGAAATTCCAGCGTGGTTTCCACCCTCCCCAAAAAGAGACGGTTTTATGGGGAGGCCGAGGGTGACCCCCCTTTTCCCCGCCAAACCCCCGGTGGGAGAAAGCAGGGGGGTTTGGGGAACGGCGGGAAGTGGAACTTAGACTTCGAGCCTTCCCCCCTTTAGGCGTCCATGGGCCCGGGGGAGCTCTTTTGAAATTTTTTGGACGACAAAGGGTTTTTGAATGTGCCCGGCAAGGGGTGTGCTACAAACCCCCGATCTTTTAAAGGGGGAAACCGGGAGTTTTTGCCCCTTAAACGCACCCAAAACCTTTCCCGGCACAAGGTTCCCCTTTGGGACCCAGCCAGCGCTCGGGGCTCGTTGCGGAGGGGCCCGTCCACAGCTCCTGGGCCTTTTTGGGGTAACGGTCTCCCAAAACAGATTAATTTTCAAAAACGGCCTGGTTTTTCCCCGGGAAAATGGGGCCACCAGAGGACCTTGGGGGAAAGAACCCTGCAAACCCTCCCCGCCGGGTTTTGAAAAGCCCTGCGCCCCAGCCTGAGAGCCCCCGTCACCCCCAGAGACATTCCCCCCAGCTCCCAGTGAGCTGTACAGAGATATAGTGGCCTTTGGCCCCTGCTTACTAGTCCATGTGGGCGGTGGTCAGTTGGGGCTTTTTTTGGCCACAGATTTCAGACAACGCGGGTTGAAAATTTTTGATGACCCCGGGCTGGCCAGGGGAAAGGGAAAGGCTTTTTGGCAAAGGGGAAAAGCTGCTCGGCAGGGATTGGGGGGAGGAAGGGCCATGATGTGGGGGAAACCCATTGTTTTCCCCCCAGACGGGAAAAACAAAATTTTTTCCAAAGGGCCCAAAAGGGCCCGGCCCAAAGCCGACCCTTCCGGCTTTGGTGTTTGGGTTTGGGTTTTGGGGTTAAAATGTTTTTCTGCTCCCAAACCCCGGAAAAACCCGAAGGCTGGCTGCTAGGGGCTGGCCGCCCGTCAAACTGGCGGAAGGGAGGGAAGGGGGAGGATGGGGGGCTTGGTGGTGTGGGGGACTCGGACGACGGTGGAGGCCCGAAGCCAAAAGGCTGATCCCCGATCATGATCTTTAGAGGGACAAGGGCAGTGAGGAACGCTTGGGTGGTGGCGGGGGGGAGGAAAGGGGGGAAAAGGGGGGGTGTGGGCTTTTGGGTTTGGGGGCCCGGCGTCGGTTGGGCCCCCTTTTTTGGGAAAGGGGTTGCCTCCTTTTTAAATCATGCATTTGCTGCATGTGACTAGACATGTTGGTTTGGGGGGGTTAACCACCTAAGGTTTTTTGCCTTCTTTTGCGGGTTTTCGGGAAAGGCGGCATATGGGCATCGCTGGGGGGAATCCCGGGCTTTCTAAAGGGAAAGGCCCCAAACTTTTAGCGGTTTTGGACCTTTTTTACGGCGATAAACGAGGAGGGGGTTTTTCGCGAAAGTGGCTGGGCGGAATCTTTTAAAACGGCTTCTGGAAACCCCCCTCTCCCTTTTTGAGGTGGAACCCGTTTCTGACACTAAACCATCTCTTCCTCCTCGTCCCGGGATGAAGCGCTGCAAGCAAAATTTTGCTTGGAAAAAAACCACCCTTGGATCCCCAATGTCGTCTTTAAACCAAACATCAACACAGGTGGAATTTGTCCTTTCCCGACTTTTTTGCATCCCGGGGCTGGGGGGGCACAAGCAAGAGGACGCAAGGCGTTTGCCCACCGCTCGGGATTTTTTTCCGATTGACCCGGGTTTTTTCTCCCCCTTTGGCTTTTAGTAAAAAGGGGCGTCAAAACAGAGAAAATACCTCTTTGGCCTCTTTGGGGGTTTTAAAAGGCCCCTTTTGACCCCAACCGCATTTTTTTCATCAAACGGGGGCTTCAGAAAATTTGGGTTATCCCAGTGGTTTGGGGACACGAGTTTTACTTTTGGGTCTTTCATTGTTGGACGGATGCTGGTGATGCTGAGGGGACATTTGTGGCCGTGAATGGCTGGGGGGAGAGGAGGGAAGTGTGGGGTGCCCGGGTTGCATTAACCACGAAAGGGCAGTTGGCGACGCCGGGTTTGTTACTGAGATTACCAAAGGGGCCCCGAACCCCGCGGGTGACAGGCCCGACGGTCCCGCAAAAAGACGATACCCCTGGCTTTGGTTTTTTGTCGCCGCACTGGAAGGAGCCCTTCTCTGTACCCTTAACCCCCATGGGGCCTTTTCCCCCCCCCCCCTTTTCTCGCTTACCACCCCCGAATTTCGCTCCCTGTTTAAAAAATATAAAAATTTGAGAAGGTTGGAAGAGTTTTGTTTAAAATCTTTATTTAAAAAACGGCAAATCAAAAGCTATTCTCAAATACCCCAATCAAAACAAAAATTTCTGGAAATTTAAAATTTAACCCGCAAAATAGAAAATTATCCAAAAAAGTTTGACTGACCAAAAGTGAAAAAATAAAACTTCAGGAAAAGTTTTACGTATATTAAAAGGTATTTTTGGCACCCTTTAAAATTTTCCTGTGGTGACTACAAAATTGCTTTTTATTCAAAATTTTAAATGAAAGTAGATCTATCAAACAAAATCTGGGTTTGGGCCAAAATGAAAAAAAACAAGTATCTGAAATGTAATTTTTGGGTAATAAAAAAATTTTTTTTGGGGACCCCACCAAATTTACCCGTGGTTTACTTTCAAAATTTTTCTGTATTAAAAATTTAAAATTTCAAAGTAGATCTATCAAAAAGTGGGCCTGCGCCCAAAATGGGGAAAAAAAAAAAGTATCTGTAATGAAAATTTGGATAATAAAAGGTTTTTTGGCACCCTTTTAAATTTTCCCTGTGGTAAAAATGACAATTGCCCGGATTAAATTTAACTCAAGGGAGCTCTATCAACAAAATCTGTACTGGGCAAAAGTGCAAAAAACCCGATCTGTAATGTTTTCGGGAAATAAAAGGTATTTTTTTTTGGCACCTTTCCCAAATTCCCTGTGGTGACTACAAAATTGCTGTATTCACATTTAAGTGGGAAGGTTCCTCAATTTAACAAAGCTGTAGTGCGCCAAAAAGTCAAAAAAGGGGGTTTTGTAATGTATTCGGATAAATTTAAAAAGGGATTTTTGGGGACCTATCAATTCACCGTGGTAAATACACAATTGTGGATTCACATTTAAGTGGGAAGGTGCCTCAATGAACAAAAATTTTAGTGCGCCAAAGTAAAAAAAACACGGGATCTGAAAATTTTTTCGGTTTAAAAAAAAGGTATTTTTGGCACCTATTTAATTCACCTGTGGTGATACAAAAAATTTCTGGGTTTTTACATTTAAATGCAAGGGGGCCTCAATAAAAAAGCTGTAGTGCGCCAAAGTTAAAAAAAAAACGTATTGAAATTTATTCGGATAAAACAAGGGATTTTTGGCACCTTCAATTTTACCCGTGGTGATACAAAAATTGGGGGGTATTCACATTTAAGTGAAGGGTTGCCTCAATGAACAAAAACTGTAGTGCGCCAAAGGGAAAAAAAAACCAAATTTTCTGAAATTTATTTTGGGGTAATAAAAGGTATTTTTGGGGACCTTTTAATTAAACCCGTTTTGGGGTTTTTCAAAAATTGCTGTATTCACATTTAAGGGGCAAGGTGCCCAATGAACAAAAATGAGTGCGCCAAAATAAAAAAAAAACACGTATCTGTAAAGTATTCGGAAATAAAAGGGATTTTTTGGCACTATCAATTCAACCCGTGGTAAAAATACACAATTGGGGTGGATTTTACATTTTAAATGCAAGGTTTCCTCAATGAACAAAAACTGTAGTGCGCCCCAAAATGTAAAAAAAAAAAGTATTGAAAAATTTTTTTCGGATTTTTTTCCCAAGGGGATTTTTTGGGACCCATCAATTTTACTGTGGTGACTACAAAATTGCTGTTTCACAAATTTTAAATGCAAGGGTGCCCCAAAGAAAAAAGCTGTAGTGCGCCCAAAATAAAAAAAAACGTATCTGAAATTTTTCGGATAAAACAAGGTTTTTTTGGCACCTATCAATTTCACCTGTGGTGCAACAAAAATTGTGTATTCACATTTAAGTGGGAAGGGGCCTCAATGAACAAAGCCCGCAAGTGCGCCCCAAAGTAAAAAACACGTATCTGGGAAAAAAATTGGATAAAAAAAGGTATTTTTGGCCCCCTTTCAATTCCCTGTGGTGGGCTACAAAAAAGCTGTATTCACATTTTAAAGGGGCCAAAGGGGCCTCAATGAACCCAAAACTGTAGTGCGCCCAAAGTTAAAAAACACCCTATCTGTAAAAAATATTCGGGTAATTAAAAAGGGATTTTTGGCCCCCTATCAATTTAAACCCGTGGTAACTACCAAATTTCTGATTCAAATTTAACTGCCCAAGGGGGGCTCTATCAAAAAAAATCTGGAAAAAGGGGGAAAAAATGCAAAAAACACGTTTTTTATAATGTTTTCGGGTAAATTTAAAAGGTATTTTTGGCACCTTTTAATTTTACCTGTAGGGGACTACAAAATGGGTGTATTCAATTTAAGTGCAAGGTGCCTCAATGAAAAAGCTGTAGTGCACCAAAGAAAAAAAACACGTATCTGAAAAATTTTTTCGGGGTTTAATTTCAAGGTATTTTTTGGGACTTTCAACCTTGGTTTTGGGCTACAAAATTCTGGTTTTAATTTAATGCAAGGTCGGGTTATCAACCAAAAATGGAATGGGGAAAAAAAAAAAATGAACACCTATCTGAAATGTATACTGGGTAAAATTTAAAAAGGGGGTTTTGCCCCCTAAACAAAGGGCCCGCAAATTACTAGAAAAGATGTGTAAAATATAAGTTTAGGCTGCCCAATTTCCGGAAAAAATTTCAATGAAAAAAAAAACTGTTAATAATAAAACTATTGCGTTTCAATGTCTAAAACTAAATCTTGGTGAACTTTATCCCGTTTTTTTTATAGAGCTTGTCTGGTTCCGGGCCCGGGGGGGGTCCCCCCCGCCCCGCCCCCCCGGGACGTTACAGCCGTAGATGCTCCTTTATAATTCTCTACCTAACTACATAAAATCTTCCAATCTCTAATCTAACTAAGTTGTAAGGATCACAGCTAACAGTAGAGCTTTCTCTGTGAAGAAATAGAATAATTTCGCTGAGCTGTTTGGACACAGGCAAAGCGCACGTCCTACTGCTCTGAGACGCTGAGAGACACTGTGGCTGAACAGGCAGGGCTGTTCTATGTAAAACGAGGTCATGTGATTTTTCCAGCCAATCGCAACCATACACATCCCAGTCATGACGTCGCACACACACATCTCACCCTGCTCTATTCTGTAAGCTGATTTGCTGGCTGACAAAATGACAGGAAGCGCCGAAAATGGCGCGATATTAATAGATGATGCACAGATTTTAACCTAAATTATCGCATGATCTAAAAATTTCGATCAACATAAAAACTGTGCCGATTTCAACTTTGTCGATAATAATCGCTCAACACTAGCTGTCATTCTTCTCCTAAACTCTGTACTCCTCAGTATTTAGTCAAACAGTGAAAATAAAAACAAAAAAGAAGCCTCAATCAGGTATGTGAATTCAGAAAAAAACATTTGTTTCTTGCAGGGATTGAAACCTAGGACCCCTATGCTGAAAGGCAGACGTGCTAACCACTCAGCTACACATAAACAGACCTTTGTTTGACTGGATTGAACACATTGTGGGGAAAGGCATGATGATATTAAGCCTGCTGGGTCACATGATAAGGAGTTCAAACAAATCATACATGCCTCATTTTGAACACACATGAAATGCCTACCTCTTTAAACTGGTAATCATATAGAAAAAACAACAGCTTGCAACTGGTAAAATTATAACATGGTCCCCAACATAAAAGCCCAAATGTTCATTGTCCACTGCACCTACACTGTAACCTAACTATTTAGTTCAGATCCTGAACAGAAAAATATGAAGTGCGAGCTAACTATTTACCATAGATTTGTCACCTCCATGGTCACAGTGGCCAACTTCATATGTAGATACTTATCACAAGGGGAGGGAAGTGGGATTAATGGGCATTGTATCTTACTTTACAAACATATTGTACAATATGATGTACTGCAATCTTCTGTCAGAGGCACTGGCACAGTTACATGGGGGTGTAGCTCCCCCACTCATGTAACTAGTCCTATGAGTCAGGATGGCCAACAAGCCCTACTTACCTCACAACTGCAGCTGTATTGCTGGGTCATATAGACCCAGAGATGTATTGATGAGAGTTGGTGTCTGTATAGTGCAGGAGCTTGCTTTGTGCAGGAAAAGAAGTTGTTACCACTCGATCTGCAGTTGGAGTCGGTTGTTATGTACACTTGACCCTCTTGCAGAGGTGAATAGCAGCCACTGTAGTTTACAGCTCCATTCCTAAATCAGTCTCTGTGAATGACAAGGATTGGAGGAAATCTTTGATTCTCGCTGTTTAACCCTTCTATCAAAGGGAATTCCCCTGCTCCTTTGGGTCATCAGACTTCCCAGTGCCCAAAGGAGAATGTCTATGCGTTTAGCCCTGGAGACCTAGAGTAGCCCCAGGGTTGTCTGTATAGTAAGCCTGCTGTCAGGGGACATTGTTTGTTGCCCTGACAACAGCCTGTGTCATATTGGCACATAATGTAAGGTGTTAGCATACAGGAGTATGCTAATACATTACTAAGTGTGAAAAAAAGTGTATAATTGTTATCCCTTAATGTAATTAAAAAATTAAAGTGTGGAAAAAAGATAAAAATAAATATTTCATAAAAAAATCGTGCATACATTACACAAAAACCCCAATCGCACATATTTGGTATCTGCACGACTGAAATAACCTGTAGAATTATTTAGTGTGAAATGTGAATAAGGTAAAAACAAATTAAAAAATCACATGTGGAAAAATGCTATTTATGTTTATGCTGTAATTTTTTATTTTTTTATTTTGAAGTCATTTATATGTAAGCTCAAACTATGCCCCCCAAAATACAATTTCTCCCACATAAAACAAGCTCTCATACAACTCTGTCATTTTAAAAAACAAGTTATGACTGTTGAAACGCAGGGAGGCAAAAATTACAAAATGTAACTGGTCATTTAAGGGGTTGTATCACTACAAAGATCATGTCTCAGATTATGGGACAGTAAAAATAAGCACTTTTGTAATTGGATTGCATTACCTCAATCACTTGGTTTAGCAGATATGAGCTTTTCTACGCATCCGTGTTCTATTTCTGCTGCCGCTGGTCGGGAAACGCCCCCTGGTCGTATCCCGCTCCAGAGACACGCCCCCTGCACTGTGATAAGATGGCTGACATTTCATTCAGCCTGTTGGGATACGCCTCCAGACAGGAAAAAACCCGGCCACGTCCCCTGTGCTGTGATTGGCTGCCTGCATACTCTGAGCTGTTAAAATCGATAGAGAAACCAAGGGCTGCTGGCTGTAAACTCTTCCCTCAGCTCTAGGGTGAATGATCTGGGCAATGACTGCCTGTTTAAGTTACAGGTCCCCTCATATAACAGAGTCTTATACAGGCTCCTACGTGTTAACAGGGGGAGAGAAGAGTAGGAGGGCAGTGTGTATTGCTCCATATAACCCAGTCTGCTGCCTGGTAACAGAGGAGAAGGGGTGGGGGGCAGTGTACACTCTTCACATGTCTCAACAGTGTGTGTATAACTGCATATACCACAGTCATACAGTCTCCTGTCTGGTAACAGAAGGGGGGAGGGAGGGGGCAGTGTACACTCCTCACATGTCTCATCAGTTCAGGCTGTGTGTATAACTGCATATACCCCAGTCATACAGTCTCCTGTCTGGTAATAGATGGGGAGGAGGGAGGGGGCAGTGTACACTCCTCACATGTATCATCAGTTCAGACTGTGTGTATAACTGCATATACCGAAGTCATACAGTCTCCTGTCTGGTAACAGAGGGGAAGGGGGGGTAGTGTACACTCCTCACATGTCTCATCAGTTCAGGCTGTGTGTATATCTGCATATACCACAGTCATACAGTCTCCTGTCTGGTAACAGGGGGAGAGAAGGGTAGGAGGGCAGTGTGCATTGCTCCATATAACCCAGTAACACAGACGGCTGTCTGGTAACAGAGGGGGGGGGGCAGTGTACATTCCTCACAAGTGTTTCATCAGTTCAGGCTGAGTGTATAACTGCATATAGCAGAGCAAGGAGCTTGTGGAGTCAGCCTGAAGGCTCTGCAGACACGTGACAAGCATGCAGGAGGCTGTATAGCTGTACTCTGCATACACCTTTCTGCTTCCACTGCACAGTCAGACTGATAAGACACGCCTCCTGGGAGGAGAGGACACGCCTGCTGAGAGGAGAGACTCGCCCCTGGATTTCAAATTCAATCTCAGAGAATTAGCTGAACAGCATGAACAGTTCAAATCATACAACCCCTTTAAGGCCTCTTCAGCCCTAGTGCTTAAGTGGTTAAAATATTGACTTTTTTATGCGTCATCATAGCAAGTAGATACAGGCAATTTACTAAAAATTCCATTATCTCCAATGTAGATTATGAATTTCATGAAGTAACTTGCAAAATGATTTTACTTTTGTAAGTCTGCAGTTGTTTTTTTTTTTCTTCATAAGTCTCATAGAAATGAATGGAGAAAGCTCCTTGATCACCTCACTATTTACTCCCCAGCAGCATACTGTGGTGGTGGCCACCTCACTAGGCATTCCAGAGGTGCAAGTCTTAATGGTGTGACCTGAATTTACCAGACATTAATGGCATATTGTTACGGTTCCGGATGCGGAAGTGGATCCACTGGACCACCACAAGCGATGGTGTAAGCCACGCCAGGGAACGGAATCTAAGTAGGTCCCGGTTTTCACCAGAGCCCGCCGCAAAGCGGGATGGACTTGCTGCGGCGGGAGTCTACCAGGTCGTTACCCCTGACGTGACTTGCTTGCGGTGGCAGCCGAAGTATAGCGTTGTGCAAAATCGTCAGGCAGCCTCGTAGTCGGGGTCAGGCAGAAGGTCAGGGCAGGCAGCAGAGATTCGTGGTCAAGAGATGGAAGCGAGGGTACGGTACACGGTAGATCAGGACGAGACAATAGGGCGCTAAAGATCCGGCAGGGAGCGGGCGGAAGCGCCCAGGTGAAATAGAGGCAGTGCCCGGCAATTACCCAATTACCGGCGCACTGCCCCTTTAAATCTCACAGAGCCGGCGCGCGCGCGCCTTAGATCACAGGGACGCACGCACCGGACAGCAGGAGACTGCAGGGACACAGGAGCGCGGCCGGGTGAGTACCGACGCGCCGGAGGGCGAGTGCGCCCGCCGCCCAACACCCGGGCAGCGGCGGCACTCGTCCCGGGGACCGGGGCAGAGCCGCGGCGGCGCCCGCAGGAGGAGTCGCGGGCGCCGGTCGAAACACATATGTGGATATTTCATAAATGTCCGTGTTGTAATAACTCCTTAAACACAGTTTACAATGAGTTTAACAACAAACAGTTTTCTAATCTCTGCAATAAGATCAGGACTGCAGCTGTTTGTTAATGTCATTGACCAACATCTTATTGAATGCTCAATGGCTGGACAACAAACCATTCCGAGTAGGCGGCAATACAAGTTCTAGTGCTGCCTGGGAGAAATTCAGCAGGAGCAGCTCACTAATGTACAGTTACCAACACACCCATCCACCAGAGGGCAACTGCTTAGTAAAAAATAGCACATTGGAAAAGTACCAGTTCACATCAGTATGCAGAAAAGCCACAACACCCTACAGGGGAGATTACATAGCAAAAATACTGATAAACAACTACTCACATGCCTACTATCCATGAAGGGGGTGATTGCTAGTACTACCATTAGTACATATAGATAAGGCTTATAAAGTCTTATATGGTTATACAGTTACGTGTGGTCCACCATGCTGGCTTACAACTAGAGATGGGCGAATTTCTCAAAATTTTCTGACAAAATCTGTATCGTTCCGAATTACTTTGGGACGAATTGCGTTAAAAAACAGCTATTTCCTGGCTGCACAGAACCTGTAGGGTGCTGTAGAACATTGTGCCATGCTTAAATATGCATCAGGGAGCTGGTTTGGGTCTTCAACACACATGCGTGTTTTTTAGTATGACACGCAACATGACTGCTGCCGCTATTAGAATCCCGCTCACTCTAAAATTCCACACTTGCAGCTTACGGTTGGCACATACTGACCATAAAACCTGAAAGCGCGGAATTGCAGCCCTGATAAAGTCATTGCAAAGCGCCAGCTGGAAAAAAACAAGCTTATGGCTAAGATCCTACACGATAACTTCAAAGAACACAGTAGATAGGCGATTGGCTGGACGCCCGGCACATGTCTCCAGCACAGTAAAGGGACGTAACACAGATTACTACCATCGATGCCAGAGCTTTAAAAAAACCATCACAGAATATGAACATAACCTTTCTGCTTAAACGCGGATACATGTAAGAGGCCCCCCGAATGAGTGGATAGGGATGTCATGCAGGTAATCTTTGCGTTGACGGTCGTCTATTTGACTCATTTATGCCCTCCTTTTCATACATCCGTCAGGTGTCCGCCTATTCAATCGACGTCAATAATCCAACGAGTACTTGTCTAAGGCCAAAAACAAACAGGCAAGTTGATCCTAAATAACACAGATGACCAGCTAAATGGGATATATTTAACATGTCTTCTGTCGTTCTTGATGATCTAATGCCTGCTTTTCGTCTAGACAATACCTGATCCTATACATTTCCTTCTGACAGGTGACAAAGAAGGGGAAAACCATAACATTAGTTGGCAATGTCATAGAAGGTGAGTGTGGAACATCATAGAAAGCAGCATGAGTAGGCCACAGACTGGTGTCACAATGAGCAAATCTGGAGGTGGTAGTCAACATCAGAGACCCACAAAGTGGCATCAATTGAACACAGTGTGGAGTTGACCATCATCAACAGCAGGCAGCAGCATTAGTCAGAGAGTGGCACATGCGTTCTTCACACACAAAACCTGGAGTTGCCGGCACCAACAGAGTAGGTCACAGAGATGCACAATGACAGAGTGTGGTGGGAGGTGACTGCAAGGTGAGCAACAGCCAGCAGCACATGAGGTCAGAGATTGGCACAATGCTACACAGTGTGTTAGTTCACGCCTGCAGCCCACAGCACGCAGCATGGCGGTCAAGCACTGGGTTCATCTGCCTATCTCTTTTCCTCATCTCCCATTTCACCCTCCTCCAGCTCTCACTGCTCCTACCGCTCCTGTCACCCGTGTATGAGAAAATCACTCATTTCACCGAGACAAAGCTTGTGCTCCATGTCCTCAACTCCTCCACCAGTTTTCAGTCCCCACCGAACTCATGTGGCCGCAAAAGATCTGTAGTTGCCACGTCTCCAGGTCCCTGCCCAGACAGATTTTTCAGCATTCTTTCCAGGACCATAAAGCAGTGGAACGACGTTATTCTCAACCGCGTAGTCCTGGCTCGACAGACAAATATGTGTCCACCACAAATGTCCCCTCACTCAAACTCAGTGTCACGCATGATCTGCACTGGCTGAACACCTCCAACAGTTACACACAGGCAGAGATACTCCTTTAATTGTCCTTCACTTTCATTCTTAGTCCATTTCCAAACTATGAGTGCAGCGCCTGCGGAAATTCCCCAACTGAGGTGGAAACACATCGCATATCAGCATGTGGTTGGGAGGCTTTCTGCCGCACCCACCAATGAGGGTGTCGGCCCTTCATTTTGTTGTATGCTGCCAAAACGGAGTTTAGGCTGTTTATCGGGTTTTTCAAATTAAAAAGATCAGTGGAGGTAAAAGAAAGTTCAAAATGTATTTCAAATCAATCCATTGGAAGTCACACAACATTAACACAGTCCGACACCTGTAAAGCCCATGTGTCCCTGTATAACCCCATACAAAGGAAAGTTTCCCCACCTTATACCAATCCCTACCCCCCTTCTACAACAAAATATCTTGAGCCAATCGTCTTTACTAGAAAAAACTAAATCTTAATTATATACGTTGAGTTGTCAAGTTATGGGTGTGTTTTCTCACTCAAACGATAGAGCTCCTATCATTTTTTCCTGTTCAAAGGCCCCTTATTGTCAGCCACCAGGGTTAGTAATTTATGTTGGAAGCCAGGATGTCTCACAGAGGAAGGGTCCCTAATTAACATTCCTTTACTGCTGAGATCTATTCACCTGGTTTCTCATGCTGATACAACAAATTTTAAAGCATAGATATAACTAACATACGAATAAAAATTACAAATATTATACCCTCTACAATTTTCCCACTCTTGAGCAGATATGTGTGAACTGGATCCAATGTCCTATTAGGTTTTTTTTTTTTTTTTCATGGAAGAGGATCGTTCCTACACATATTAAAGTTCATCAAACATCATAGGAGGTTGTCCTATACCCTGAAGAGAAGATAATTATGACTTCCCCCTAAGTCACGACGAGACATACAACATTTTGCTTCTTTGATTTATCCTGCAACATCTCTACCTATGACAAGCATTAACAACATTAGATACATACCTAATGTATTAACTATTAGCAATACACCACCTTGAGTACTCATATCTGCGTAATATCCTCTGTCCAGCCCATCCACTAGGCCTCAGAAACCAATATGCTGGTTTAAGAATGAAAGATAGCCCCCACACCATGAGTCCTCCTTCACATGTTTTTTTCTTCAAACCAATCATCCCTCATTTTCTTCTTGATATTATGTCAACGTCTATCTCTTATCTGCAAATTTTCCTGCTGAGGTTCAATGCAATGACAACAGTCGGGGCCTTTATAATTTCGGCACATCCCACCTTCCCGTGCAGGTAAGATATGTACTAGAAACTATCGTATGTTGATTAGTTACTACAAGATTGACCAGATCTAGCCTGATGCACTGGTAACGATTTGTAGACGCCCAAAATGTCCCGATTATAACATTCACTCGTAAGTAAATCCTGTGGCCTCTACTAACTTATCCCAATTTGCATTAGCCCTAAGGAATAGAAATATAGTACTTCCAATTTTATTACCTATACCCTATGGTAACTAAAATGGTTTTCCCAATTTCTCCACGTGTTTGCGTTATCTGCTGGCCCTTTTATATACTGTCATCTGACCTGGGTACACTCTTGTTTATGCTAACATCTTTATGGAACACAAGAAGGTAAAGGTGACAGCCTGGCTATAGTTGCATGTTCCTTCTCCACTCCAAAAGTAAATCCATTTATATGACTAACATTTCGCACAGACATAATACATTGTCTTCTGGTAAAGTTCTTTCAGATGGTGTCGCGAACCCATTTACACAAATTTTATTGCTATCCATGTACTAACTGAGGCAGATTTATATACACACATCACTTCATCTCCTTTCTCCTTTTTCACTATTCCCCATTAATCCTCCAACCGTATTCCAAAATCACATATCAAAATCATTACCATTACATCTCTTAGACGTCTTGATTTCTAAAAGTTCCCATTTCACAAGGCAGCAACACTCATTACCCAATCTCCAAAAGGGAAGTATTTAGTCCCTTCCCAAATTTGGATCATGGGTTATCTACTACGAAACAAGTAGCCTCTACCTTACAGGGGTTCGTACATTAACACAAATGGATGACATACCTAATGACACTTATAGTTCCGGAGCCCATATTTTTCCCTATCTCTACTAGTTGGGACTGGTTCTCTTAAATTCCCAACCCTCGTTGTACTAACACACTGCAACACTCTGACCCTCTTGTATGATGGTTGAGGTTAATTTGGAAAAAGGGTGAAATTGTCTCCATATCTGCTAATGGGTAATGTTACTCCATTGTACATCCATCGTTGATCCATATTCGGAATTGTATGCAGTACCATGCTAAGGGGTAACCATACATATTGACAGTTCCTTCCACCCCAGGTTAATGGGATTGCTAAGATAAGGCATAGTTCTTGTCAACTGCTGGGGTGATGCGTACATATCCAACAGTCCACTGTACTTTTTGTCAGTGATTTATTACAAGTCTAATCACATAATAGTTTATGATGTCTGCAAGAACTTATTATCCCAATGATTGGGTTCAGCATACTCTGTAGTGGAGTAAGTTACCCCACCGTCCCATGTGAGACAACAGTAAAAAATAAACAGCGTTTCATCTTTTTAATCACGGAGAGAGTAATCCGTTTTGGCAGTGGCTGGCGTGACTCAGTAGTCTTTCCCTCTAGTTGTCACCAGGTCTCAGTTGTCAGCAAACTTGAAAGGGGCCATCATAAACGAGGTTCAAGGCTCCTCTCACGTGTCTCTAAAGGACCACCCATTCACCGGGCTCAAGGTTTTGGCTGCTTAGATCACCTGCTTGGAATCTGGAATGGAATCAAAAACTATTTTATGTACTGCATTAATGGTGTTGTGTCAGCGGGTCTGTACAATTCTGGTCATACTGCTATTTTGCCATCTGTAAGACCTGTGGGAAATAGAGTCCTGTCTTAGGGGAAGTACCAAACAAGATCTCATAGGGAGTAGCTGTGTTTTATGTGAGGTTCACAACGAAATGAGAAACAAAGCTTATAGGCAAACACTCTGGCCATGGGTTTCCCTGTTTTCCTCCATCCATAGTTTAATTGAATTTTAAGCTTTAGAGTTTCCATTCAACATCTACTTTTTCCATTGCTCTAAAGGATGGATAGTCGAAACATGAAAGGCCTTTTCTATACTAAGACACCTGTCACTTCCTTCATATTCCCCTGTGAAGTGTGTTCCTCTATCACTCTCTATTGTTTTCTGGCAGCCGCATATCGACCAATAAGTTCCTTAATTACCCTTGGGCCATTCTTTTGCTGTTGCTTTCGGGTACTAGGAAAGTCCTTCTAGGCCCAACCGGAAAGAGTGCTACTCAAACAAGGACATATTCAATATATCCAACTTTGGGAAGGTTGTATATAGTCTATTTGCACTCTCTGAATGGATTCAAGATGTCGAGGCGTGGTGTTTCTGTGGGACTTTTACTACTTTAACCTGTATTGTGCTTTGCCACATATCATACAGGCTGAGAGTATCTTGCTGCGGCTGTATAAGCCAGGAAGACTATCCCAATGCTTGTCCTACTAGCGAACACATAGCGGTACTATTGGACGTGGTGCGTGTCAGCCCATGGGATGCTTGTGCCATCATGTGAAAAGGACTATGTGGGAGGCAAGACACTTCTATTGCCCACCAATCCGACAACAGTGGCCACCCTCATATCAATTTTGGAGCCTCTCCTGTTTTGCTCCGACCACATCCCCTTCTTCCACCTCCTGAGCTTGAGAGTGAAGGGTTCTAAGGACCATCAGGGGTAACAGTGACTATTGGAGGACACAGCTCTGTACATTCTCACAAGCCTTAACCCCTAGGCTTTATCTCGCAGCCCATTTTTTCCGCTATCATCTAGCCCATTAAGGGACAAACACAAAATTTCCCCTTTGCTTCGGGGGCTGTCAGATATTGTGTGTGCCTTAAACTATAATTATTCCAAGACCTCTTGTAGGCCATAACAGGCTTCCAATTAGGTCTCCGAAACTTTTTGCGTCATCTTGACGGTTTATACCACATTGATGTAAGGAAATGCCCGTGTTCTCCATGTGGGGACCTAATTATGGCAATTCCAAATGGACATAAGCGTGAGTCTGTGTATATTATCTATGAGCAGCGCTTCTATACTTACCCTCGGACCCCGCTTACACTGTCCTCTGTTAGTGCTTTCATCTCTGCTTCTTGCCCGAGATTAAAATGATCGCGCGGCGAAAGTGGTTCAGTCATTATTACATCATGTTGCCGTACACCTACTGCATATCCCCCAGTCCTCCTTGGCCGTCTTCAGGTACCTGGATCCATCAACAAACAACTCAAAATCTGATTATTGATTGGGAAATCTTTCACTGGGTCAAACGCTGTGGGTTTCTCTGTGCCATCCGTGGCCCACAGATCAATGTTCTTCCTCATTTATAATACCATCCACTTCCCCCCCTTGGGCGTCCTAGGTTCAAGCAATGAGTATAACAGGTTCAATTTACATCGATGAGTGAGGACATTTGGGGGGCATCAATAATGCCCACATTGCAGGGCGTAGCTGACATGCATATAAATAATGTCCTGGTAACCTGGAAGAGATACTATGTACATTCATGAGTGATTGTATACTTGTTCACAATGGTAAGTCCAACCCATACACTTGCCTGTATCATTGTAGAAAAGTCACTTGTACTCATAGCAGTGGACCTACCCGTATACATTAGGGGGCTCCTCTTGCCACTGGATCTAATCTATCTTAATAATACACTACTGGACTCTGCTGTTTGCCAGTTGACTGTGTAAGGAATGCCCAGTGGCATGACCATCCACTCAGTTGCAGTACAGTTGAAAATGCTTGTCATAGTCCCAGACGTGGTGCCCAAGCCCGTGCATGAGAGATTAACAATCTTCAAAAGTTTGAGAAATTGTTATGTGCCTCTTCTGTCTGCTAAATGGCTGTGTGGTCAAACACTCATAAAGAGGTTGCTATAACAGAAAATCATAGCGTACCCAAGGTCTACATATTGATATTAGACCTAGACAAATGTTCCGGAGCTGTGCTAGATTTACTTAGAGGAGTCAAAGTCCATGTATGATTCTTTGATTTCGTTCTCTGATCAGGTGCCTCAACACCATCTGATAAACATATGGCCGCCCAAAAAGGTAACTTAGTGTTTGTCTCCAAATAGTAGCTTATCCCGTTCGTACCCTGCTTTGCAAGAGCCCTTTTTTCATCTAGAATAACAAGAGAGAGAGATTGTAGCTTTTTTCACACTCTTCTCTGTCATTTGAAACAAATCAATAAGTCATCAATAATTGCAGACAGATATTGCTGTGAGTCAGTGGTGTCCACTGTTGCAGCACTGACAGACCAGAGTTTCTATATATTGTGTCGGGGAGTTTCATCTGTGCCCCTTTGGGGTTTTTTTTAAACACACAGTCCCATCGCATATTGCCTACCCTTTGAAATAAATGCAAACAGGTATCTGGCATGTCTGGAACATGTAAAGAGTACACTGAACCAGAATCTAAGAGAATGTCTAATGTTTCTCACACCTTCATCCCAGAGTTACCTGGCACCATAGGTGCTGGTCCAACAGAAGAAGATAACTCTTATACTACATGCACAATGTCCCCTGGCTGCTAGAGTTTCCTATTGTTCATGTACTTCCCCCTCTTCGGAGGTGGAGGCCACCTGGGGGGGGGAAGGTAATGGACCATAGTCGTCCATACAATCCCAGGTCCTCTCCCACAAATGAAACAAATTAACTTTCTCCTCTCTGTCCTCTGGCCACCATCCTCTCTTCTGATTTTGATAAACAAATGTTCCCCTTAGGCTTTCTTGCCATATCCTGTTCAATCCAATTGCTACTTGTAATAACTATGTTATTTTGAGAGAGGTCCATACAAACGCCATGTCTGGTCTAGCTCTGTTTAACCCCCATCCCTTATAGATCTTTGTGTAAGCGTCCCATCCTATTGAAAGCCTGGTTACCCGTATCCTAACGTCAGCTTCACTCTTGGGGAGTAACCTCAAGACTGTCCATCTCATCTGTTAGCCAAGATAAAAAACTTATAACTGCTTCTTCCTTCTCAGGGTTTCATCTGATAATATTTACATTACTATGCTCCACTGTCCTGCTTTTCCTGTAGCCCCAATTCCTAAACTTAGTCACTTGAATCTCCAAAAACAATTTTGGGAAACCTCGCAAGAGAACAAAGAGTTACTTTTGATCACTATATTCTACTATTATTGCCGAATAGGTCAAACTTAAATCCACAACATTTCTCGTATCTATTAAAACACCTAAAACGAACTTTTATTTCACTATCAACCTCTTAACCTCTTATAACACACTATTTTAAAAACCGATCTACTATCCTCATCATCTAACCCATTTTGCCATTCTGAATAGGAACTAACTCCCTTTCTATCAATCAAGTCAGGTGGAACCGCCACCTATTTAACAGGATAGCCTTTATATCTATATCAAAGTAACTTACTATCAAGTAAGGGATCCCAATCCGAACCACTTGGACAGATCCTCATCCCTAACATCTCATAGCACAGAACAAATAAGGCCCCCCCTTTGTGCGACACGCTCTGCAGCATGTACACTTGTAGACAAGGCGTTGAGACACGTGATCATCAATGTTAAAACTCATGCCTGACCCTCTTCGCCGACATGTATTCGCCCACTAGCCCTAAACCTGGCTTTTTCTATCAAGGCTTAGAGGTCCGATCACCATGTGGACTACGCAGTACTCACTCTCCTTTTGATATCAATGTAGGTTAAACACATACCCCATTACAGGTGCTCACCAATTAGCCATCAGAGAATCCACAATACAACCCACTCTCCCCCTCCGCGTGATGCAAATCTCATAACATGTTCCTCTGAAGTTGCACCACCATTGATCTCATGAGCCAGAACAACCTTCCAGTTCAAATTCGCCATCCTCAAAAAACAGCTTGCGCCCCATCATACCGTACTGCCCGTTAGCCAATGCAACTGCTCCAACAAAACACCTACAGCCCTAGACTGTGATGGGGCTTTCCATCTCCAATTCTCTCATATTAGTCGCAACTGCGTGCCTCACCTAGAATGAACTAAGCAGACTAGGCGTAAATAATAAATTCCAAACATTAACACAGCACTCTGCCCATCATTTGTCATCTCCATAAGCCCCATTACTCTTCAATATATAATATGCAAATTCATTGGGAATATAAACTCCACTGTACAATAGACCACTGTCTATACATTATATTTCCCATAAAGACTATTCGCCTATGTATGTAATATTCATATTCATTCCAATAGAGATGCGGCCCCCATTAAATACATTTCTCCACTGCATTCGTTTTGTCTCAAGACTATATTCATAAAACAACTTTCTTCATTACATGTTACATATTCATACGTCATTTTAATAACTACTCGTACAGCCTATGGCTAGCACCTCCCCCCACATCTGACCTCACAAGTTCCCCATCTGACACAGATTACTCTTCTACGGCTCACAGCTAAGCCCATTCAATCCACCATATCACAAGGGGAGCATGTAAGAAACTCCAGTAATCCTCAAATGGCCACCGCGCATCCAGACTGCATCCCGCCTTGCACTAGACCAGCCGCCAAATCGCAAGCAGGAACAACTAAATTCTCTACAACATGATACATACATGAATAGTCCCTTGCAAAAGCACTATACAACATCCCTAATCTTGTTAAATAGAAACCGTTGCCTCCTGTGATGAATACTCTATGTTCCATCATTCCAACAGGCCCAGGGACAGCAAATGTGAGCGAAAATAACACTCGTAGAGGCAAAAGCGAGGGGGACGAGGAGAGGAGGAGGAGGGAAGGGCGCGAGAGAAGATGGAAGGAGGGGGGGAAAAGCCGCAAAACCAAAACAAAAAAAAAAACAAACAAAAAACATATATGAACTCTGATAGCTTCTCCCCATAGTCAAATATTCACACAGTTGCTATATCCATTGACCGTACTTAATAACATATATTCAGTATCTTTCAAGAAATATTATATATATAGATCAGCAAGATCAAATAAATGCCTACGAAAATGAAAACGCCTTCGTTTAGGCTTTAGGTTTTCAATTATTGAGTCTGTGTATCTCATCTTGTTGCCTCTTCCTGCAACAAAAACTACATCCAAATCGCGGCCCTTTCTTTCCGCCTAGCTTTTCACACATATACCCCAAAATGTTAGCACCCTCTATTTCGCCATTATCGTCTACTTCCAAACATGTGTCTTGCTCAGGAGGAGTAGGTCACCTCTAGTTTAGATCAGTACTCTCCAGATAGTTTCGAATCCGACGTACGAAACTCCTGTATGGTATTTCCCACATAGGATCTTGGGCAGGTAACACATAGCCCCATTAAACCCACCCCTCTGTTTTACAATTATTGAAACCAATGTCTTATCTCAAATCTTCTCTTATCAATGGGATTACAAAATCTTTAGTTTCCATATGAATCTGACAGAATGAACAGTATGCCCACATGGATATGAGCCTACCACTCGAGATGACTGCAACCATGTTTTTTGGCCATCATCCCTCAAATGGACTATGTACAAATTCATCCCTAAGAATTCTTCCTCGTTCTCTAAGTGACACTATAGGTAATTTAGACATTCACCTCAGATGAATAACTGGATCTGCCTCCATAATGTGCCGAATGTACTTCAAGTATAAGCTCCTCATTTCATTAGCTCTATCATCAAAAGGTACCTATACAACGAAAAAAATCGTTTTTTTCTTCTTTCTTTGCTTTTACTGATTAATAAATGGTACTCTCTGTCACTGGTCAAAGCCCCCATAAAACCGCCCTTCCTCAAACATTTTTTTCAGGGGAAACCCACCCTTGCCTGAAAACGTGCATTTTTAACATTTATACACCTTCTCTCATTGAAATCCCTCTAATGATATAATCAATTTCTACGAGCCCATAAGAAATTGGCCTATGGAATCCCCTTTAATTTTTGTGAAGCGTGATGCCAACCTAGAGAAATGTAACAAACTATTGGTAGCCTTAATTTTCCAACAATATATCTTGTCCTGAATCTGCATATTCTTTCATCCCAACATAATTTCAAGATCCAAAAAAATATTTTCTCCCGATGAATTTTCAAATTTTGAATTTCATCCCAATTTCATTATCAATAATCTATATACAAAATCCATTAAATAATTTTTTCACTACCATCCAATAAAATCCGAATATCATCATAAAGCCGCCCCCAACAAATAAAATCCGATCTGTGAACACTACATTCATCAAGGTTTTAACATACAAAAACAATTAGCATCCTCCAACAAAATTTCAACGATCCAAATAATAACATCTTCTCCCCCGATATTTCAAATGTTTATTTCATCCCAAATTTTCATTATCATTAAGTCAGGATTACAAAAACCATGAAATAATTTGTTCTCACTACCAATCCCAAAAAATCAGAATATCATCATTCAAGCCGCCCCCAACAATAAACTCCGAAGTCTGTTAATATTTCAAGGTGTTCAAAAAAAAACAATAGCAACCTCGCCACCCAACCTAAGAAATATATTATCAAAACTAGGTGCACATAGAACAGTTCCCATGGCGGCGCCTTTATTATCGGGGGAAAAAAGGTCCATCAAAAAAAAAATAGTATGGTCAAAACAAACCAATACTGAAAAACAAAATCATTGTTTCCGAAATTTTACTCTTGTGTCAAAAAATATTTGTTTGCTTCGGGCCCCCGTCTTTCTGATGTTACGTAAAAGGGCTACTCATAACATGTCCTTTCACGGGACATGTTATGAGGGCACGCGGGGAAAAGGGGGATGGGTTTTATGTGGTTTCCCTCGAGGGCTAATTGGTGAGCACCGTATGGGGTGTTTACCTAACATGAAAAAAAAAGGAAGTGACCAGACCACATGTGATCGGACCTCTAAGCCTAAAAACCAGGTTAGCGGGCAAAATGTCGGCGATTCGGGCATGACTTTTAAAAATTGTATCTCTCACCCTTCTACAAGGCACCTCTGCAGACTTCAAAAGGGGGGCCTTTATTTGTTCTTTCTATAATTAGGGACGACCCCAAGGGGTTGCTTGGATCCTTTAACTGAAGCTAATTTTTTGCTAAAATTAAAAAGGCCCCTTTAATGGGTGGGGTTCCACCAACTTGATGAAAAAAGGGGATTTTCCCTCTTTCAGAACAAAAAGGTTAAATATGGGGATAAGATCAGGTTTTTAAAAATAGTGTTAAAGGTTAAATTTTAGATATAAAAAATTTACGTTTTAGTGTTTAAAAATAGAGAACTATAATTTAAGTTCCTTTAGGCAAAATAGTAAATATAACAATTCCTAATTAGCTGACAATATTCCTCTCCTGATGACCCTGTGTGCAACCACCCCTAACCTTCCCTTGACATTCTTGAGGTTTTATAGGGTTCAAATACTTGCTTCTACTAGTCACATTCTTGAACATCTGTTTTTGCTCTTGTCAGGGCCTCAAGATCCATCCATGTACATTTATAGGTGGCCTGGATCTGAGCTAATGCCTTAGCTTTATTGTGTGGGAGATGTCCTCGGGTCAGGAAGCTGTTTAATCATAGCTAATTGGTCTCTTGGACTCCATGGTTTATACTCGGTAAACTGAACAGTCTGTGGCACTTGGTTAAGGCCTGACCCTGTAGGGCAATATCTGGTTCCCCCCCCCATCTGCCACAACCTGGGGGCATAGCATATCCAGATGTTAAAGGAAACCTGACTGGTACTACTGGAAACTTTTGTCTCCCTGCCACATATCTAGGATTGTAAGTGGTGTGGATACCCCTCCAAATAAGTTTTGTGCAGGGGTCACAAGGGGAATATTATACCCCTGAAATGTAACAGGAGCATTAGGTCCCACCTGACCCCCAGTTACTTGTGTGCGAGTCACTATAGGATATAGGCCAATTTTGCCCCACAACTTACACAAGTCTCCCTTCCATCGGGATTCTGAGTGTGGCATACTAGACAAGTCCATCCACTGGGTGTATTATAAGGTGGTGGCATTTTAATTGGAGATTTATCAATCTTATTCTCCTCTTTATTCTCATAATCATTATCATTGTAACATTCATATCGTCAGGCTCGGACTGGCCCATAGGGGAATAGGGGAAACCCCCGGTGGGCCCCTGAGCATGGTAGACCTAGAGTTGTTTTTTAACTGCATATACATCATTAGAAGAGGCAGAAAAGCAAAGAAAGAGAGGCAGAAAGCAAAATGCAGAGTATAGGAGGCATGTACAGTCAATTACAGTAGCTGTAGGGTGCGCCCCTAAAATAAACTCCACCGGTGGGCCCATAAATAGCTCAATTGGTGGTCCCCTAGAATCAACTCCACCTGTGGGCCCCAGGCACCCCAGTCCGACACTGCATACCGTATACTCTTTCCTATCGTGGTCTCTCTACATCCTCCTTGCCATACTTCCTTAGACACACTCTCCCATTTCTCTGCTTCTTCAGACAAATGATTATCAGCCAACCATCCTCTATGATTCTTATGGAAATTCTTCCATAAATCAACATCCAAACACCCTTCTTTAGTTAGTCCTGCTTTCTTCAATAATTTCCGGCTATTCTTCACTGCTTGTTTTCCTGCTCTTTCCTCTACAATTTATATTGCATTCTTTCCATTTAGAGATAATTTTTCACTGCCCAACGAGTTACCCATTACTCATTCCAAATTCTACAGTGTTGTCACACCAATTAGTTAGCATAATACCTCTGGTGTGGTTAGATTCAAAATTCTAAACCACTCATTCAAGTTCCTAACTATTAAACAAATTAGTTAGCATCATACCTATGATGGTTAGATAAAAATTATAAACCACTCATTCACGTCCCTAACTATTAACCACTCTGGTTGTCCTACCTAAGGCAAGATTCAATAATCTTGTCTGTCTGGCTTAACCAACAGACTGAAATAATTTCTCTAAACTTTCACTATTTTCTGCAATAACCACTATCATAAAGAGCAGGTCACACTCATTGAAATTTAAATCATTGTGCTGACAATACCCAACAACCTATTCAGCTCTATTCATTCATTCATGGAGGGAGTCACTCCCCCCCTCCCTCAGGAATTTCCTTTGTTCACACTGCAGTCAGCTCAGGTGCAGGACTCTCAGTTACCAATCTTTGTCACCTGTCATATCAAGCAAAGCAAACACAAAGCACAAATTCTATATCATACAATTTCACTTAAACTCAATCAAACTCAATTGCCACACAAAAGACTGTAGTGTATTTCAGAGTAAAATCTATTGATACCTCCCTTCAAGGAGAGTCTCTTTATCATATAATCCACCGTTCAGATGTGCTCACAACAACATTATCCTACCATGAGAATGTTGTTGGTTATATTTCTTTCACTTGGGGTGCCTCATCAAGCAGAGAGACTCATACATGTCATCAATCAATGCATACACTCCCTTTCAGACACCCTCCTATTTTTATATGTTATATTCAATTGTTCCACATCCAATCACATTCAATCACTATTCACTATCCAAACAGTACACATTTATATATATAGTATTGAACCACGATCACATCATTTCATTTGATATTTTATCAAGGTTCTTAGGTCAGATGTCTAAAGTGATCTGGGAAAAACACCGGCCCAGAGAAGCCAATACTTGAAGAGGCAGAATATATATATAGAAAAGCAAATATAAAATATATTGCTTACCTTTTTGATTTGATGCGCATCTGTTTATTCTGCTTTACAAGTATTGTTCATCCCGTTTTGGTCCGGATGCCCAAATCGATTTTCTGAGCCCCACGTTGGGCGCCAGATGTTGTAGGCGCCAAAACGGTGTTTAGATGTTGATCGGGTTTTCAAATTAAAAATCAGTGTAGGTAAAAAAAAGTTCAAAGTTTATTCAATGCAAGCATTGGAAGTCATACAGTAACAGTCAGCAACCTGTATAACCCATGTGTCTTCTAACCCAGACAAAGGAAGTTCCCCACCTTTATACCCATCCCTACCCCCTCTACAAGAAATACTTGAGCCAATCATCTTACCTAAAAAAAAACTAAATCTAATTCTATAACGTTAATTTAAATTTAATGGGTGTGTTTTCTTACTCAAACAAAGAGCTCCTTCAGTTTGTCCCTGATCAATGGCTCCTTTTGGTCAGCCACATTTGCTAGTAATTTATGTTGGAGCCAGGATGTCTCACTGAGGAAGGGTCCCTAATTAACATTCCTTTCTGCTGAAATCTGTTGTTACGGATGTGGTAGTGGATCCTCTGGACCACCACAAGCGATGACGTAAGCCACGCCAGGGAGCGGAATCTAAGTAGGTCCGGGTTTTCACCAAGCCCGCCGCAAAGTGGGATGGACTTGCTGCGGCGGATTACTACCCAGGTCGCTACCCCTGACGTGACTTCCTTGCGGTAGCAGCCGAGGTGTTGGGGCGGTACAAAATCGTGAAGCGGGCTCGTAGTCGGGACAGGCAAAGGTCAGGACAGGGCAATGGTTCGTGTCAAGGGACGGAGGGAGAAAGGTAAAGTACACAGTAAACGGGAAAAAACCTTTTGGAACGCTTTCCTCTCCAGGCACAGGGCACTATCGATTCGGCAAAGGTGCTGGGAAAGAGGCAGGGCTTAAATAGGGTCCGTGCCCGGTGAGACCAATCACCGGCGCACTGTCCCTTTAAATCTCCCGGCAGTGCCATCTTTCTGGCCCACATAATCTTAAACAAGAGACCCCTATCCAGGATGTTTTCCTCCGGCTCCCACGACCTTTCCTCTGGCCCAAACCCCAGTCCACCAAAAAAAATCGTCTCCCCCGAACCGTCTTAGTGGCCAAAATCTCTTTGACGGCAAAAACATTGGTGGAATCAGCTACGGGAGACGGGGCACCATGGACCGAGAGAAGCGGTTATGGGTGACCTGGCTTCATAGGGAGACCCGGAAGGAGTTTGGGATACGCATGGTCGGAAGGAGCCGGAGCTTTGTAGGCCACAGGATTAATTTCCCTCAGGACTTCAAAGGGACCCAAAAAATGGGGACCCACTTGTACTGGGGATTTTAAAATGGATATATTTGGCAGACAGCCATACCTTATCCCCCGGGACAAAGAAGGACGGGTCTTTTTTTTTTTGCCGTTGGGGTCTTCATAGGGGCCGGGGCCTGAAGCGGGGACTGGCGCGTCCCCTCCAGACGGGATGGGTCACGACCAGACTGTCCACGCGGGGACATCGGAGGAGGCAAGGCGTGGAAGGGGGGAAGGGGATGCCGACCAAAAGAAAGGGAAAAAGGGGGGTCCCCCACAAATCAGAGTCCAGGGAAATTTATAAAATTTCCCCCCAAGGTAGTAAACTGGACCACCATCTTGCTCAGAATAAAGTGGCGGAGAAAGTACCTGGGGACCTAATTCCCCCCTCTCCATTGCCCATTGGATTTGGGGGTAGCAAGGAAAGTCCAGTTCCACTTGCAAAGCGAGCAAAGGGCCCGCCAAAATTCGAGATGAACTGGACCCCCCGGGGCCCAAAACTATATGTAAGGGGGAGTCTATCAGACGGAAGATTTTTTTTTAAAAAAAAAATGTTGGCGACCGAGGCCAGAAGGAAGGCCCACAAGGGAACAAAAGACCCCATTTTGGAAAAACGTCAGTGACCCCCAAATGACCATTTACCTTAAAGGGGGCGGAAAATCATTATAAATTCCAGGGCAATTGGCCCCAAGGACAGCAGGCACAGGCAAGGGGAGAGTCCCGCGGGTTTTTGGGTGGGGTGATTATGGGGGCACAGGGGGTGCAGGCCCCCACAAACTCCTTTACATCGTTAACGAGCCCGGGCCACCAGTAGAACCGGGAAATCAACGAACAAACCTTTAACCCCGGGTGTCCGGGTATGCGGAACAGGCCCCCATTTCGGGCCCCTCAACCGGAGCGCAGGCGCAAAAAAAACGTCTTTTTTCCCGGGGGACCCATTGGGGGGTTAGTGGAGCCACAGACATCAGACTTTCCGGGGTACAATATGTTTGGAGCCACCTCTTCCTCCCCACTAACATCGAGGCAGGGGAAAGAAAATCCCCTTGAGTTCTTTTCTGCCGGTGGGGAAGGGATGATGTAGTTAAACGGCCAAAGAACAGAGCCCAAAACTCGTTTGACGAGGTTTCAGACGTTGTCGTCTGGAGATAAGAGTTTTTTGTGGTCATGAAGAATTCACGGGAAACGAACACCCTCCCGGAGGTGCGCATTCTTAGGGCAATTTAATGGCTAAAATTTCCCGATCCCCGAGGTAATTTTCTTCTCTGCTGGAGAAGGTCCTGAAAAAACCCCGGGTCCGAGTCTTCCCCTTGGGGCCCCTTTTGGGGTACAGCCCCCCACCCCCTATGGAAGAGGCTCCACTTCCAAAAGAAGGTTTCTGGGTTCGGGCCGGGGATAACACCGGTGGGGAGGCGAATGCTGTCTTCAACGGGAAAAGGCTTTTTTTGCGGCCGAGGCCACAGTTTCGGTTCATGTTTTTTATGGGGGCCCACAATTGGTGCTTCCAACTTGAAAAGTCGGGAAAAATTGCTGGTAGTAATTTGCGAAACCCGGAAACGTTGTTAGCCCGCAGGCCAACAGGGGGGGGCCCCACTGAGGAGGGCAAAGGTTTGGGGGGGTCCATCCGCAACCCCTATCAAGTTTATGTATCCAAGAACGGAGGCTGGCTGGTAAAATAGGCACTTTTCCATTTTAGCGTAAAAGGTTCCGCGCAGGCTTTCGGCCCTGGCCACTTTTGACGGGTGGATCCCGATCGGAAGAATACCAGGATGTCACCCAAGTAGACCCCTACCAACATATAGGGGTCTCCGAAAATTCATTGACAAATTCCTGGGAAAATGGCCGGGGCGTTTCATAAGCCAAGGGGATTTCCCCAAAACTCCAAAGTGCTCATCACGAGTATTTAAAAGGGCCCTCTCCCCCTCCTTTGCCTTCCCGGATCCAGAGAGATTAAATTCCCCCCGCAAATCCAATTTTTAAAAAACCTTGGGCCCCCCGGGGACGGTCCACGGTTCCGTTTAAAGGCGAGGGTAAGGGTTTTTGATGGTGACTTATTTTTGACCACGGGAGTCAATGCACGGGCTCAGGGGGTCCACTTTCTCTCCACAAAAAAAAATCCGGCACCCGCCGGGAATTGATTTTCGGATGAGACCCTTTCGTAATTTTCTTTTACGAGGCCGACATCGCCTGAGTTTTCGGGGACGGGAAACGAGAAACCCTACCCCCGGGAGGGCTATCCCGGTAGCAGGTCTATGGGGGAATCATATGGGCGATGAGGAGGAAAGTGTCTCAGCTCGCTTCTCCCAAAAAAAGTCTTGGAATCCCCATAAGGTTGCGGTAAACCAGGTAGGCTTGGGAGAGACTGTGGAGGGCTGGGGGGCCCCCCCGGGGGGGGTGGCGAAAAACAACGAGACTGGCAGTCCGGGCCCCAGCGCAAAACTTTACCCCTTTCCCAAACCAGCAAGGGGGGGATGCTTGCCAAGGAAGCCCCAGTAGAAAACCCCAGGAAAAAACGGGGGAAAACAAAACGTGATCCTTTCCCGTGCAGGCTCCTATTCGTGACCACTGGTTCAACCGGGAGTGGAGAGTCGCAATAGTTCACCCCATGGAGGGGGTGACCAGGTTGGTCTAGGCGGACCCCCAAGAATATACTTTTCCCAACGAACTCCATAAAGCTCCAGCCAATCCGGGAACCAGGGAAAGGGCCCACCCTCGGGGAAAGAGATTCCGGAATTGGAAGTGACCAAGCGCACATGAGCCGTGGAGGGATTACCACCCTAGGACGCCCCTCCCACAATCCTATTGGTGCTTTCCCGGGGCTTGCGAAGAAGGGCAACCCCCACGGAAATGTTCGGGGCTGCCCCATAAAACACAGCTTTTCCTCACGCCGTCGGGGAAAAACTCGTCGGAGACGGCGGTACTGTCCACTTGCATGGCCTCTTCCAAGGCTGGCTGGGAGGGATTTATGGGGGGCGCTGAAACACCCCGGCGCAAGACAGGTAGCCGACGTGTTTTTAGCGGTTTCCCCCTTCCCCGGGAGCTCCTCCCCTCTCTCCAGAAACGGAGTCTAGCGGTTTTCCAGGGGGATGGCTCCCTTAAAAAAAAAAATGTACCATAGATCCCCACCAATAGACCAAAACCCTTAACCCGCATATAAGAAGACAATTTAAAGAGGAAAAATCGGTCCCAAAAAATAACTTTATTAAAAACAATTTAAAAAAATCGTGATCTATCTCAAAAAACTCAAAAAACACTGTGGGAGTTAAACAACAACCAATGGGGGGGACCAGAGTGAAAAACAAAACCTGGCCCTTTAAACCTAAATACCCACCTAACGAGAAAATACAGGATATCGCCCCGATAAGGGCTTCCTGCCGCCGGGCCTAACCTAATTCAAAAACACCCTGTTATCCTCATGTCCCGTCCCAACATGTTTCAATCATCCATAACATCATCAGGGGACATCTGAAAGAAAAAAATTGGGGACCAAGTATGGGTAATAACAAATAATGCTGAAATAAGCAACACAAGAATTAGAGGGTAATAAATACCTGATGGTAGTTACTGATCAAGACAACAAAACATGCCTTTTACAAAACAAAAAGACACTACCTTTACATTTCATCTCAAATGCCCCCTTGTAGGTTTGAAATATAACCAAAAGCCCACCCGGGCTGTGGGAGTACAAAAACAAAAAAAAAAAGGGGGATAAGTAAACAGCCAACCCCAAACAAACCCCCCCCACCACAAACCAACCCCCCATAACTTACTTTTAAATTTTTCAGAACTGAACTCTTCCCCCGCCCTGTAAGGGCATGACAGCGGGGGTTTGGTGTGTGACCCGAAGCTGGCGGGGCAGGGGAAGTTTAAAAGGTGCGCTAAAAGGCGCCCCGTGACATCACAAGTGCCCACAACGGAAACTGTGCCGAGAAAGCCCATATTTTTACGGCGCTGCGCAATAACACGCGCCGAAATAAGCGGGACGCAACACCGGGCGCCCAGCTGAGCAGGTGAACAAAAACATGCTGGGTTAACAGCTATGAAACGCCCTTTTTTGGTAGGAAAAAAGAACTGATAATCCGTTCCAGTTCCCCAAGGGACTTGATAAAGTAAGTTAGGATATTGGCTCAATTGATCAAATTAATTCAACAATGTTGTATCCCAAAAGGGAAATAAAAAAAACATTTTTAAAGATAGTTTAAATCCAACTGGTCATTTTAACCCCCTTTGGTGCCTTTGTATTTAGGGTAAATGTCCAGAAGCATTCCTTCTGCATAATACTCTGTCCAAGTTTCCACGTTTTTTGGGGGAAGACCCGATCAATGCCCCCCATTTGAGGCATTTAATTCCCTCCATTAGATGAAAATGACGTGGTTTTGGTGTTCTTTTTTGATGGCGAATACGCCAAATGCCCCCCAATCCTACTTCCGGCTGTCTTGGGTTTTTCCCCTACATACCTAAACCCACATGCACAGTTACAATATACCACATGTGGGGGTTTTACAATTGAAAAAATATTAATCTGATAAGCCCTTTGCCCTGTTAATGGAGAACGTATTTTTTTTTTTTCCACAAAGGGGATACCACGTGACGTACCGCGCTCAGACAATTGTTCCTCTCGGGAAGATTTCAAAAAGGAGCTAACATTTTGAATCTGGGTTTTCCTGACAAGGCTATCCTACCATAAATTAAGACAATCAATCACAGCACGACAAGGCCCGGGTTCAATTTTTGAACCAAAAAACCATCTACCAGTTCAAGAGACAGGAGCCCCGCATTTTTTGCACCTTTGCAATGGGGCCCCTCGGGTGAACAGACCCAAAAAAAAATTTTGGGGCAGTGTTAAAATTTGGACCCCGATTTGGTAGATATGTCGGGGGGCCCCCTCGATATCATATAAAGGGAAGAAATCTGAGGGACTGCCCCGGGCCAGTACCATTTTGAAAAACCCAAAAGAAAGACATGTGGCGACAAACCCAAAAACTTCTTTCAGATGTGGTGATTGTTCGTTTTGTGACTTTGTGGAAAAGAAAAATACTTTCTCCAATGATACGGGGGCAAAGACTTATCAATTAAATTTTCTCAATTGTAAGACCAACATTGGTAATCTGAAGACCTTTGCATTTGGGTTGAGGTTTTTAAGGGAAAACCAAAGACACTGCGACGAGGATTGGGGGGCATTTGGGGGATATTCCACCCTCAACTACACACCCAAACTCAGCATATAAAACCCCAATACATGGGGGAAAATCTAAATGCCCCAATGGAGGGGCTTGATCGGGGTTTCCGACTGTCAAAACTGGAACTTGACAAATTACGCAGAAGGAATGCTTCTGGGCATTTACCAAATACAAAGGCACCAAACGGGGTTTAAATAAAACCCTTATTTTAGCACTATCTTTAAAGTGTTTTCTTTTCATTTCTGTTTAACAACATGTTTGAATTAATTTGGGTCAAATTGAGCCCCAAAATCCTAACAACTTTATTTAATGCCCTTGGAAACTGGAACGATTTAGTTCTTTTTCCTACCAAAAAAATTCGTTTCACTAGCTGTTAACCGAGCATGTTTTTGTAATCACCTGCTCAACCCCGGGGCCCCGGGGTTTTCGTCCTGCATAATTTTCCCCGATGCTTATCTGCGCATGCGCGAACTATGGACGCTTTCTCGGCGCAGTTCTCCCGTTTCTGCG
Organism: Phyllomedusa bahiana; assembly: GCA_025379985.1. Lineage (NCBI taxonomy): Eukaryota > Metazoa > Chordata > Amphibia > Anura > Hylidae > Phyllomedusa > Phyllomedusa bahiana. The sequence goes on from JAODAL010001385.1 coordinate 203,430, forward strand.
CACTATTGATGTCACGGAGGCCCGGGGCGGCCTTTAAACTTCCGCGCCCCGGCCGCCCGCTTTTCGCGTCTCACACACACCACGCTGTCATGCCCTTACAGGGCGGAATACTTACAGTTTCGAAAATCAAAAGAAGTTATAGGGTGATGCTTTGTGGGGGGGGGTTTTGTTTGGGGTTGGCTGTTTTTTTCTTATCCCCCCCCCCTTTTGTTTTTTTTTTTTTGTATTCCCACAGCCTGGTGGTCCTGCTGGTTTATATTTCAAACCTACAAGGCGGCACTATGCAGATGAAACGTAAGTAGTGTCCTTTTTTGTTATGTAAACACGGCAATGTTATGTTGTCTCTGCATCAGTAACTACCATCAGTATTTATCTACCCTCTAATTCTTGTGCCTTGCATTATTGGCAGCCATTTATTTGTTACTATACCCAGATACTTGGTCCAATATTATCTTTCCAGACTGTCCCCTGATGATGTCATGGATGATTGAAACATGTTGGGGCACGACCATGAGGAATAACAGGGTGTTTTTGAATTAGGGTAAGGCTGCGGACAGGACCGCCCTTATCGGGGAGATTATCCTGTATCTCTCTCAGTTAGGTAGGGGTATGTTAGGTTTATAGGGCCAGGTTTTGTATATCACTCTGGTTCCACCCATGTGGTTGTTGTTTGCCTCCCATGTGGTTGTTGTTTGTGAGTTCTTTGAGATAGATCACGATATTTTAAATTATATTTAATAAAAGTTATTTTTTAGGACCGATTTTTCCTCTTTAAATTGTCTTCTATATGAGCTCACTTAACAACGTCGGAGAGTCCCGGGTGGCGAGGGCAACCTTAATCTGGCCGGAGAGGCCCTTCTTGAACGTGGCGCACAATGCAGCATCATTCCACGCCAATTCAGAGGCTAAGGTGCGAAATTGCACGGCGTAGTCGCCAACGGAGGAGTTCCCCTGCTGTAGGTTTAACAAAGCGGTTTCAGCAGACGAGGCGTGGGCAGGCTCCTCGAAGACTCCGCGGAACTCCTGCAAGAATGTCGCCAGATCAGCTGTGATAGGATTGCCTCGGTCCCAAAGTGGCGTCGCCCAGGCCAGGGCTTTCCCGGAGAGAAGACTGACCACGAAGGCCACCTTGGACCTTTCAGACGGGAACTGACCCGCCATAAGTTCCACGTGGAGAGCACACTGGGTGATGAACCCCCTGCAGGCCTTAGAGTTCCCCTCAAACTTCGTCGGCATGGACAAGCGGAGTTTAGGGCCGGCGGATGTCCCCTGGACGACTGCTGCTGCTTGAGCCACGGCAGCCGATTGTTGCTGCTGAGTGGCCAGGAGCTGCTGCATCATAGGAGTCAGTTGCTTCAGCTGTTGCGCTTGCTGCGCGATCTGCTTAGATTGCTGAGCCACGGTGGTAGTGAGGTCGGAGACGCTCGGTAGAGGCACCTTGGCGGGATCCATGGCCGAATCGAACTGTTACGGACGTGGTAGTGGATCCTCTGGACCACCACAAGCGATGACGTAAGCCACGCCAGGGAGCGGATGTAAGTAGGTCCGGTTTTCACCAGAGCCCGCCACAAAGCAGGATGGACTTGCTGCGGCGGATTACTACCAGGTCGCTACCCCTGACGTGACTTGCTTGCGGTGGCAGCCGAGGTGTTGCGCTGTACAAAATCGTGAAGCAGGCTCGTAGTCGGGGACAGGCAGAAGGTCAGGACAGGCGGCAATGGTTCGTGGTCAAGGGACGGAGGCAGAAGGTACGGTACACAGTAAACGGAACAAGACACTTTTGGAACACTTCCTCTCTAGGCACAGGGCACTATCGATTCGGCAAAAGGTGCTGGGGAAGAGGCAGGGCTTAACTAGGGTCCGGGCCCGGTGAGACCAATCACCGGCACACTGTCCCCTTAAATCTCCCGGCAGTGCTGCGCGCGCGCACTAGAGGGCGCGCCTGCACCCGGCCGGCAGCAGGAGCGCGCGCCAGGATGGGACCAGGAGCGTGGACGGGTAAGTGCGCCCCAGACGTGCCGGGGTGTCCGCGGCCCGAGCGTCAGGCTGCGGCACCGGCCACAGCAGGAGGTGCTGCGGCATTATGGGTGTGCCTGCGACCCGACACGAGGGTCGCAGGGACACCTGTAACATCTATGCATCCTATTCTTATGGCTGATTACAACAAATTTAAGCATATACCGTATTTTTCGGACTATAAGGCGCACGTCAAAGCCTATGATTTTCTCAGAAATCGAAAGTGCGCCTTATTGTCCGATGCACCTTATATATCAATCAATTCTTCACTTGGGTTTTTAGGCTTTGTTCAGAACGTATTTACAGCTAATTTAGTGACACTGATTTGTAACTGATTTGTAACTGATTTCCGAAATCAGTGACAAATCAGTTACAAATCAGTTGCAAATAAGTGTCACTAAGGTTATGTTCACACGGCTGATTTCAGAACTGATTCACGTCGGATTTCCAACGTAAATACGTTTCGAAATCAGTTGCAAATCAGTTGCAAATAAGTGTCGCTAAGTGTGGCACGTATATTGCGACGGAATTACAATCCCCATTCTTTACATGGGGTGGCAGGACCATTGTAAATCCGACCGTATTTTGGCCGAAATCCGCGGCCACGATACGGCACGGAAATATGTACATGTATTGACTTTTGTTACGACTTTACAAGTTGAGAGTTAGGGGCCGTTCACACGGCTTATTTTGGTGCGGATTGGCGCCATACTGCGTGCCGGATTTGCGCTGCAGTATGGCGCCAATCCGTCGCAGTAATTACGGTAATCCACCGTTCTCATAGAGAACAGTGGTTTCCCGTCGTTTCCTTCCCGCTCGGCGAATCCGCCGGGCGGGGAGAAAGTAACATGCACATTATCCAGGCGCAATACGCGCCGTAGATAATGCAAATCTGTGGGGCCGGCGGGCCGCGCCCCCGCCCCTTATTCCAGCCGGAATTGCGAGCGCGATCCGGCTCGCAATTCTGGCTTGAATAAGCCGTGTGAACCGGGGCTTATGGTGAAAGTGTTGAATAAAGTTTGGCTTGCGGTTTGAGCTTTGTTTCATTTAATGTGTCGTGCCTTATAATCCGGTGCGCCTTAAATATGAACCAAGAAGACTTAACAGAAGCTCATTGATAATGCGCCTTATAATCCGGTGTGCCTTATAGTCCGAAAAATACGGTATATACATAAAATCGTATAAAAGATACAAATATTACCGTCACACTTTGTAGGAATGGATGAAGTGCATGCACAGTTTCCTGGCCGTTTTCAGAATCTTCTGAAGATCGGTGGAAGACTTCAGGAACCTTTTCACAACCAGATTGAACACATGCCCATCAGGGGCATGGACCAGTCCTCCTGGGTGCAGGGGCGGACACCTGTTATTTCCCTTGTCTGTCACCAGGGTTTCCGAACGTTGGTGCGGAGAAAGCCACACATTGATTCTTGCTGATGACGCAGAGCAGTTCCTCCCCTGTGTACTTCTTTTGCGGGGCAACCGGGTTAGAACTGCGTGACACCGCTGTGCCTACACATGTGGCTGAGGGACCCCTTTTTGGGGAGGTGAGATGGTGGGGGTGGTGGAAAAGGGGGCAACATTGGGCAGGAGCCGATTTTTGAAAACGGGGAGAGAAAGCCTCTCCTGCCCAAATTTGTTGTGTCCCTTTGGGGGAACAAATTCCCCAGTGGGGCCGTAAAGGACATGTATGGCCCTGCCGAGTTACGCCCAGACGTCCGAGCTGCCGTGCCCTTGGAACAAACCGAAAGCTCAAGATCCCACCTCTGTTTACAATTTGTGAAGGCTGGTACTGCCTTTTTTGCAGTACCCAAAATTGGAAAAGGAGCCGGTCAATTTTTGCACCTTAGGATGGTTGGATGATATGTTTTCTCTTTTCAATCGCCTTTTTTTAACGACTGCGGGACATGAGTACGAGGAGAGGAGCACGGACTGGGGAGATGATGGGAAAGAAAACAGCTCCCCTTCTGCAAGGTGGTGAGCCTTACTGGCGCAAAAGGATGCGTGCCACTGCCCTGCTGCTGCTGCGGCGGGAGGATAGACCCCGCATTGAGCCACGTTTTTCTCCCAGGCCCCGGATGGTGACCTGCATGGTTGACGCAGGGCCATGGTCCAACTTAGCCCCTGGCCACGCTTTACTTTCTGGGCCCCCAGATTCAAAATACCCATATTCGGCTCCTCTGGGGATCTTACAAAAAATGCCCCACCGCCGAGACTGATTTTACCGCCAAGCTCCCACTGATGACTATAAACCGGGGCTGCCTCGCTAGCCCCCGTGGGGCCCTACTTTTTTGGACCTCGAAGCAGGTTTTTTACCCCGGGCCGTTTGGCTCCCGACCTCGCACTGCGCACCCTGTACTCACGGCCAATACCCCCTTTTCTGGCTGCGCCACTGCCTGACACGCAAGTATGCCCTCTTCTCCTGATGATATATAAGCCCTTGCTTCACCCCGGTCCCAAGTGCGTCGGCTACATCATCATCGTTTTTTGTTTTTATCTTTACTGCTGCCCCCTCAACGGTCTTTAACAGATGCTGACCCCCCACAACATACCTCCCATGCCACCTACAGATCTATACTTTCCGCCTACTGCAAGAAAACAGGGGGTTCGGGCCCCCTTTCTTCGCTGCCAAGTAGCCTGACCGCCTCTCAAATTGTTATCCCGTGTATAATGGCGCTGAGCCCAACCACTAGTTCCCCTGGGCTGGGGGAACCCGGAGGGGGAACAGGGCGGGTTGGGGGACAGGTAGGGCCGCTGCCCCGCTCCCGGGCCATGCCTTTAAGGGTTGGTCTGACTTCCCCCACCGATCTTGCTGGGGGTTGTCAATTCTCTGGGAGGAAGTGGATACCTAGTTAACCAATAAAAACCCTTGGTTGCGGGAAAACAAAAACGGAGCAATACCCCCACATTCAAGCCTCACTAGGCCCCCCTGTGCGACGTCCCCTTACGAACTGGCCTTTGCCGCTCCAGGGAATGTTTGTGCCACGCCCTCCATGTGAAGAGTCTGCCACCTCTCTGTCTGACATACCGTTTGTTAAAAAATTTACAGACTCTGTTTAACGAAGATATCTGTATATGATAAATAAACACCCTGTATTTGACTCCAAATGAACCCACTTACAGGCTTGGGTAACCCTTGGATAGAAACTGCGCAAAAGAAATGAGCAGCCAAAAATTAACTGGTATGTATTTTACTGACTAAAAAAGCAGAAACACGCTTTATTAACCTTTGGATATAAATTATGCTACAGGAAAAATTTCTTCTTTGGCGTTGGAAAACACCATTTATTTTACTGACTACAATAGCACAAACACGCTTAATTAACTCTTGGATATAAATTGCGCAAAAGAAATGAGCAGCCAAAAATTAACTGGTATGTGGTGTGTTAAAAAGACGTGTATTTTACTGACTAAAAATGCAGAAACACGCTTAATTAACCTTCGGATATAAATTATGCTATAGGAATCACAAGGAAAAATTTCTTCTTTGGCGTTAAAAAACACAGTTTATTTTACTGACTACAATAGCACAGACACCCTTAATTAAACCTTGGTTATAAATTGCGCAAAAGATATGAGCAGCCAAAAATTAACTGGTATGTGGATTGTAAAAACGCTGTTTCTTTAACTGAATACAACAGCAAAAACAGGCTTAGATAACCCTTGGATATTCAATGTGCTCCTGAACTAACCAGATAGCATTAAAATGTATATGCAGCTGAATTGGACGCACACTGGACTTCAATTCCAATAACCCACAAAATCAAAATTAGAACGTAAGAGAAGCAGTCTCTGAGAAAATCTGTGACACCCCCCCAAAAATCGCTGTATAAAAGTTATTTCTTTTGTGTGAGATCTCTGCTAGAGCTACTGCAGCAGCTACCCCACGGCACAACGAGAGCATTGTGAGGAGCGATCATGTTGTCCGGACTTATAAAGTTTGGTGACGTCACAGAATCCCGCCGGTCTCTGATTGGCTTCATCTCTGCACATGTCATTGAGGGTCCTCCTTTCTTCCTCCCAGACTTCTTTGCCCCATGTAATGCCATGTGCTTGCGGCCATTTTATCAATTAAAAACACGCTTCGTTCCCGCGAATCACCCCAAACTTCGACTTCGTTCAGAATCGAAGTTTTCCTGAAATTCTAAACAAATTCCACTTCAAATTCCACTTAGAATTGATTCGCCCATCTCTACTTACAACTTATTAATGACATCTTTATTATTTAATTGAGCGGGCTGCCCAGCATATTTCAAGTGTCCAACACCATATACTGACAATCTGTGCTTCCCAGTATTACAGAGTAAAATTACATACTGGAAAAATATCAAATATGAGGTATGAGTTGCTATATTGGACAAAGTACGCAAGCTTCCAACCCACATCAAGGGTCCTCATTGTCTTGCAAGTCCCTACACTAGCTTTACCAGTAATTTACAGAACAATATGGCAACTGTTCATTAGTTAGCTGCACCTGTTGAATTTCTCCCAGGTAGCACTGTGACTGTGATTTAAGTAAATAATGTCCAATTTTTTCTGTGATTTTTTTTGCTCCACATCTTATTGCATGAGCACAGTACTGGTGGCCACTTGATCAACATAATGAGTATGGTCTTTACAATGAGGCATGATGAACATATCTATCGTTAATCCTCAAATAATTAAAAAAGGTTGTATCTTGATTACATATTAACCTTCTTTTTTAGATGTTGAACTGATGAAACAAGTTCAAGAAGGGCTTTGATGCCTTTCTTGAAAAATATATTACAGGCTATGGGTGCTATAATAATAATAGTCTTTATTTATATAGTGCCAACATATTCCGCAGCATTTTACAATTTAAAGGGTATAGGTACAGACTAAAAACAAACATTATACAATAAAAGCTACTTACAGATCAGACATAGGGTGTGAGGGCCCTGTTCGCAAGAGCTTACAATCTGCTAGGGTGTACGGGTGAGACAAAAGTTGCTTGGTTTACAGTGGTCCAGCCATGTTTCATAAATATGAGGTGGTTTATATAAAAAGTGGATGAACTTGCCACTCGGACTTTACATCTATATACATATAAGTGCATGTGAGTGCCCAAGTGCAGGGAATGACAGAAATGTGTGTGATACAAAGTGGGGGTTAGCAATTAGGGATCTTGGTAGGCCTGCCTAAGAAGATGTATTCTCAGGGCACACTTAAAACTATGGGGGTTATGAGTGTGCCTGATCATCTGAGGTAGCCTGTTCCAGAGAACTATTTGCAGCATGTACAAAATCTTGGACACTGGCTTGAGAGGTTCAGATGATTGAGGTATTTATTCTAAAATTATCACCAGATCGCAGAGACCGGGTAGGGTGGTAGACAAAGCTGAGGGAGGAGATTTAGGGGGTGCAGCATTATGAAGAGCTTAATCGGTGAGTGATTAATTTATGTTGCATTCTGTAATGAATGGGCAACCCATGCAGTGACTGACACAGGGTAGAGGTATCAGTATAGTGGCTGGAAAGAAAGATGAGCCTTGCTTCTGCATTCAGGACAGATTGGAGAGGGGAGAGTTTATGGATAGGGAGACTGATAAGCAGGGAGTTACAGTAGTCAAGATGAGAAAGCATAAGGGTGCATTTACACAGCAAAGACCAAATACCGGTTGGATTTCCCGACCGGTATTTAGTCTTTTCTTGTCACTCAGGGAGACGGCTTTTGTCTGCATTTTGCGGATTCAATCTGTCCCCCTTTTCACCGATATATTCATCTCCTGCCTGAAAACCGGACATAAGAATGAACATGTCCTAAGTTTTTCAGGCCACCGGCGGGGGAATAACAAGTCCGGCGGGAAATCCGTTCAGTGGGGACTGCTGCACGGATTTTCTATTAAAGTCTATGGGTGACCATTGCATGTCGGTTTTCAGATGGTTTGTAAAACCGACCAATTACCTTTGCCATGGGGACGGGCCATAAGAGCAATAAAGACAGTTTGTGTTGTTTCCTAAGTGAATAAAGGATGTATCCTGGAGATGTTCTTGAGGTGCAGGTGACAATAGCAGGCAAGGGAGTGACTATAGGGAGTGATGGACAGATTGTAATCTAGTATGACCCCAACACTCTCAAGCCAGTGCCCAAGATTTTGTATGTGCTGAAAATAGTTCTCTGGAACAGGAGTTATGGTAGTACCACACACTGAAACAGAAATAGCAGAGGGAGGTTGGTTAGCAGATGGCAGAATGACCAAAAATTCAGAGAGAGGACGTGATTTCAGAGACATCGGACAGACAGTTACTGGTGTCTTGTAGCAGGGCAGGAGTGATGTCATGGGAAGAGGTGTATAATTTAGTGTCATCTGTGGAGAGATGGTACTGAAAGTCAAATCTGCTGGTGGGTCATCAAATAGGGGTTATGTACAGTGAAAAGAGGAGAGGACCTAGAACGGATCCCTGTGGAACCCCAACAGCAAAAGGAAGAGGAGAAGAAGTAGAACTTGCAAATGAGACACTAGAGGAGTGGTCTGAGAGGTAGGATCAGAACCAAGAGAGTGGTTTCCTTGAGGCCAATGTGCTGAGGAGAAATTGGTATCTACAGTGTCAAATACTGCAGAGAGATCCAGAAGATGCAACAATGAGTAGTTGCTATGAGATTTAGCTGTGAAACTTTAGCTAGAGCAGTTTCTGAGGACTGTAAGGATATGTTCGCACAGCGTGTTTTTCGTCCGTGTTACATACGCTTTTGAGCTGCGTATTTGGATTCATCTGTCAGTCCCCAAACGGACCCAAATATGCAGCTAACAAATAGCAATGTGCTTTTACATTGTTTTTAATATGAGGGACGCATCGGCGTTCATTGTCTCATTGCGTCTTTCGGATTCGTCTTTCGGATCCGTTCCAAGAATTGACATGTCAATTTTTTGTCCGAAAGATGCAGCAGGAGCCCTATAATAATCTATAGGGTGCAATCCTGCTACATCTAACATGCATCTAAACACGCAGCTGCGTGTTTGGGTACGTGTTGGATCTGTTCTAGATCTGATTGCTGCAGCGTTTTTGGATCCGATTTTCGGGTCCAACATGAATCCTAAAGTGCAGTGTGAACATACACTAAAAGGCAGAAACCGGATTGTAAAGGGTCGAGAAGAGAGTTAGCAGAGAGATAGCGGATTAGGCAAGAGTAGACTAAGGGTGACATGTCAGAAAAGAGGCGCTTCCAGACCAATTTTAGATGAGTGTATGGTGCATCTGAATGAATGAACCTGTCAAAAATCTGTCGTGTGGTATACCTTTCATAGTATAATTAATGCGCCTACTTTAAGCGCATTCAAATATGTCGTGCCTGGCATGTAATGTGCCTAGTTTTGATGTACAACAGTTCATTTCTATAGAGAACAGGGCGTCAACAGTTTTTTGGTGCAAAATGCACAAAAAAATGGTGCAGCCCTAATGGGACATGGTGTTTTTCTAAAGGCTTGTCCCCACAGCAGGATTTTCAGTCAGATTTACAGGCGGTTTTCGGATTTGAAAGCCATCTGTAAACCGACTGTCAACCATCTTGATAGACTTTAATAATAAATCCAATCAACAGTTCCAACTGAACAGATTTTCTGGTGGGCAGTTTTTGGGCTTGTTCACACGGAGTTTTCACTCCGTGTTACAAGCAATTTTTGGATCCGTCTCGGGGACCGACAGGACATACGCATCTAAACAATTATCACTGCGGGCTATGAGGAAGATGCAGCGGCGTTCACATGAGAGATCGTCGCTGCGTGTTTCCATAGCGCAGCTCGGGTCCGTCTTTAAAAGAATTGCATGTCAATAAAACCCACTGCTAACTGTTTAGATCCGTCTCTGGGTCCGTCCTGTCGGTCACAGAGACGGATCTAAAAAGCGCTTGTAACACGGAGTGAAAACGCTGTGTGAACAAGCCCTTTTACACTGCTGGCGTTCCTAAAAACTTGCATAGTTACATAGTTTATTATATTTTATCAAATAAAAAGAGGACTTACTACCCAAAATCAATAAAAATAATAACTTTATTAAATTATAAAGTCTAAAAATTCATTAAAAAAAAATTGCCAACCAAATAATTTGAATGTGTTTAACTTGAACAATATAAGATGGCATATATACCCCTGACTCCAGCAGATCACTGTTGCATTAAACAAGAGGTGCATGCACACTAAAGCGCCGTGACTCAGATCCGATGACCCACTTCCGGCAGTATACCACAAGTGCGCATGTGTGGAGACAAATATTTCCGAAAGCCACACACTGCCGTGACTGCCTGATACTAGCTGCTACAATTAAGTTTACTGTCCACCAGATTGTATTACAGAGCTTAGTATCATCTGCAAAGATCAATATTCTACTGTGCAATCCATTTCTAAAATCATTAATAAAAATATTAAAGAAGATAGGGCCCAATACCGAACCACCCTTCATTTTCTCTCATTGAGCCAGTCACTTACCCACTTGCAAACATTTTCCCCCAAACCAACCATTCTCATTTTATTTACCAATCTTTTATGTGGAACAGTAACAAATGCTTCACAAAAATCTAGATATACAACATCCAATGCCTCACTACGATCCAGTCTAGAACTAACCTCCTCATAGAAGCTGATGAGATTAGTTTGACAGGACCAATCCTTCATAAACCCATGCTGGAATAGAGTTATACATTTGTTTTCAATGAGATACTCCAGTATAGCATCTCTTAGAAAACCTTCAAACAATTTACAAAAGAGGTTAAATTTACCGACCCTTAATTTCCAGGATCACTTTTTGACCCCTTTTTGAATATTGGCATCACATTTGCTATTTGCCAATCCTTTGAGACATACCCTGTTATTATACATATCCATAAATATTAAGAATAGGGACCTATTTATGACATTACTTAACTCCCTTAGGACATGTGGGTGTATACCATCAGAACCTGGTGATTTGTCTATTTTAATCTTCTTAAGACGGAGCTGCACTTTTTCCTGGGTTAAACAAGAAACATTGGAGTTTACCTCATCCCTATGCTCATCAACAGGAAGGTCATGCGCCACGGTAAATATAGTGGAGAATAAATTGTTTAATAGGTTTGCTTTCTTCTCATCACCCTCCATAATATCTCCCTCATCACTTTTCAAAGGGCCAACATTTTCTGTTTTAATCTTTTTACTATTTATATATTTAAAAAATATTTTGGGTTTAGTTTTACTTTCTATGACAATATGTCTTTCTGTCTCCAGCTTTGCTGCCTTTATCATTATTTTACATATTTTATTTTTTTTTCCTTATGGTTTTTTAATGCCTCTTCACTGCCCTCCTTTTTTAGTAGCTGAAACACTTTCTTTTTGTTATATATTGCCTTCTTAACATCTCTGTTGATCCACATTGGCTTTTTTCTGTTTCTAATTCTTTTATTACCATAATATATGTACCACTCACAGTGGGCGCTTAAGATTCTTTTAAAGATATTTGTTCTGCTATTTTTAAACACCTTGTCCCAGTCAGACCTCTCTAAGCAGAATAAAATTAGCCTTTCTGAAATTAAGTGTTTTTGTGGCTCCTCGACAAAAAACTGTATTGAAGGATAACTTAGAACATGTTCATTCTTCCGCCCGGTCAGTGGTTGAGGTGGACAGGTGAATCCACAATCCGCGCACAGAACCATCCCCCAAAACCACTGAAAAGATGACAAAATACCATTTGCATGTGGAAGAACCCTAAGTGTTCCAGGAATATAGAGATGAAGGGCAGGTTAGAGACTGGTTGGTAGTTATCAGTACAGGACAGGTCCAGAGTGGGCTCATATTTTATAACAGCAAGGTTAGGACAGGAGACAGAGGAGATTGGGGACAGTGAGGGCTGTTGAGTGTCTATGAGTTCCTGAGTGATAGAGCAGATATTTCTGAAAGTGTGATGGGCAGGTGTGTCCAGAGAAAGCTGAGAGTTAATGATAGGGAAGTAGATAAGATAATGATCGAAGAGTGTATAAGGAGAATTAGGGAGGGTAGAAATTGAGCAGATATGACAGAAGACCATAGTTAGTTGCCATCCTTGTGTGTGTGAGAATCTGAAAATTGCAAGATGGAAGGTGTGGGGTCATCAATGGGAATTTTTAAAACACTCATGATGAGAGAGTGTATTTTAATAGAGAGGAAGTGAGGGAGCCAGGCAGCAAAATGATCAAGAAACTGTCGAGGCGAGCTAGGAGCTCTGTATACCACCGCCAGTTTTATACAAAAATGGCCGAAAGAGTCTGAAGGTGTGGACCTTTAAAGGAGGAGAAAGTGAGGGAGGGTGTAGGAGAAATGTATTGGTATGTGCAGTATGGAGAAAGAACTGTGCCATCTCCTCCACCTGGGGTTTTCTCAGGTCTGGGAACGTTGGTGAAGTGTGGGCCACCATAGGTGATCTTTTTAGAAGATCGGGGAAATCTGTCTTACGGTCTCAGAGATCGGAAACAAATAATACATCAGATGTGACACGAATTATTAATCTCACTAGCAAACAGCTCTCAGATCAGGAAATTGCAGTGTTATCTAAGGGACTTAATTTTGTCCCCTCAGTGAAATATAACGGTTTCAAATGGATTAAGGATTTCAATTTGTTTTTAAGATGTCTTAAGTGGCACAAGTTTTTTTAAAAAAAATAAAGATCAGAGAGAAGCTAGAGTACTTGGTATTGATGAGGCAGATTTGGCTGATGTGTGACTTTTAGCTGGTCTGGGAGATGTACTAGATGGATACACAGATATGAAACCTAAGAGCACCTGTATGCCACCTATATTTGAGAGTCCTGAAATTGATCTGTTTTTGAGATTGGTAAGTAAGGATTTGGAGAAATTACATGTCATTCTAGCTGGGATGAATCTTACAAAAGATGAGTTATATGCCTTGAAAAAATTGGAGGAGGATGACACGTTAATTTTGAAACCATCTGATAAGGGCGGAAATATAGTCATACTTGATCATAAAGGTTATCTTGAAATGTGTAATGATCTATTAAAGGATAGGACCACCTACACCACTTTGAGTAAGGATCCAACTGAACAATTTTGTTCGGAGTTAGAAAACATCATTTTAGAGGCTTTTGAACAAGGCCTCATTTCAAGAAATGACTGTCAATTCATGATACCTAAACAACCTTAAATTGCTTGTTTTTATGCTCTCCCGAAGATACACAAGGGCTTGTCGCCATTAAAGGGCAGTCCGATAGTATCTGGAGTGGACTCTCTGTCACAAAATGTAAGTATCTATATTGACAGGATTTTGAAAGAATTTGTATATGCGTTGCCTTCATACATTAAGGACACTCCAGACCTCTTAAGGAAGCTGGATGGCATAACAGTGGACAGTGAAACTAAACTAGCCTCAATAGATGTAGAGGCCTTGTATAGCAGTATCCCACATGATTGTGCGGTACCGGCTATTGAATATTTTATGTCCACTAGAGGCCTACAATATCAATCATATAATACTTTTATTATACAATTGATCTGGTTCATATTAAATCATAATTATTTTCTTTTCAATGGTAAAATCCACCACCAGCTCAGGGGGACAGCCATGGGAAGTCCCTGTGCCCCGACGTACGCAAATTTGTACCTGGGCTGGTGGGAGGAAACCATTGTTTTTGTTGAGGAGAATTTTCCCCACACTGACAACATCCTAATGTGGGGTACATATATAGACGACATCATTATCCTCTGGAATGGCTCAATACAGGACTTTAATTATTTTGTTGATAAGTTAAATGTGAACAACATTGGCATGCGTTTTACATCCTCTATTGATGAACACTCTCTTCCTTTTCTGGATTTGTTTATATTAAAAGACAAAAGGGGCAATTTACATACTAAATCCTTTAGAAAAGAAACAGCAACCAATAGTTTGCTCCGTTGGGAAAGTTATCATCCAGTGAGTTTGAAAAGAGGAATTCCGAAGGGCCAGTTCTTACGAATCAGGAGAAACTGCTCAAGGGATGGTGACCATTTCTTCCAGGCCAAGGATCTCAAAAAGCGTTTCTGTTATCGGGTATATCCTATACGAGTTATTCAGGATGCTTTTGATGAAGTATCCAAATATAACAGATCCAGGACGCTGGTATTCAATACCCATAGAACAGAAGCTGATCAGATAGCCAGAATAGTGGCAGATTTTGATCAGGGACATTTAGCCGCTAGACGGAGCATTTTGAAATATTGAGATATTTTGTTGAGTGATCCTGATTTGAAGGATATATTACCCCAATCTCCTTCAATTACTTTCAGAAGGGGAAGATCTTTATGTGACTGGCTAGTCCATAGTATATACACTCCCATAAGATCTCCTGGGACATGGCTTGATCGTCGCCCTGTGGGAACATTTAGATGTGGTGTTGACTGCATAGCGTGCCCATTTATTGATCAATCCAGATTTTTATTGATCAGCATTCGGGTCAATCGTACAAACAAAATTATTTTGTGAATTGTAAAACTGAGTGTTTGGTCTATTTATGTACATGTACTTGTCCACTTGCCTTTGTGGGCAAAACCAGGAGACAGTTCAGAAGGAGGATAGGGGAACATCTGGCAGACATAAGACATGGCAGGGATATATCCAAAGCCCATCATGTTAATGATGTTCATAATGGCAATCCAAGAAATTTGAAGTTTACTGTTAAAGAAGTAATACATAAATCCCCGAGGGGTGGTAAATGGGACATCAAGATCTTGAGAAAAGAATCAGAATGGATTTTTAGGTTGCATACTATGTCCCCTCTGGGATTAAACGAGTATCTCAATTTTGGATGTTTTTTATGACGGAGTAAAAGAATTATTCAATTATTATTTCCTCCTTTTTTTTTCTTTTTTTTTTTCTCTTTCACAAGTGCCAATGCTAGGTCATCTGTCCTGGAAAGTACATTAATACGTCTGGTTATGGATTATCACTTCTTTGGGTTTTGGGGTTCATCCCTAAAGTTGATTTTTAGCCACCCATAAATAGTTTGTGTTGTCTTTGAGATGGGGAATTTTTCCGGAAATTTGAAATTTGCTCACCCTTTGCCCCCAAATTTTCCCGGGCAAAAAAAAAAACTTCGTTTTCCCAATGACTTTTGGGGGGGAATCAAGTTAAAAAAAACCCGCGTTTTTCCCGGGGTGCACAGAGCCTGCAGGGTGCTGGGGAAAAGTTTTGCCCTGCTTAAATATTTCAAAGGGGGCTTGGTTTGGTCCTTCCCTACAATGTTGTTTTTTTAGTTAAAGGGCTTTCACATGATTTCTGCCGCTCTTTGAATCGCTTCACTTTTAAAAATTTCCCTGGGCACTTTTTGAGGCAAAAAGACCAAAAAAAATGAAGGGGGGAAAAGTAGCCTGATAAAGTCATGCCAGCGGGCAGCTGGAAAAAAAAAAGTTTAGGGTCAGGGGGCAACATCAGTGCAGAGAGGGGGAGGTGGCCGGGGGCAAACCACAGCGCATGAGGTTTAGAGAGTGGCCCCAATGACTTCTGGAGGTGGCAAAAAAAAGGAGTAGGCCAAATTGGGCACCCAAAGGACACAAATGTGGGTTGGAACCGGCATCCAAAAGGCAGCAGCAGCAAAGAGGTCAAAACAGTGGCACAATGACTTCTAGAGGTGGCAAAAAAAGGGGGTAGGCCAAAAGATTTGGGACAATGAAAAAAGTGGGGAGGTCATGGGAGCAGCCCCCGCAGCGCATGAGGGCAGACAGTGGCAAAAATGACAGAGGGGTGTAGGTCACGGCCCGCAGCACGCAGCAGCAGAGGTCAGACCGTGGCACAATGACAGAGAGTGTAGGTCACCGCAGCCCCAAGCAAACCCCCCCCCCCCCCCCCCCCCAGCCCCCCCCCCCCCCTTTTTATCCGACAGTGGCCAATGAAACGTGTGTAGGTTTTCCCCGCAGCAGAATTTAGGTAAAACAGTTGGGACAAAGCACAGTGTGTTGGTCCCCGGCAAGCAAACCATAGCAGCAGCATGAGGGGGACCCGTTTTGGGACAATGACATTGGAAAGGGGGGCAAAAAACAGGGGGTAGGCCCCAGAGTGGGAAATGGGCCCCAGTGTGTAGGTCCCCGGCATTGCCCCAGCAAGCAGCATGGGTCAGACAGTGGCACAATGAAACCCCCCCAGGTCTAGGGCACCCCGGGAGCAGCCCCAAAACGCAGAAAGAGGGCAGGAAAAGTGGGGAAATGACAAAAGTGTGGAAAGGGCTTGGGAAACAGCAGCATGAGGGGTCAGACAGTGGACAATGGGCCAGTGTGGTGTCATGGCACAGAAAAAAAAAGCGCATGAGGCAGGGCGTGGCACAATGGGCCTTTTTGGGCTGGCGAAAAGGAATAGGCCAACCCGAGTGACACAATGAAAAAGTTTTGTAGGCACGGGGGGGCAGCCACGCAGCAGCATTGAGGTCAGGCGTAGCACAATGAAAAGTTTTGTTGGTTTAAGGAGTTGCCACAGCCAGCAAATGGGTGAGACAGTGGCACAAAAGACATTCTGGAGGTGGGGAAAAAACAGGGAGTAGGCCCCAGAGTGGGACAATAAAACAGTGTTTGGAAAGGGCACGGCAGAGCCCCAGCTGCGCATGAGGTCACAGTGGGCCAAAAATGGGCACAGTGTGTAGGGGCACGGCAGGGAGCCAAAAGCGCAACATTTTAGGGCAGACAGGGCACAAATGACTTTGGAGGTGGGAAAAAAAGGAGTAGGCCCCAGAGTGGGAAAAGGGCACAGGGTTTTGGAAAGGGCACCGGGGAGAAAGGGACGCAGCAGCATGAGGTCAGACAGTGGCACAATGACACAGTTTTGTTTGGTCACGGAGGGAGCCATAGCAGCAGCTGAGGTGAGACCGGGCACAAGGGCATTCTGGAAGGTTTGGAAAAAACAGGGGGTAAAGGGCCCCAGAGTGGGGAAATGACACAGTGTGTGGTCACGGCATTAGCCACCAGCCCGCGGTGAGGAAAAGACAGTGGGGACAATGACACAGTGCTAGGTCCCCCGGCAGCGCCCACAGCAGCACATGAGGTCAGAAAAGTGGCACAATGACACAGTGTGTAGGTCAAGGGAGCAGCACCCTTTAGGTCAGCAGTGGCACAATGAAACAGTGTGGATGTTTATGGCACCCGCAACAACAGCAGCATGAGGGCAGAAAAGTGGCACAATGCCTTTTTGGGGTGGCGAACAGGAATAGGCCCCCCAGGGTGACCAAATGACACAGTGTGTAGGTCACGGAAAACCCGCCACAAATAGCGCATGAGGTAAGAAGTTTTGCACAATGACCCCAGTGTGTAGGTTTAACCCGGGAGTAGGGCCCCAGCGGGAGCATGAGGTGAAAACAGTGGCAAATGACATTCTGGAGGGGGCAAAAAAAAAGGAGTAGGCCACAGAGTGGGACAATTTTAAAACAGTGTGGAGGTAAAGGCAGCAGCCAAAAGCAGCCCGCCCCCGGGTCAGAAAAGTTGGGACAATGACACAGTGTGTAGGTCACGGGGCACCACCCGCAGGCAACCCTGAGGGGCAGAAATGGGACAAAGGGCATTCTGGAGGTGGGAAAAAAAAAAAGGGGTAGGGCCCCAGAGTGGGGCCAAAAATTTACACAGTGTGGAGGGCACGGCCCGCAGGAAAAAAACAAAAAAAAAACCATGAGGGCAGCAGTGGCACAAAAGAACAGTGGGTAGGGGCACGGCAGCACCCAGCAGAAGAATGAGGTCAGACAGTGGCCCCAATGACCAAAAGTTGTGGGGGGGTCACGGCAAAACAGCCCCGCAGCATGAGGTAAAACTGGCCCCAATGGGGAAAAAGTGTGTAGGTCCCCCGGAGCAGCCCCCGCAAACAAACATTTAGGTCAGACAGTGACAAAAGAAGGGGTGTTGGGGACGGCAGAAACCCCCAGCAAACAGCATGAGGTCAGACAGTGGGACAATGACACCGGGGTGTAGGTCACGGCAGCAGCCACAGCAAGCTGCCTGAGGTCAACAGTGGCACAAAACCCCGTGTGTAAAGGGCAAGGCAGCAGGGAAAAAGCAGCAGAATTTAGGTTTTAGACAGTGGACACAAAGGGCACAGTGTGTAGGTACGGGGAGCCGCAAGGGATGAGGTCAGACGTGGCACAATGACACAGTGTGGAAAGTCATGGCCCCCAGTAACAACAGAGCTTGAGGTCAGACAGGGCCCCAATGACATTCTGGAGGTGGCAAAAAAAAAGGGAAAAGGCCCCAGAGTGGCACAATGGGCACAGTGTGTAGGGCCCGGGGAGCAGCCACAGCGCACATGAGGGGCAGACAGTGGGGACAAAAGACATTCTGGAGGGGGGGCAAAAAAAAAGGGAAAAGGCCACGAGTGGGGGCAATGACCCAGTGTGGAGGTAAGGCAGCAAGCCCAGCAGCAGCATGAGGGCAAAAAAGTTTGGGACCCAAAGACATTCTGGAGGTGGGAAAAACAAGGGGGGTAGGGCCCCAGAGTGGCGAAAAAATGAAACAGTGTGGAGGGGCAAAGGCCCGCCCGCCACAGCAGAAACATGAGGTAGGAAAAAAGGGGGCACAAAGAATTTTTGGGAAAGGGGGCAAAAACAGGAAAAGGCCCCGGTGGGACAATGACCCCCAGTGTTTAGGTCAGGGCAGCAGCCACAGCAGGGGCATTTAAGGAGCAGTGGGGCAAAAGGCACCAAATGTGTAGGGGCACGGCAGCGGGCCCCAGCAGCAGCAAGAGGTTTAGGGCAGTGGGGCCCAAAGAAATTCTGGGGGGGGCAAAAACAGGAAAAGGCCCAGAGTGGCAAAATGACACCCGTGTGTAGGGCACGGCAAGCAGCCACAGCGCGCATGGGAAACAGACAGTGGCAAAATGACATTATGGAGGGGGGCCAAAAAAAAGGAAAAGGGAAAAGAGTGGGAAAATGACACAGTGTGGAGGTCACGGCAACAGCCACAGCAGCAGCATGAGGTCAAGACAGTGGGACAATGAAATTCTGGAGGTGGCAAAAAAAAAGGGGCAGGCCACAGAGTGGGACAAAAGAAAACAGTGTGGAGGTTTACGGGGAGCAGCACCAGCAGCAGCATGGGGGTCAGACAGTGGCACAATGGACAATTTTGGAGTTGGCAAAAACAGGGAAAAGGCCAAAAAAGTGGGACAAAGACACAAGGTGTAGGTCAGGGCAGCAGAAAAAAGCAGCAGCATGAAAGGGCAGACCCGTGGACAATGGGGAAAATGTGGGTCCGGCAGCCCGCCACGCAGGGAACATTTAGGTCAGACAGTGGCCCCCAAAGACATTCTGGAGGGGGGGAAAAACCCGGGTAGGCCCACAAGGGGGGACAATGACCCCGTGTGGAGGGCACGGCCCGCAGGCACAGCCCCGCAAACATGAGGTCAGACAGTGGCCAATGCACGTGGGTAGGTCCGGCAGCCCGCCCCAGCAGCCCCGGGATGAGGTCAGGGCAGTGGCACAATGACTGAGGGGTGTAGGTCACGGCAGCAGCCCCCAGCAGAAAGAGGTCAGAGTTGGGACAATGACACAGGGGTGTAGGTCACGGCAGCAGCCACAGCGCCCCGCATGAGGTAGGGGGAGTGGCACAATGACAGTGTGTAGGTCCGGCAGCAGCCCCAGCAGCAGCATGAGGTCAGGGGCAGTGGCACAATTTAACAGTGTGTAGGTCCCCCCGGGAGCAGCCAAAAGCAGCTGATTGAGGTTTAGACAGTGGCACAATGACACAGGTGTAGGTCCCCGGGAGCAACCAAAAGCAGCGCATGAAAGGGAGAAAAGTGGCACAAAGGGCACAGTTTTTTTTAGGTCACGGCAGCAAACAACATGAGGTCAGGGGCCCGTGGCACAATTTACACAGTTTTGGGGGTGTCATGGCACCGTAACAACGAGCATGAGGTCAGACAGTGGACAAAAGACATTTGGAGGGGGGGCAAAAAACAGGAAAAGGCCCCCAAGAGTGGCACAATGAAAAAGTGTGGGAGGTCACGGCCCGCCGCCACAGCGGCCCGCATGAGGTCAGACCCGTGGACAAGACATTTGGAAAGGGGGCAAAAAAAGGAATAGGCCACAGAGTTTGGGGCCCAAAGACACATGGGGGGGGTCCGGGGAGCGCCACAGCAGCAGCATGAGGGGCGGGGCAGTGGGGACAATTCATTTTGGAGGTGGCAAAAAAAAAAGGGGAGGCCACAGGGGGGGGAAAAATGAAAACAGTTTTGGGGGTCCCCGGCAGCAGCCACAGCAGCAGGGATGAGGTCAGACCCGGGGGACAATTTACATTTTGGAGGTGGCAAAAAAAGGGAAAAGGGGCCCCAGAGTGGGGGCAATGGGCACAGTGTGTAGGTCCGGGCAGCACCCCAAAACAAACAGCATGAAAAGGGACCCGTGGGGGGCAATGGACAGTGTGTAGGTCAACCCGGGGCAGCCCCAGCAGGGAGCATTTAGGTCAGGGCAGTGGCACAAGGGCATTCTGGAGGGGGCAAAAAAGGAATAGGCCAAAAGAGTGGCCCCAAAGGGGGCACAGTTTTGTAGGTTTACGGCAGCAGCCACAGCAGCAAAAATGAGGTCAGACAGTGGCACCCAAAGACATTCTGGAGGTGGCAAAAAACAGGAAAACGCCACAGAGTGGGGGCAATGACACCCGTGTGGAGGGGCCCGGCAGCAGCCACCCCGCGCAGCATGAGGTTTGACAGTGGGACAATGACATTCTGGAGGTGGCCAAAAAAAGGGGGAGGGCCCCAGAGTGGGACAATGACCAAAAGTGTGGAGGTCACGGCAGGGGAAACCACAGCAGCAGCATGAGGGCAGACAGTGGGACAATGAATTCGGAGTTGGCAAAAAACCCGGAATGGCCCCCAGAGTGGGACAAGACACAGTGTGTAGGTCAGGGCAGCAGCCAAAAGCGCAGCATGAAGTGAGACAGTGGGGGCAATGGCCCAGTGTGTAGGTCCCCGGCAGCAGCCACAGCAGCGCAGAGGTCAGCAGTGGCACCAAAGACCTTTGGAGGTGGCAAAAAAAAGGAAATTTGGCCACAGAGTGGGACAATGACACAGTTTGGGAAAAATCACGGCAGGGGCCACAGCAAATAGCATGAGGTCGACAGTGGCCCCAATGAAATTTGGGGGGTGGGAAAAACAGGATTAAAGGGCCCCAGAGTGAGCAAAAGACACAGTTTTGTAGGTCCAAACAGCAAACCACAGCAGCCCGATGAGGTCCGGGCAGGGGGGAAAAATGAAAATTCTGGAGGGTGGGAAAAAAAAAGGGGGTTTGGGCCAAAAAAGTGGCACTTTTACACAGTGTGGAGTTGACGGCCCTTTAACAGCAACAAACAGCATGAGGTCAGCAATGGCACAATGACATTTTAGAGGTGGCAAAAAAAGGAGTAGGCCCCAGAGTGGCACAATGACACATGTGGAGGGCATGGCCCGCAGCCACAGCAGCAGCATGAGGTCAGGGCAATGGGACAATGACCAGGTGTGTAGGTCACCCCGGGAGCAGGCCCACGCAGCGCAAAGAGGTTTAGGGCAGTGGCCAAAAAAGAACAGTGTGTAGGTCACCGGGGAGCAGCAGCATAGGTCGACAGTGGCACAATGCCGTGGGGGATGTCATGGGGACCCGCAACAAACAGCAGCATGAGGGGCAGGGCGTGGCCAATGGGAAATTTTGGAGGTGGCCAAAAAAAAAAGGAATAGGCCCAGAGTGGCCAAAGAAAACAGTGTGTAGGTCCGGGAGCAGCCACAGCAGCAGCATGAGGTCAGAAAGGGCACAATGCATTTGGAGGTGGCCAAAAACCCGGGAAAAGGCCAAAAGAGTGGGGGCAATGACCCCAGTGTGGGGTCAAAGGCAGACCCCGCAAAACGCATGAGGGGCAGACAGTGGCACAATGGGCCTTTGGAAGGGGGGCCAAAAAAAGGGGGTAGGGCCCCAGATTGGGAAAATGCCCCAGTGTGGAGGTCCCCGGCAGGGAAACCCCAGCCGGGAGGGTTGAGGTTAGCAGTGGCACAATGACATTTTTAGAGGTGGCAAAAAAGGAAGGGAGGGCAACAGGTGGACAATGTCCCCCCCCCAGTGTGTAGGTCATGGGAGCAGCCACAGCAGCAGGGATGAGGTTTAGGCAGTGGACAATGACAGAGGGGTGTAGGTCCAGCAGAAGCCAAAGGGAGAAACATGAGGTCAGAGAGTGGCAAATGACATTCTGGAGGTGGCAAAAACAGGAGTAGGCCACAGGGGTGGGACAATGACACAGTGTGGAGGGGCCCCGGCAAACAGCCACAGCAGCAGCATAGGGGCAAACAGTGGCACAATTTACATTCTGGAGGTGGGGAAAAAAGAAATAGGGAACAGAAGGGGGCAAAAGAACAGGGGTGTAGGTCTGGGCAAAAAGCCCCCAGCAGCAGCTGAAGGGGAGACAGTGGCACAATGGCCCCGTGGGGTAGGTCACCCGGGAGCAGGGCCCCAGCAGCGAAAGAGGTTTAGAAGTGGCACAATGGGCCCTTCTTTGGGGGTGGCAAAAACAGGAATAGGCCACAGAGTGGGGGGCAAGACACGTTTGGGGTCACGGCAGCAGCCCCACAAACAGCATGAGGGTTTTGACAGTGGCCCAATGACATTCTGGAGGTGGCAAAAAAAAAGGAATAAACCCCAAAAGTGGGACAAAGACACAGTGTGTAAAGGGCACAGCAGCAGCCCCCAGCAGAGATGAGGTCAGACGGGGCCCCAAAAGACATTTGGGAAGGGGGGGGAAAAAAAAGGGGGTTGGCCAAAAGAGTGGACAATGCCACGTTTTGGGGGTTGACGGGGATCAAACCCGCCCAAAAGCGCATGAGGTCAGACAATGGACAATGGGCATTCTTTTGAGGTGGGGAAAAATAAAAGGGGTAGGCCACAGAGTGGCCCAAAAAACACAGTGTGTAGGTCATGGGAGCAGCACAGCGCGCATGAGGTCAGGGCAAAAAGGCCAATGGGCAGAGTGTGTAGGTCACGCGCAGCCACCAGGCAGCATGAGGTAGACAGTGGCACAAAAACATTTGGAGGTGGCAAAAAAAAGGATTTGGCCCCCCCGAGTGGGACAATGACAAGTGTGGGGGGTCACGGCAGCAGCCCACAGCAGCAGCTGGGTCAGAAAAGGGGGCACAATTTAAATTCCCGGGGTTTGGGGGAAAAAAAGGAAAAGGCCACAGGGGGGGACAAGACACAGTGTGTAGGTTTAGGGCCAAACAGCCACAGCAGCCCCGCATGAGGTGAGACAGTGGCCAATGAACAGTGTGTAGGTCACGGAAACAGCCCCAGCAGAAGGGATGAGGTTTAGACAGTGGCACAATGACTTTTTTGGAGGGGGCCAAAAAAAAGGAATAGGCCAAGAGTGGGAAATGACCAAAGTTTGGAGGTCACGGCAAACGCCGCAGCAGCCACAAAACAGAAACATGGGTCCCGACAGTGGACAATGACTTTTTGGAGGTGGCAAAAAATGGGAAAAGGCCCAGATTTGGGGCCCAAAGACCCCCGGTGTAGGTCCCCGCAAACAGCCACGCAGCAGCAGAGGTTTAAAAAAGTGGCACAATGCATTCTGGAGGGGGCAAAAACAGGAGTAGGCCAAAAAAGTGGCCCCAATGACACAGTGTGGAGTTGGCGGGGAACAACAGAAACGCAGCATGAGGTCAGGGCAGTGGCACAATGACATTTAGAGGTTGAAAAAAAAAGGGGTAGGCCACAGAGGGCACAAGGACACATTGTGTAGGGGCATGACAGCAGCCCCCAGGGAGCAGCATGAGGTCAGGGCAGTGGCACAATGACAGAAAAGTGTAGGGTTACGGCGAAACCACCAAACAGCAGCAGAGGTCAGACAGTGGCACCCCAAAGCATTCTGGAGGTGGCAAAAACAGGAGTAGGCCAAAAGAGTGGGACAATGAACAGTGATGGAGGGCACGGGGAGCAGCCCCAGCAGCCGTGAGGTCAGGGCAGTGGCAACAATGGGCATTTTTGGGGGGTGGCAAAAACGGAATAGGCCCGAGAGTGGCACAATGGGGCCCAGTGTGTAGGTCAAGGGGAAACACCACAGCAGCAGCATGAGGTCAGACAGTGGGACAATGACACAGTGTGTAGGCAAAGGCAGCGCCCGCATGAGGTCAGACAGTGGGCCCCAATGACATTTTTGGAGGGGGGAAAAAGTAGTAGGCCCCCAGGTGGCAAAATGACAGAGAGGGGGAGGGGACGGCCGGGACAGCTTTAGGTCGCAGTGGCACAATGACATTATGGGGGTGGCAAAACCAAAAATTTGGCCCAGAGTGGGACAATTACACCCGTGTCTAGGTAAAGGCAAAAAGCCAAAAGCAAAACAGCATTTAGGTCAGGGAAAGTTTGGGACAATCCATTTTTGGAGGTGGCAAAACTGGAGTAGGCCACAGGGGTGGCACAATTTACAAAAGAGGGGGAAAGGGGCGGCAGCAGAAACAACCCCCTGGGGGTCAAAAGAGTGGCCCCAATGCACAGTGTGGAGGGTTTACGGGGAGCAAGCCACGCAGCCCGGGTGAGGTCAGGAAAAGTGGCAAAAATTTACAGGGGTTTTGGGAAAGGGGGGTGGCAATACAGTCCCCGGTAAAAATGGTTGGGTGGCCGTGGAGAAAAATTTTCAGCAGATGTGTGGCATCGG
Source organism: Phyllomedusa bahiana (assembly GCA_025379985.1). Taxonomy (NCBI): domain Eukaryota; kingdom Metazoa; phylum Chordata; class Amphibia; order Anura; family Hylidae; genus Phyllomedusa; species Phyllomedusa bahiana. Next base: position 228,027 of record JAODAL010001385.1, read on the forward strand.
CGGGGGGCAGCATCAGAATAGTGGGGTGAGGCAGGTAGTTTAAAACCAGCCTCATTTCTCACAGTTTGTGTGAGGCGTCATGGCTGATGTAGTTGGACGGGCCCAAGGGATTGGGGGGTGGAAAAACCTGGCCAATTTCCCACCTGATTCATCTTTTACAAAAGGGCATGTTCCACATTTCCCATGGACCCAAGCAGGGTTCTCCCAGGGGGAACCCAAAGGCCCCGCCGACTGAACACCCGCTCTGATGCCAAACCCACTGGCCGGGCCAAAAACAGTTCTGCACTGCAAACCGGCCAAGTTGCCCGGGCCCCCATCCCGTTTGGCCTGCCCAGTAGTCCAGGGTTTTTCTAACTGGGGTGGCAGGTTTCTTTCCAGGTAGGCCACCACCCGGGTTGGGGGGGGTCTGCTCCAGGGGCCGCTGTGCTGGCGACGCCCCCTCACTAGGCGGGTGAAGGGAAACTGCTCATCAGGACTCCAGACTTGGTTTTGCTGCTGAGGGAGCTGGTACTGCTCCGACCCCCCCCCAACCTTCCCCACAGCCGGGGCAGTATAGTGAGGCTGAAAAAACCCCCCCCCCGGTCAGACCTGCAGAGGAGGGACAATCCCGCCATAGGCAGCGGCCAACTACTAGGGAGGATTTCCCTATAGTATTTGAGTTTGTCCTCCCCTCATGCTGGGAAAAAGGCTCCCTTTTGGAACCGGGACGAGGGGCCAATAGGGTGGGAGCCAGAAGTCATTCCTTTCGGATGCTGCTATTTGGGGTGTTTTTAGCCAGGCAAATCAGCATGCGCGGGCCCTCTGCAAAATGACTCCGAGGGGCTCCCTGCCCCTCTACTGTATACGCCCCGGGTTGCGGGGCATCTGCCTATCTTCCCCATCCCACTACCTCCCAGTGTCCCTGCTCCTCCTCTGTTCACCTGGGGGAGAAAAACCACTCTTTAACCAGACAATGCTTCTTCCCAAAGTTCTCCTCCTCCTCCTCCATTTCAGTCCCCCCCGACTCTTTCCCCGGGGGAAATGTAGTCGCAACGTCTCCCTCCCTGCCCGACAATTTTCGCATCTGTTCCAGGACATGAAGCAGTGGGGAAAGACGATTCATCCCGTAGTCCTGGCGACTACAAATAAGTGCCCCTCCCGAATGGCCTCAACAAACCAGGTGCATGCATGAGCTGCCATGGCTGACATCAAAAATTTAAAAGGGGAGTACCCTGTCCGCCTGGGTAACAAAAATTTGTTAAAGGCCCTTTTCTTTCATACAGTCGGTCCAACATGTGCAGGCTGGAATTCCACGGGGGGAAACATCGATATCAGAGTGTGTTGGGGGAAAAACCCTTCTGCCGCTGCAACTCGAAAAGGGTTTTTCCGGCTTTGTGGGAAATGGATGAAGTGTTCAAATTTTCCCGGGCCTTTTTCAAAATTCTTCTGAAGATCGGTGGAAACTTCGGGAACCTTTCACAACCAGATTAAACCCCATGCCCCAATGCGGGGCGCAGGGGCCCCATCCCCCTCGGTGCAGCCCCAGACCCCCAAAAGTTCCCCCCATTGCCCCGTCCCCAAAGGTTTCCCGGATTTCCCATTTGGCGCGGAAAAGCCACCTATCTTCACTGCGGCGCCGCCCTCCCTTTAATTTTAAATATTTATGGGCCCAGGCCGGGGGGGAAACCGTAGTAAAGATAGGTGGGCCCCCCGGGCCCTGCGTGTAAACTGTAAAGCGCAGGGCGGCATCAATCGGCAGCAGGTATTTCCCCGGGGGCCCCGGGCGGGCATTTTTTTCCTTTCCCCCCCGGGCCGCGGGGAAATTAGTTTTGGTGCGGCAGCGCGCCGCACAGTGCCCCGGGCCCCCTTTAAAGGGAACTTTTAAAAAAAAAAAGGTCCGCCTTTTTCACAACACCCGGGCACCACAAAAGCACAGCAAGACGGGCATCGGGCCCACCCACCATTAATTGCCCCGAGTTGGGGGTGGGGGCAGTAAATTAATGTCACTGTCCCCCCCCTTTGTATGCCATGTCATTGTCTTGTCCCCCACTCTTTTGGGCCATGTAACAGGGAAAAGGGCCCAAAATGAGGGGGGAAACATGACATGGCCTTTTGGGTGGGGAAAAGTGACATGACTTTTTATTTAACATTGCTTTTTTTTTCAGCCACCATCCTGACCCATTCACTGCCCCCCAGATCTCTCTTATCAAAATAGTAATGGCCGGGCCCACATAGCTTTACATACAAAAATGAACCTGGGGGACATTTGGCCGGGGAAAAGGTTGGCTGGCTGACCACAAGCAAAGTTACATGACAAAATGTGTCCCCCATCCTGTCCCTCCAGGCCAGTCCACAAAGCAGCTCCAAAAGTCATATAAATTGCGCGTTTTCGGGTTGGGGGGCCCCTTTGTGGGCGGGTAAAAAACCCCAAATAGCCCCCCCCAATCATGTGGCCTTTCCCATCCTGTGCCTCCAGGCCATCCACAAGGAATCCTAAGTCTTTTAAAAATTTGCTGCTAGTCGGCCGGGGGCCCCGGATGGCGGGAAAGGATTTTTAAAAGGCTCTCCATAAATGGGGGTCAGCCACCCCTGTGTCCCCAACCTGGCTACACACCCATTTTATAAAATTTGGGAAAGGCTGCTGGGGGTTTCGGGTTTGGGGGGGCCCAGTGCACAGCTCTCCCCAAAGGGGCCCTTTAATGCTTTTAAAGACAGCCCTGCGGTATTTTTGGCCTTTTTTGGAAAAAAAAAAATTTAGGGCTTGGAACTCTCCATCTGGCCCGGGCACAACCATTATTTTTCTGAATGGTGCAGAGCCCACCATTTGGAAAGGGGGGGACTGCACACCAAAAAATTTGGGACAGGATCCCGGTAAAGCTTCTGACCTTGGGAGGTTTTAAACGCATACTGTTGTCTTTTTTGGAAATTTGGGCCTCCCCCCCCCCCTTTAAAAAAACAAATGTGGCGCCATGGGGAGCGGGAAAGGATCTGGCCCCGGGAAAGAAATGTAAAAGAGAAACAGCTCCTTCTGCAGAGGGGGTGGACCCTTGCGGCTGCAATGGCATGCGTGCCACTGGGAGCTGCTGCTGGGTGCTGTTGCTTTCGGGGGCCGGAAAGGGGCCCCCACCTGAGCCCCGTTTCTCCCAGGATTCCGGGTGGTGACGGGTGCATTTTTGAGCAGGGGGTGGGGGCCAATGTTAGCTTTCCCCGGCCACGCTTTTTTACTTTCTGCCTACAGATTCTTCTATACCCATATTTGGCTCCTCCGGGGGTCTTAGCAAAGAAACTGTCCCCACCGCCGAGTATCGGATTTTAAACCCCCAACACTCCGCAATGAGTGAATAAAATGCCGCTGCCCAGCTGAGCCCCCGTTTCCCCTACTTTCTTGGGGCCCGCGAACGGGTTTTTTTTCCCGGTGGGCCCCCTTGGCTCCCGACCTCACTCTGGGGTTTCAAACCTGCTGACTCAGGCCCCCAAAAAGAACCCCCCTTTTCTGGCTGCGCCCCCTGCCTGACCGGAAGCATACCCCTCCCTTTTCCTTAGAAAGATGAAACCCCCTTTCCTCACCCGGCTCCCAAGTGGGGCCCGGGGAACCCTTTATCACATTTGTGTTTCATCGTCACTGCTGTCCTCATCACCGTTCTTGGTATGCAGAGACTGACCCCTCACAACATGACCTCCCATGCCACTCTCAACATCTATACTTTGCCGCCTACTGCAAGAGGCAGGGGATATTGGCCCCATTTATTCGCTGCCAAGTAGCTGCTGACTGCCCTCCTCAAATCGTTCATCCTCGCTATATAGTGGCGCTGAGCCCCAGACCACATAATAGATCTCTGGCTGAGGTAACCGGATGGGACAGAGGAGGGTTGAGGACAGGTGAGGGCCGCTGACCCGCTCCCGGGCCATGCCAACTAAGGGTTGTGTCTGACGTTCCCACCGACTCTTGACTGGGGTGTCAGATGTCATCTGGGAGGAAGTGGATGACCTAGTCAACCAATCAAGAACCATTGGGTTGCTGAACAACACACGGCCGCTAGATGACAGCGGCAGTTGTGGCCTCACCGAGTGACCCCTGCTGCGACGTCCCTTGCTGTGCTGCGACCTGGCCTGGAATGTTTGTGCCTCTGCCACTCGCAGGTGAAGAGCCTGCCACCTCTCTGTCTGACATACTGTTTGTTCTAAAATGTACAGACACTGTTTGATGAAGATATCTGTATATGATAAATACACACCCTGTATTGACTCCAAATGAACCCAGTAACAAGCTTGGTAACCCTTGGATATATAAATTGCGCTCCACAAATGGGCAGGAAAAATTGACATGTATGTGCCATTTAAAAACTTCTGTGTATTTTACTGAATAAAAGCACAAACAGGCTTAATTAACCTTCGGATACGAATTATGCTACAGAATTTCTTCTGTGGCGGTGAAAAACAAATTTCTTTTACTGAGTACAACTGCAGAACAACGCTTAATTAATCCCTGGATGTAAATTGCGCCAAAAATTGAGCAACCACAAACTACGAGCTTTGTAGCTGTTTACAATTGCGTGTTTTCTACGCTACACAACAAGAGAAAAAATTGTAAATTAACCTTCGCTTGTGAATTATGCTACAGGAAAAATTGTAATTTTTTGGCGGTGAAAAAGAATTTTTATTTTGTCACCACAGCAGAAAAACAACGCTTAATTAACCCCTGGATGTAAATTGCGCAAAAGAATTGAGCAGCCACAAACTACTAGCTTTGTAGCGTGTTACAATTGCGTGTTTTATACGCTACACAACAAGAGAAAAAATTGTAATTAACCTTCGCTTGTGAATTAGGCTACAGGAAAATTGTAATTTTTTTGGGGGTGAAAAAGACGTTTATTTTTGTCACCACAGCAGAAAAACAACGCTTAATTAACCCTGGATGTAAATTGCGCAAAAGAATTGAGCAGCCCACAAACTACTAGCTTGTAGCGTGTTACAATTGCGTGTTTTCTACGCTACACAACAAGAGAAAAAAATTGTAATAACCTTCGCTTGTGAATTATGGGTACAGGAAAATTGTAATTTTTGGCGGTGAAAAAGACGGTTTATTTTGTCACCACAGCAGAAAAACAACGCTTAAATTAAATCCAAAATTGGGACTGTTAAATTGACGCAAAAGAGAAAAATTTTTTTAGCAGGCAAAAAATGAAGCGGTAAAATTTGTATTGGTCAAAAAAAAACGCTAATTTCTATTAAATGAATTAACCAACAGGAAAAAAGCTGTTCTTAAAAATCCAACCTTGACCCCGGATTCAATGTGCTGTGAGCAGATAGCATTAAAATGTATATGCAGCTGCAGTGGACGCACACTGGACTTCAGATCCAATACCCCAAAAAAAACAGCAATACAACATTAAGAGAAGCAGTCTCTGAGACAAGCTGAGACACCCCACAAAAATCGCTGTATAAAAATCAGTTCTTCAGTAACAATCAGCCGCGGCAGCACCTTCCCTGATCAGTACAGTGAGAGGAGCTCCCAGCATCGCGCCCGGACTTATATAGTGCGGTGACGTCACAGAATCCCGCCGGTCTCTGATTGGCTTCATCTCTGCACATGTCATGCAGGCTATGCCCTTCTTCCTCCCAGAGTGCTTTGCCCCATGTAACGCCATGTGCTCGCAGCCATTTTATCAATCAAAAGCACACTTCGTTCACACCCAAGTACCCCAAACTTCGACTTGTTCAGAAACGAAGTTTTCCTGAAATTCTAAACGAATTCCACTTCGTTAGAATCAATTCGCCCCCAGTTTTTCCCAA